>VXBR01012364.1:263314-308288 GCA_013400215.1 Cisticola juncidis
GGACAGACCCCAGACCCCCTGTCCGGTCTCCAAACCCTCCAGGGCGGCCACAGGGATGTCCTGGACTCTGACAGGAAGGGAAAATCCTTCCCCTGTACTCAGTGTTGTCTGTGCTCACACTTTACCGTGTTAATTAATCAATTATTGAATTGCTGCCTGCATTATTGGCCGTGTCAATCTCTCCTTTCTAACGCCCACATTGCCCTGTGCAGATCCTGCTGCTGGAGGCTGCAGAGAGGAGCCCAGGCCTGGAGAACAGCCTGCCCCTGGCCGGCCCCACCGCGCCCTGGGACCGGGAGCTGCTGCCCGGCGCCTTCCCCCTGCGGAACCCCGTGCTCAGGAAAAGCGGGGCACCCACAGGTAAGCCTGGCCTGCTCTGACCAAATCACCTTCCTACACAATTAACTGACAGTTCTTCCTTTTAGTTTATGGCTCATGAGAGGCTTTTCTCTGCCTCTAATGAAGAAATGAACCAGAATTGCTCTCACTTTCCTGCTCTGTCTTTCTACCTTGCTCAGCTTCCGTGAGTTGCTTAAAAACGTAACTCTGCTGCCTTCTAATTTGCCTGAGGGAATGTTATTTAAACCATGCTGGTGCCTTGGGAAGGCTGACCTGGAACAGAGACTGGGCAGAACTAGAGAGTAAACTAAATATTTATTGAAAGGCCTTTAGGGTACACCTTGGGCAGGACAAGAGCCTGACCAGGGCTACACCCAAGGTGGACCCAAAATGGTCACAAAATGGCTGACCAGCCATGAGGTCCCACACTTTGATAAGTTTTGGTCCATTTGCATATAATTATTGTTTAATTGTCCCATTACAGCTTCAGATTGTGAGGTCTCATCCTTCTTGTTCCTCCCTTCAGCCACCCTTGTTTGTGCTGCTGGGCTGAAAGTTGTCCTTGGTCTCCAGCAAGGAAAGGATTTGTTTTGTCTCCCTGCTCTGTGAAGAGCTGAGTGTGTGTGAGGCTCAGAGCTGCACCCCTGGGCAGCACAGAATCTGAAAATATGAAAGCTAAAACTTAAGGCAACACAATGCCTTTGGGGTAGCTAAAAAGGAATGTGGGTCTGCTCTACCCTTGGAAGCTGCAGAGGAGAGGGGTTGGGGATTCTCTGCCCTTCCCTGAGTTCAGCCAGAGCAGAGCAGGGATGTCCTTGGCAGAAATCCACTGAAGCTGCATTTTGCCAGCCGTGGTGGCCTGTGGCAGCCACGATTTCTGTTGGCACAAACATCTGCTGGGAGCTGAATTTGGCTCTGTTTGGGTTCTGTTAACCCCAGCAGGGCCACTGTGCCTGCCTCTGTGTTTCAGTGGCCTTCTTTTAACTCCAGAGGTTGTGGATTTTGAGGCCTGGACACACTGAAACATTCCTGAGGAAACTCCAGAGTGCCATTTGGATCACAGTGAGACAGTTCCTGCTCACCCACTGAGCACCAAATGCAGCATTTCCCCATCTGGGAGCAGTGCTGGGGGTAGAGGAATGGGCTGCATGGGTCACTTTTGGTTTTATTAGGACAAAAAACTTCCCCATGGATAGCAGCAGCAGTTGCAGCCTGCTTTATATTTTCTAAATTTGCCATAAACACACTGGGCTGTTTTATGATCCCTCTTGTGGCATGAAGGAAAAATACACTTATAAGAAAGTCTCCCTCTGAGCCCACTTGGCCAGACAGATCCCCAGGCAAGAATTTTCTTGACCTTGGCATCTTTTTTCAAGATTCCTGCTTCTAAAGCCCTGTCTGTCTGTTGCTTTGCTTGCTCCCAGAGCAGTTCTTTATTCTTTAGGGCCTACTTTACTTCTTTCTTCTTCTTTTCTTTTTTTCTTTTCATCTTTTCATCCTGAGCAGTTTATTATGGCAGCCCTTCCTGACTGCAGCAGACTGGGAGCAACCAAAACTGTCCAGATGTGTCCCTGTTTGTGATTTGACATGATGCCACAGCATGGAGGGAGGGTCACTGACAATGTGTTCTGCAAAGTATTCTCAGACCCACAGCCTGCCAGGAGCTGAATTAGAACAGTTTCCCCCAGTGTCCATTAAATGCTCATTCTGCCTTTCCCATGTCATTTATTTTTGTTGTGGCAGTGTCTTCTGCTGCACCAAAGTCAGCCCAACAAAATGCTGGTGGCTCTGGGCCTTCCAGTGTCCATTAAATGCTCATTTATTTTGGTTGTGGCAGTGTCTTCTGCTGCACCAAAGTCAGCCCAACAAAATGCTGGTGGCTCTGGGCCTTCTACCCCAAGTCCTCTCCTCCTGGAGGCTCCTTGAATGTTCCTGCTGGGCACAGAGCAGGGGCTGCCTCTCCCCAGGTTTCTGGCAGTGCTGCCCAGCAGAGCAGCTTCCCTTAGACCAGCCCATGGTGCAGGCTCAGCACTTCCCACTCCTGCAGCAAAGCCTGGGGTCACTGGTGGTCACCTCCTGAAGCAGGTGGTGACATCTGAGCTGTGTGTGAGCCTGTGGTGTCAGCTACATCCCAGCTCTGTGTGTGCTGCCAGGTGCAGCCCTTGCTCACTGTTACCCTTTTGTTTTTCTGGCCTTGATTTATCTAACCTGGTGTGGAATAATGACCGTGGTGTATTAAAGGAATCAGGAGTGCACTGGAGTGTTTGGAGGCAGGACAGAGCCTTTCAGCAAAGAGAAATGATCAGTTCAGCTGCTCACTGAGATGTGGTCGCCTGTGGAGCCCCTGCCCAGCCTCTGTGGGCTTCAAATACTTGCTTTGCCAAAGAGCTGTGGGGATATTTCATGGACCTGGGTCCATATTTGTCCTTTTCTCCCCACACCAGTCTGAGTCCACGACTCAAAGCCAGCCAAACAAACTCAGTGTGGATTTTGGTGGAGTGGAGGGAACTCCCCACAATTCAGGATGGAGGGGAGCTGCCCATTTTGCATGGTTTCCACACCGTGCCTGACCTGTTGCTCGAAGCTGCCCCAGGTTCTCTCCCAGAGATCTCAGGGGATCTTTCATCGTGTGGGATATTGGAGTGGGTGGAAGTCAGGCCTGAGTGTCCTGAGTGATTTGGGGCTGTGGAAAGCTCAGCCTCTGTCCCTCCCACCCCTTCCCCTGAGCCTTTTATGAAGCATTCCCTACTTTGCCCTGCTTCTTCTGGGTGTTCAGCCCAAATAAATCCCAGCCCTGCTTTGTGTGCCACCAAGCTGGATGGACCCAGGGCAGGATGCTGGGGCCTGACACCAAGGTGGGTGACATGGACAGGATGCTGAGTTCTGGAAGGGTTTCTGGATGACCTCTGGGCTGGCTGATGCCTCTCCAGGCTGAGGTCCAGGAAAAGTTGCTACTGTTTGTGAGGGTGGTTATTCCTTCTGTGAGTGACAGGGCTGAGAACAGACAATCATTTAAAAGCAATCAGTGCTGCTGAGACAGCTGCAGCACTGGCCTTTCTGATCAGCTTGTTAATCAACAGAATACATTTTTCTGAGTATTAAGATAATATATATACTCTGGCTGAGCCAGTTGGCAGCAAGAGACCTAATTTTTCATATCTCTCTATTTTTCTCCCTCTTTTTCTTTTTTTTTACCCTGTCCTTCTTAAACAGATCCTAAAGGACACAGAGGTGAGGAGGAGCAGCTGATACCACAGGGTAAGTTCATAATTTCTGCTGTTTCTTTTCAAAGCACAAACTGTTGTTATGCCCAGTCCTGTACTTATGTCCCAAAAAGCAGAAGGGTTCTGTGGCCAGGAGCTCTTTGGAGCCTCACAGATGGAAGTCTGGGTTTGTTCTCTGGGTTTTATCTGCTCATGGGCTGCTTTGATTGGAGAGGCCAAACACCATTTTTAACACCTCTGAGAGATGAATTCCCAGCACACCAGGGATGGGCAGCACTGTCTGATGGAGAGGCAGATCCTGGGAGCACATGTGCCCAGAGCCAGCAGGGCATGTCCTGAGTGATGGAGAAAACTCCTCTCTCAGGTTTTACCTGCCAGGGGCACCAGGAGCCTCTGGGGATGCTCAGGGCATCACTTCCCTAAACTCCACGTAAACAGAGCAGGGAAAACCCTGGGGAAGGACGGAGCAGATGGTGTGGTGCAGGTTAATGACACAGCCAGGAAGAAAATCCAGGTCTCTGTACATCTGATCTGGTTTCCAGCAGTAGATTACTCACCCTCTGCCTTTTAAAAAATATTTTTCCTGTGGTCTTTTGCTTCATATTGTTTGGAGGATAAACGCTCACCACGGGCTCTCTGGCAGCAATGCCACAGCAGCAGAGCTGATTTCTGCCAGCTGAAGATTTGGCCTCCCCCTTTTCCCTAAACCCTCCCCTCTCTCTTCCCCCTGCTGCCCTTGTCTCCTCTGAGCTGGTGACAGCGTTTGTCACCTCTGTGAGCCCTTGCCTGACACTGCCCAGCGCTGCTGCTCCCAGCCCTGCCTCCGGCACTGCCCCCTCCAGGGGAGGAAGTGCCGGAGTCTCTGAAGCTCTGCTGCAGCCCTGGGATCGAGGATGCTGCGGGAAATGACTGCTCCTGCTCTGCAGGACTCCGTGGGATTGAGTTGTAAGGCTGGGCTGAGGGATTGAGGGTGATTTACACCAGTGAGGGAATGATCTGACTCACACTCAGCAGCGCAGCGTGTCCTGCTTGCAAAACAGCTTCTGCTCCTCTTCCCTCTGTGCTGGAATTTGCTGCAGTGAAGTTTCAGGTGTGATGGGGGTTTTTTTAGGGGTTGAAGCTGTTTCCAATGCTGTAAAAAATGCTCTTGCTTTCCTAAAAGGGCTCCTGATCACCTGCCAGGGCTTCCCAGCATCCAGGGGAGATCCATCTTTCTGTCCATAGAAAAGGCTGCAGTTTGTGTCCTGTGGATAAAAAATTGATCCAAATTAAAACCTCCCTAATTCCTTGTTCAATACTCAAATCAGATCTTTATTGATGACTGAATGCAACAAAAGTACAAGCTCACACTCCCACTCAAAGCCATTGAGAAATGTCATTTCCTCAGTCTGCCCAGTTTCATCGTGATTGAAGGGGGAAAAATTTCATTTTTATAAGAAAAACCAGTTTGGACATCTCTTCAAAATGGAAAAAAAAGAAGAGAGAAAGAGGAATCTCTCCAGGGGGGCCTCATACTGGGGGATTATTGCTTTGTTCTGAGAAATGAGGAGGTTGGATATCTGGGGTGACGAGGTTTTGTACCCCAGGTGAGCTTTCCCACATCAGAGTGGGAACTGGATCCAGATGTGGGAGCTGCAGGTCCCTGATGTGACTGTGCAGCCCTGATCCCCAGTACCAGCTGGGAAGGTCCTGCCCAGCTTCTTTCCTTTCCTCCTTCTCTCCCTCCCTTCCCATCCGTGCTCTCCACATTCTGCTGGCACTGGGTTTGGGGGTCCAGTACCCCTCCTAATACCTGGGAAGGAGAAGGACTCTTCTTGAGAGTTGATCAAACCTAAAATTGCTCTGCTGTGTTGTGGTCATATGCAATACATGGACTAAAATCTGAAATCTGAGGGCTCTGAGCTTTGGACTCATCCTGATCCCCCTCTGGCTTTGGAGCTTGCATCTGCCCCTGCTTTCAAATACTCTGAGCCCTTTGGTAGCCCAGAATCCAGGAACCTCTGACTCTCTAGGCTGTGACAGTTCATGCCTTTATTGTAATCATGAACCACTTAATGTGAGCAGACAGAGCCACTTGCCCTCCTCTCCAGGGCACTGAAGCTTCAGTGCTGTTTGCACAGTGTTTAAATGGCTCTCCATGTGAGCCCAAGATGAGCAGTGCTCCTCTGAACAGCACAATAAAATTGCCAAGTGTTGTTGGTGTTTTCATAGTCTGGGAGAAGCAGTTCAGATTTTATTTGGTGTCACCACAAGTGTTGACTTTGAGATCACCAAAGGTGCCTCTGCACCTTTCCTGGTCTGAGGGGGCTTGCCAAGCACCATCCCACTGGGCTGCAATCCCTGCTGTGGTGTTTCCAGTCACCCTGGGACCCTGCTCAGACCCTGCCCAGTGATTCACATTAGTGACATCCAGTTCCTGCTGAGAGAGGGGCAGTAATGGCACTTTGGGGTGAAAAATTGTGCACAGCACGGAGCCTTTGTGAGATCAATGAACACAGGGAAACATCACTGATACAGAACCTCTGGGTGGTGTGGGTAGAACAAGGGGGAGACAGGGTTGGATTTTCTTTGGCAAATCTATTTTGTGTATTTTGGTACATTGGGATGGCCCAGGAGCTTATGTGTGTCTGGATGAACCAGGAAAGGACATGCAGACCCTGCCCAGAGCCATCCAGGCCTGGGGAAGGGGCAGTGTGGGCTCAGTGGAGCTCTGCCCAGCACATCCCAGCTGGAGGTGGACATCCTGCTGACCTTTTGGGGAAGGTCTTGTGCATGGGGCTGTGCTTTTTCCTTACAGGATTGAAAGAAGAAGAGGAGAAGCAAAGTCCAGCCTGGCTTGTCTGGCCTCCCTGCCAACTCCTCCACCAGTGCCACTGCTGCATTTCCCCTTTGCACCACTGAGTCCCTCTCCTCTGGTTTCGAGGTTCCTGAAGCCTTTCTGCCCTCAGTCCTAACTTCCAGCTGATTTCCTTTCTGAACATTTTCAGGGATTCCAGGACAGGTTGGTCCCCCGGGCCCGGTTGGACCCACTGGGCTGCCAGGACCACCAGGGCCAAAAGGAGAGAAGGGACAGCCCGGAGAGAGGGGCCCAGCAGGGCCACCAGGTGAGTCCTGGAGAGGGCAGGGCTGCTGGACAGGGGGTGTTGCACTTCCTACAAATTGTCTGTGCCAGCAGCTCGGAGAAGGCCAAACACAAAGATTTGAGCTTCTTCAGCTGATACCAAACCCATTCCAGCAATTCCCTTAGGAGCTGGGATCAGCCAGGAGCTCTCAGGGCAGGCAAGCACCTGCAGGAGCAGTGACAGACCCCAGGATTTCCTGTGGAGCTGCAGAGAGCCTGTCCCAGAAAGCTGCAGAGCAGGATCAGGTTTCCCCATCCTGCTCAGGAGCTGTAGGAGCAGCCTGTGACCTGTCAGCCTTTGGAGCAGAGCATTCCCTGTTTAAACCTCTCACTGGGTGCCTGCTTTAACTCCCTTTTTTCTCCACCATTTGTCTCAAGCTGTCAGATGCCAGGATGTCAAACTAATGATGCTTTTGTTAAAGGAAAATATGTTAAGGGAAAAGGTTATGAGGCCATTCTTTCAGAGAACACTCCATTCCTGGGCTAGGAGTCTTTCTTCATTCCCCAAACGTTCCTGAATGTTTTGATGAAGGTGATACTGCACAATAGGTGCCAGACCTCAGGCTCTGTGCTCTCTGTGTCTGAAAGGCTGTGGCTAAAAGGGTAAGATTTAAAACTCTGAGCGTGCCTTAAATGTGAGAGCAGCCCTGAACACTTTCTGGCACTTTCTGGCAAGCTGTCAGTGGCCAAAGTCTGGCCAAGGATGTGTCTGCCTTGTTTGGTTTCTCAGTCTGCAGCCAGAGCCTTCCAGCCCCCAGGACATGTGATCTGTCTGCTCCTGGCCTGACTCTGCTCCCCTTGTGCTCGCTGAGCTTTCCTGGCAGGGAGGTGACACAGGTGTACCTGGAGGGAAGGAGGATTTGATTTCACACTCTGCTGGCTGGAGTTTCTCACTCAGCCTCGGGGAGAGGGGAGGTTTCACTCTTTCAGCAACTGGGCTGCTCAGAGGCAGCACCTCTGAGACAAGTCAAGCTCTCTCCTTTGCAGAGGAAGATGCTGAACAAAAAAAAAAAAAAAAAAGGGAAAATTGGGAAGCTGTTTCTATTTTTCCCACCCCTCTGATTCCCACAGCTGCAGTTCAGGACAGAAACCCTGTGTCCTCTTGCTGCCTTTTTACATGATGGCATCATCAGCACATCCCCAAAGGCATTAACACATCCTCTCCTGCCTCTGCACAGGGATGTTGGGACCTCAAGGACCAAGAGGACTTCCAGGAGAAACCGGGATCCCAGGTCCCCCGGGGCCCCCAGGGCCACCAGCCACCCCCAGCCTCCCTCTCACCTTCCAGCAAGGGGTTCTCTACTCACTGCAGCCCACAGCTGAAAAGGAAAGTAAGTTCCCTCCTCAGTTCCCTTGTTCTCCTGTGGCATCAGCAGAGTGGGCAGCACAGAGCAGTTCAGCCCTGCTCTCACCTCCTTGCCAGGCTGTGCCAGGCCCTGGGAGCAGCTGGGCAGTCCCCCTGCAGGGTCTGGGTCTCTTGGAAGTTCTGTTCAATTGGAACACCCTGGAAGCTACAGGGGTTCACCTCTCCAAAATGAAGAACAAAGTCCCTGCTCTCCTGAACTGTCAGTGAGAGCAGGGTTTGGAGGATTTTGTTCTCTGTGCCTGTTTTAGGTTCATCACAGCTTTGGGGAGGCACCTTGGTGTCCTGTGAGCTTCCATCAGGAGGGGCTGCTGGATAGAGATGAAATGACAGAGCTCAGGAAGAGCTCACCTGAGAGACAAGGGCCAGAGGAATCCAGAGGGGCAGATCAGGTGCTGGTGCACCAAAGCTGCAGGGTTGGATCCTCTGCTGTGGTGTTGGGGTGTCAGGGTCTCTCAGGAATCAGCAAGGACCAGAGATTTGCAGCTCTGCAATTATAACAAGGACATCTGTTAAATGTGTCCCTGCAGATTCTTCTTCCACCTGTGTTTCTGGTGCATCCACATTATCCCAAATCCACACAAAACACAGAATTATGGACTGGAAAGTCCAGACTGATGCCATGATTTATCCCTTCCCTGTAACAGGAGGGACAGGGTCTCTCTGTGCTTATGCTGATTTGAAAAATACATTTATTTGATTTGTGCTGTGCAGGGCTTTCTAGGAAAGGCACATCCTGCACTTGGACTGGAATTCTCTCAGATTTGGGCTCGATTCTCCTGCTCCAGGCCTGTGTAGCTGGCAGGTAATGAGGAAGCAGAGCTCAGCAGGGTCTCCCCTTGGTCTGTAACTCCTGCAGCCCCAGCTCTGTGGGGTCTCCACTGGCCCAGGCTCCAGCTGTGCCCCAGCTCTGCTGCCCCTGTCCAGCCTCAAAGCTGAGCTGTCTCAGTTACAGCCAAGGATTACTGAGTCTCCCCATGTCTGAGAGTTATCTCCAGCTCTCCCTTCCCTTCCACCCACTCTGCTCTCCAGACTCCTTTTCCCAAAAGTGAACAGATGTATTTTTAATTTAGGGAGAATTTTAGCAGCTCCATTTCATGTTCAGTTACTTAGGCTGTCTGGGCAGGATGAATAGCTGAGGTTCAGAACTAAGATGTTCACAAATACTCATCAAGATGCTGCAGCCATCAGCCTGAGAACAAAGTTTTGCATTTCAGTCACCTCATTCCTCTCAGGGTCACACAAACGGGGCCATTCTGCCTTTTATTCCAAGTGATCCCTAAGGATGGTTTGGGTGCTGCTGTGTCCCCTCCCTCCAACCACCCTTTGAATTAAACTCTTGTGAAGTAGTGGATAAATTAAAAAGTGAATAAAGGCTTTGGTTGCATGGCCTTCCCAGCTCATGTGAGTAGGGTGAGCTCAGCACTGTGCCCAAATGGGAAGAGGATAAATGGTGGATAATTATTTCTGTTATCTCTGCAGCCCTGGGCAGCCCCATGGACTTGAGAACAGTGGGGAGCTGGTGCCTGTTCCATCCCTGGGCATCCCTAGGCATTCCTCCCTCCATGCCTGTGGATTGCTTGGTTTGCAGAAGGAGTAGCCCAAAACTTTATGACACTTAATACAAATCCAGCAGCAAGTGTAAATTATCTGTGTGGCCATGGCAATGTTCTGGCAATATCAAGTCTATTTTCTTACCATTTTGCCTCTGTTGTTGGCTGATTCTGCCTCCCACAGGCTGGTGGAAGGCTGATCCTCTGCCACCAGTAAAACTTAGCCTTGTAAACTCTGTTTAGATTTTTAAAAATGTATTTACTTGTTTTGAAAGGAGCACATCTGAAAACTATAAAAACAAAATTCCAGCTGCTGACAGCAGAGGGAAGCATATTCCTGGTAATGGGAATGAGATGTGAGAGCTGTATCAAGTTATTGTTATTATAAAGAGTTTGGTTCTGCCTGAACATGGTTAATGCCTGTGCCTTTATTAATTGCAACAAGTTCCTGTTGGCAATATTTATCCACAGGCAGAAGCCAGGAATGGGGAGACAAATATTTTCTCACAGTTTCCCTGTGCTGTGGTAAAAGAAATGGTCCCATTTTTCTCCCTCCAGATCAGGTAGCAGAAAAAAATGAAGACAGGATTACTTCATTTCCATCCTGTCTCAACAAATCAAGGCTGTAATGGGGGAATTTATCCCTGAGTCAGAAACCTTAGCCCTGGGCCAGAAGCTGCTGCTCCCACTGCTGGGGCTGCTGCTACCGGGATCTCACTTTCCCTGCCACTTAAAAATGAGTGATCAGGTCCATGGGCTAGAGCCAGACCTACTCCTTGTGCTGACATTGGTGATTTCTAGGGAACAGTCAGAGAAAAGAATGCAGTTCTCATTCTTGAGGGCTGTTTTCTTGCATCTCAAAGATCTGCAAAGGACACATGAAATTAAATGAAGCTGTTTTCATGGAATCATCACTGTTGCATTTTAACACTCCGACCAAGTCCAGCCACCAACCCAGCACCACTGAACCTCAAGTGCCACAGCCACACATTTTTAACACTCCCAGGGATGGTGACTCCACCACTCCCCTGGGCAGCCCGAGGGGAGAGCAAGGGAAAACTGAGGCAGAGCTGATTGTGTGCCCAGCATGTCAGAGGTGATCAGGGATTTGTGCAGCAGCATCCCAGGGCCTGCTGCCAGGGCAGGAAGGTCCTTCCTGAGGAGGGAGAGCAGAGCAGAGGAAGTGAAGGAGGAAAGGAACTGAGAAAATGGAGTCTTTCAAGGTGTGCCCTGAGCTGCCTTTGCTGCTCTGGCTGGGCAGCTTTCCCCGTGTCCTTCAGGGCATTTCTGTGCTGCCTCAGGGTGTCTCTGTCCCCTTCCAGAGGACACAGGTGCTCCTACCTGACCAGGTCCCACTGGTTTCACTCTTCCTCTTGGCTTGGATGGGGGTTGGAAAGCTCCTGGAGCAAATTCAGCATCCAGGTCCTCTCAAATGAAGCATTTTCTGCTGCTTTGGGGTCTCCAGGAGCACTGAAACAGAATCCAGCTCCAGAGCCTGGGCCAGTGCAGGAGGTGGCTGAGAAGGGAAGGTTCCTGCTGCCATTTGATGCTGTTTTGTGGCTGCAGAGAGCCCCTGAATGCCCCCTGTTTATAGGGAGTTTATAAGGAGATACAAGTTCTTCCTGCTGTTTTAAGAGAATATGGAGGTGACCCCTTAAAAAACCATGAGGGTTGTGTTTTAACCCCCTTCAGCCCCATTTCATTCCCAGTGTGTTTCATTCAGTGCTGCCCCTGGGTCTGAGTGAGCCCTGCCTGGCCAGGCAGCAGAGGCAGGAACCTTCCCCAGCCCTGTGCTGGAGCTGCTGAGCCCCAGGGCTGTTGATCAGAGCTCTCTTCTGTGTCTCAATCATGAAATCACCTTTCATAAATCACGTTGAGTCAAATGTCAGGATGGGTGGATTTGTGGGAGTAACTCTGTCGTTGTAATAATGTGCCATTGGGCTGGAATGTTTTGTAACCCAAATCTTTATCCCTGGCTTACCTCCAGCACAAATTAAACCCTGCTTGTTTGCAGTCCATCTTCTCAGTGGACATGCAGTTGATTTTTGTTGATCACTTTAAAAACAAAAGGCTCTGCAACTGTTAATGCCTTCACTGCTGTTTGATGCTCATTTCCCGATTTCATCTTACTCCCAAGCCGTGATGGGTTTTGACATGGTCAAATAAAACTCAAATTAATTGGATTACACACTTCACTGGGGTACCTTTCCTCCTGAACACGAAGAGTCTCAGTTGTTTTGTTTCAGGGCTGTGAGGAGGGGGAGGATGAATGGGTTTAGAAACAAATAAATACCTGTTTGCATTCAGGTTTTAGGCACAAGATGAGGTTCTTAGAGGGATGTGGGTTGGATCTTGTGCTGTGCTGCTGCCAGGAAGGCATTGCAGAGGTATCCTGTCATCCTTGGCAGTCAGAGCCATTGCACAGTTTTCCCTGGGAACTGCTTTCAAACAACTGGCTTGGGAGTTCTCTCTGTCACTGCCAAAGCTCCAGAAGCTGGGAAGGCTTCACAAAGTGTCTGCTGGAATTTCTGGAGAGTTCACCTTCTGACCTTTGGGCTGGACTCTGCAGAGTAAGCAAACACCCCTCTGACCTTCCTGGGGTCACTTGACATTTGCAGTGAGACATTCCCAGCCTTTTCCTGCCCAGGGTTCCCCTGAATTTTACTGTGATGAGTTACAGGAATGGGTGGAAGGAAACATGAGTAAGCTTGAGGTCATGGGCAGGAGGAGCTGGACATTACCCCTGCATGGCAGCCTCCAGCTGTGGAAAATGTGGCATTTTCAGAGGGTTTGCCATCCTGGTGACCAGGAGCCAACATCTTCATCCAGGTTAAACAGGAAATTTGTTGTTGGACCTACAGCAAAGGGTCAGAACAGTAAGGTTTGGTAGCACCAGGGTGTGGGGTTTTCTTGCTTGTTTGGTGGCCTTGTTGTCTTGGTTGTTCATTGAATTTTTGCCCCAGGTTTCCCAAAGTGTTGTGGGGTCTCAGATAAAGGTGCTGCCACACAGGTACCCACCCAGAGTACAGGTGTGCCCCAGTACTGCTCCATAGGGACACAGGGTTCTTGAATACGGTTTTGGCATCACAATAAACACTGAGGGTTGCTTTTTATTTGTAGTTTTGGGTTTTCCATTCAGCTCCCAACTGAATCAAAACCTATTGGCTCCAGGCTGAGGGAAGATATGGACAGCTAGCGGCTGCTGGGTTTTATTCTTGACTGGAGAGCACTGAGAAAGATGTGCAAAACCACAAAACCCCTCCAATTCCTGCTGCTGGCTTTCCCCTCCTGCTGGCCCAGCAGGTCCCTGGTGCCAGGCAGGAGGGAGCCCCAAATTCCTCGTGCAGCCACGAGCCAGGAGTGTGGTGGAGATGGCAAATTTGGGGGTAGGAAACAGAGAGAGAAAAACTTCCACAGATACTGAAGGGTTTGATTTGCTGCCCTGGGAGAAGGATTGATGTAATAATAAAGGTGCACAGACATTAAGCAAAGAAATCATAAGCTTATGTTCCTATAGTTGCAAGTAAGAATATGCTTTAAATAGGTAAGAAACTGTATTAGGTAAGATGGTGAAGGGTTTTAAAGTGTAGTAATGTAATTTTATAGAGTAAGCTAAGAGTTTAAATGTTATAATAGAAGCATATGTGTATATGTGAAGTACAAGGCTATAGGGTGAAGGACAGACACAGTGTGGCAGAATTAGGCAAAGGTGATAGGCTAGAAAAACAAAATAACCTCGCTGGCAACTTTACATTGGATCAGAATGTTATATATTGCCTTATAACAAAGAAACTTGTGACTACTTTTGAGCTTTTGAGCTCTTGCTCCTCTAAAATCTCACGGCCTCTGAGGCTGGTGTTTGTCAGAGTAATAAAGAGTTATTGCCCCGACAGTGGTCCCATCCCTTCGTGAAGGCATCGATAATATTTGGGATCGGTGATTCCCGAAGGGATTATTCAGGTGTATAAAGCACAAGGGTTCCAGAGGAGGGACAGCTTGGCCGGGGCTCTCAGGGCTGAGAGGAGCAGCAGGACGAGCGCTCAAAGGGCGAGCGCTGCGGGAGCCCGAACCGAGCATCCTGCGGCACTGCCGGCCCTCGGCCGGGAGCCCGAACCGAGCATCCTGCGGCACCGCCGGCCCTCGGCCAGCAACAGGCGCCAGAGGAGTTCGGAGAGAGCTCAGGGCTGACACTGCTCCGCTCTGTGCCGCAGATGGAGAACCCCAGCTGGCATCCACCGTCATCGACACCGTGATGGCCGGACTGCCCGGGCCGCGGGGCGCGCCGGGGCCCGCGGGGCCGCCAGGTGACACAGGGGACAGGGGGGCGGCCAGGTGACACACGGGGACAGCGGGATGGAGCGGGGCAGGGCGGGACACAGGGACAGCGGGGCCGCCAGGTGAAACAGGGGACAGGGTGGCCGCCAGGTGACACACGGGGACAGCGGGATGGAGCGGGGCAGGGCGGGACACAGGGACAGCGGGGCCGCCAGGTGAAACAGGGGACAGGGTGGCCGCCAGGTGACACACGGGGACAGCGGGATGGAGCGGGGCAGGGCGGGACACAGGGACAGCGGGGCCGCCAGGTGACACGGGGGACAGCGGGCTGGCACGGGACAGGGAGGGTGACACAGGGACAGGGGGACTGGCACGGGACAGGGAGGGTGACACGGGGACAGCGGGGCTGGCGCGGGACAGCAGGGCGGGACACAGGGAGAGGGGGCTGGCACGGGACAGGGCGGGCACAGCCTCGGATGGACAGGGCACGGTCAGGGGTGCTCCCCACTGGGTGGGCAGCAGTGGGAAGGGCGGCAAGAAGGGTTTTTTATCTGTTGGTGGTGTCTGTTTTCCCTTGGGCTGGACTCATCTGGAGAAAGGGGCTGATAGAAACTCTCTTTAAGAGAGGGCTGTGCAGTGGTTCCTGTCTGAGAGCAGAGCTGTTCTCTGCCTGTCCCTGCAGAGCTCCTCTGAGCAGGGTCTGGCCAGGAGCTCTGTGATGTCTGTGAAGGGTTTGGAGCCAGTCTGAGCTATCCCAGATTTTCACCAGTATAACTGAAACCAGAATCTGAGATGGAAATTCAGTGACAAGCTTCTTTCCCTCTGTGCTGATGGGTGGCTTAAATGATAATATTCCTGCAAACGTCAGCACTTCCCTGTATGATGCATATTTAGGAGTGAACTCCCATTAGTTGCAGAAAAGGCTTCTCCTTTCATTATGAGGGCCTTTCATTTATCCTTCAATTCCTTTATTCTTTGACTTAAGCATTTGTATGGTGCATTAATGATGGAGGCTGATTCAGCTGTACTTGGTGTATAATGTCCACATTGTTTCATCTCAAGGGTTGTGACAGCTAAAGCAGAGGGGAGTATTGCTAAGTTCAGGCTAAGCAAATATCCTGTCTCCCATCTGCAGGTATAATTTAACAGCTACTGTGGGGATATAATTATTTTTTCAAAAGGAATGAATCTGTTAAGTGACTGCATGAGACAAGTTGACCTGTTTAGATGGTGCTTAACTCATCCTGGAAGAAGCTCTCCCCTGGTGCAGGTTTTAAATTAATTTATTGCCACTGCAGTGAGTGAAGACTGAGAGAAAGCTTTGCTTTGCCCCACTCAGCCTCTCCTCTGGCTCTGGCCAAACTCCTTCACGTTCATCAGCAGCTTTGACACACCAGAGGGACCAAGAGCAGCCCTGGGGCTGCCCTTGGCACCTGAGATTGTTTCAGGACCAGCACCTGCAGTGTCTCACTCTCATGTAGCTGTTCCGTGGATCTAGTTTAGGTTTTCTCAAAAGCTGCATTTTAAGGAAGGGAAATGTGGATGTTACTGACATCCTCCCTGCCTATTTGCACCATTTTTTTCCTCCCAGAGCTCCAACATCGCCCCCAGGGCATTGGGATGTATTCTGTCAGGATATCCAGTAATCCAATGTTTGATGAAGGGTTCTCACTCACTGAGAGACTCAGCAGAACATGAAGGGAGGTGCATGCCTTTGGAATTCAGGATTTTCCTTCTAACTCTCCTTAAAATTGTCTCCAATTCTGAATCCCACCAGGGCCACCAGGTGCTTCAGGACCCAAAGGGCCCCCAGGACCCATTGGAGCCCCTGGATCACAGGTAAGGGGCTCTGGTGCTTTGGGGTGAAGGGCAGAGGAGGGTCAGGGGTGAAACATCATCTCAGTGCACAAGGAGACAGAGTAATCTTGGATCTGCTGTTCTGTTCCCCATGAAATCCTGTGATTTAATTCCTTTTTCTCATGCTGAATTAAGAGGTTGAAATGGTTGTGCTTTCCCTTAATCACAACAACACATCGTGCTGCTGCTGTGTCAAAACATTTCACTGTGGCCTGAGCTGATGCAAAGGATCTGACATGGGCTTTACTAACCCAGGGATAGAAAAATACTGCATTTCCTGTGGAAGACAAAAAAAGTACAAAAGTGCATCTATGAGAATTCACCAATTCACCAGAGTGAACGTGTTAAACCAACTTTGCCAGGCACAGCACTTTCTATTCAAGAAAAATGTCACAAATTCCCATCAGTTTGATTATTTATTGATACAAACATTGTGGAGGGGGGAGATGATAATGGAGTAAGAAAGACTCACTCCAAAGAATTTATGGTAGAAGAAGGGCACAGTACTCACATGGATGGAAAAAGCTGATTAAATGGAAAAAAGTGAAGTCATGAATAGGAAACTGCCAAACTACTCCAAATTGTGGTTGGCTGATACAAAGGGACTCAGTTTTGGGAAGAATATTGCTTAATGTGGAGGTAAAGCAGCTGCATCAGATTTTTCAAAGGATTCCACATGACTGGAGAGCACAGAGAAAGGTTAAATAACTTTATGGAGGGATGTAACTCAGGTGTGATAAGAGGAGGTTTGGAATTGAAAATAGAGAAGATTTTTTCCTATGTGGTTATTACCCACTTTGAAGAAGCAATGGACAACAGATCATGGAAAGTTTGCCAGTGCAGCAGAATCCTTTCAATTGGGGAATGCTCTGGAGAACAGTGAGGAACCCCAGACAGATACGAGCACAGTGCGAGATTTGGCAGCCAAAGGACAGATGCAGTTTAACATCATTAAATAGAAGGTAATTCACAATTCATCAGTAGATTCTGCAGCAGAGTCTGGCTGTTTGACATGCAGCACACACTGTAAATCTTTTATTTTTGCAGTGTGGGATCCAGTGTCCTTGAGCATCCCTGCCCCACCACACGCTGGTGAGCAGAGGATGGTTATGGACACTTGGGCTTTGTTCTTGCTGCTTGTTGGACACAGGGCCAGGCCTGGGCTGTGCCCTGCCTCGTTTGGCAGCCCCAGGAAACCTCCTGAACCAGGCCTGGGTCTGAACCCCTGGTGGGGAGCTCAGCTGAGCTGGTGGGGCTGCTGCAGGCAGGGATCAGGGTGCTGCTGGTGAGCCCTGCTGGCTCCCAGCTGAGCCTGGCAGAGGCTCCTCATTTGCACCTTAAATCACATGGGTGCCACCTCCTCGGGCCTTTTCACAGGCACTGAGCTCCTCAAGCAATGCTCATTTCTCTGGGCCTGGAAAACCCAATTTCTCTGGGGGCTGTTCCTCACCAGGCTGGCTGAAATCCCCAGTGCATTTAAGATTCAAGATTTAAGAGCTCCAGACCCGCTTCTGCAGCCTCCAAGACAACGTGCAAGTCACTTGAGGTGGAAAAAAAGCATCTTGTACGTGGCTGTGGGGAGAAGGAGAGCTGACAGGCTGGATATAAACAAACAATATTGTTCTCTCCTGGTCTGGTTAATAACTGTGGCTTCTCTGGGTGGATGAGTTAAGGATTTGGATCGATTTCTGCATAGCAGTTCAATTAGTAGAAATCTGGAGACTGTGCCCTTCTTAGCCATTGGTGACTGCTTTATAGATTTGTTCAACCCAGGGAGTAAAATTATTAGCAGAGATTGGGCTTAATTTGAAAATTGTTTATTAGGATGAGTGAATAGCTTCAAAATAATTTCCCCTGCACAATCCAATTAATTTTCAGGTATGTGTGCTTGCTCCTGCCACCCACTGAGGCAATTAAGGAGTGGGGGGAAGCAGTGGGGATTTTTAAGCTAAACATTCTACCTGTGTATTAATTTCTTCTTGGTAACTGAGAACAAGAACTGTCCTGTCATACTGACCCCCAAAAAATGTTACATCAGAGGCCTACAGTGCATTCAAAGACCCAAACAGAGGGATCTGCAAAAAGTCCAGGGCTTGGGATATCTGCAAACAGAGTTCCTGTTGTGTTTGCTTGAGGGAAAAAGAGAATCCAGCTCAATTGCTTAATGGGTGTGTGAGGTTTTCAGGAGCTGAGGGTCACTGGGAAATGTATTCACTGCACCTACACAAAGGTTGCACAGTAGAAATCAATTCCTTCTCATTCTGTGTCTCTTCTAGGGCTTGCCAGGATCTCCAGGACAGCCTGGACCAAAAGGATCCAAAGGAGACCGAGGAGAGAGGGTAAGGTTTACATGCCCTGAGGGATTCCCACAACTTTGGGCCTCAGGAATTACACACAGACCAGTGGGACTGCAGCCACCACCAGCTTTAAATGCAGAGACTCTGGGGTTTCTGCAAGAACCAAGATGAGGGTTCCTGTCCAGAGAAAGGGTTGAATGCCTTGTAAAGTCAGGTATTGTCCAGAGAGATTCAGGTAGCAAAGACAGGATTATAAAGGCCTGTGAGGACCAGCTTTGTTCCACCAGCCAAAGCTGTTTAGTGTGGAGTGTTTTGAGAGGTCTAACTGAACTCTTCCATCCAAGGCTTTAAAAACTCACCAGACCTGTCCTGAACCAAAGTAATTCTCCAGGTCAAATGATGTTCTTAACATACTTGGAATACTGGAGTCATGTTCTTAATGTCTGTGTGCCTCAGTCCTTAGTGGGCTGTCCAGTGCTGATAACTAAACACAGAACAGAAAGGCTGTTTGAATGTTATTTCCAAACTGATGAAGTTTAGGAACTACCAGAGAAATATCTAACAAGGGTGTAAATGTGTCAGAGTCCCAGCCCAGCATTCAAGCATTGGAAGGGGTTTGAAAATTGCATTTGGGCCTTTGGCTGCTTCTGTTCAGCTTAATTACCAAAAGGTGGCAATTTGAAATCTCTGTGTGAGTCTGGGGTGGAGCAGGAGGAAGAGGATGATTGAGCCCTTAGGGCTGACAGGGCCCCATGGGCTGGGAGGAATCCCTGAGACCCAGCCTGGGGAGGGTCAGAGAGGGGGAGAAGGACAAGGAGAACCTTGCTTGGCGCCTCTAAAACAGGGATATCTGCAGTGGTGGCTGCACTGGCACAGCCTCCTGCCACAGAAACAAATCCCTTCCCTTCCCTGGGCCACTCTGCTGCCCCACAGATGGAGCTGGAGGGGGCTGTGGGTGATGTGATCCCCAGGACAGAACCTCCTCTCAGCCCTGCTCCCTTCCCATCCAGCAGACAGGAGGGAGATTGGAACAGCCCAGGCAGGCAAATGCAGATCAGTGAACTCCCAACGTGCTGACTCCTCAGATCTGTGGGAATATCCAGCCACAAACCTCCTCTGCCCACACTCTGTGCAAGGGGAGGCCCAGGTGTCTCACCCCTCCTGAGGGTCAGGAGCAGCAGATATCTGGGGATGGGGCACCTCTGCCTTTGAAATCTGTTATATTTTAGCTTTGGGTGCTTGGTGCTGTTCTTATGTAAGAAATCTTTCCCTGAAAGGCAGAGTGACTGTTGGTCATTTTTGGTAGCACTTTCCTTGTGCAGCTCAGCCAATTTGGGCACGACTTGGCTTTACAAATAGATTCCAGTCTGAGTTCTGAGTTCTGGGACCAGAGAGCAAAACCTTAACTAGTGAGATGGACACACAGATTACAACTACATCTCACTGCCATTCAATCTTTATTTTCTAAAATATAAATAGAAGCTAAAAAAAAAAAGAAGGGCATGGTGTGTGGCAAAATGTCACATTTCCATCCAGGAAAGTGATAAAAACTGATCTTCCTCAGTGATTCATTTAACATTTTGCTATAATTTGTGGTCGACCATATTACTAATATTAGTGCTAACAAACCATATTACTCCTACACTTATTTTTGAAACAAAATCTTGTTGCATTGTGTCCATTCACTCCAGACAGATCCCTGAGAATTTGGTTTTGTTCCCTCCTTGCTAGGGATTTAGAATTTTAACTCTCCCCTTAGGTTTGGGACAAATACGATTTTCAAATATCAAAATGTCTTGATAAATAGGAAAAAAAACCCCAAACCCCATATTTCCTGTCCATCCTCTGTTAGTTGGAAAGGGAAGCTGACAGCTTTTCCTGTCAGAATTCCTGTAGGATGCTCTGTGTGCTTTTTGCCTTTTGTGAGTGTGGCTTTGAATGCTGGTTTTGACAACTGCACGCTGCAGTTTTGGGTTTGCTGGATGCAGAGGAGGGCTGGAGCAGAGGAGCTGTGCAGCTGCAAAGAAAAGCAGAGAGGAGGGTTTACAACTTCTACTGAGATGTGAGAAAACGTTATTATAGATTCTTCCTGCCTAATCTGGGAGGGAGCAGATGTGGAGGAGAGCTGGAGCAGAGGGAGCACAGCCCCAGCCCCCTGCCCAGCCCTGCAGGGAGGAGGCTCCTCAGCATCCCCAGGCAGATCCTCCTCTGCAGGAGCAGCCAGGGAGCCCTGGGGTGGAAGAGGCTGCCAGCATCCACCTAAATATCCTCTGATCCCCTCTGAGCTGGTAACATCCCTTCTGTTCCTCCTGGACATGCAGCACAGCCTGGTTGTGTGTTTTCAGTGCTCCTCTCTGTGGTTTTTCCTCCTCCCTGTGCTTTTTCATGAGCTTTGCTCCCTCCAGTGCAGAATCCAGGTATTTCCCTTTGAAGATACTGGGAGCACCTGACAGGCTGAGCCTTTCTCCAGACTCTCACTGTCCCCAGGGACCTTTTCCTGGTGCTGGCAAGGGATTCCACAGGAATTCAGTCCTCCATGGGAATGTTCTGTAGGTGCCTGTTGGTTTTACACAAATTTGATGGACACAAACCCAGCAGCTCTCCCTTTCTACTGCAGGAATCTGCCACCATATGTGTAGATTTTTTGGGGGGAAAAAACGATGGGTTTGTTGCCATGTAGAAGAGCCAGGGGAAATGTGTGGCTGTTTCACTAATGGATTTCTATAGATGCTTTTACATTTTGCCTTTTCTTCCCAAACTCCTGCTTTCTCACTAAATAACCTATAACTGCTCTCCTGGTCAGAGATTCTGCCCTGCCCCAGCTGCTCCAGCACTGTGGAGAAAAACAGGGGAAAAAAGATACTGAGTTCAATGGGATTTCATTCTGCCCCAACCCAACACGTGCTTGTTCAAACTGTTTCTGTTAAAAAAAATTAAAAAAAGAACAAAAGCCCCTCACTGAGAACAATGTGAAAATTAGCACAGCAGGAGAAAGAAACAAACCAACCAAAATATTGTACCTGTGTTTTGATCAGTAGCTGTGGGGTGTGTGTGGAGCAGGAGCAGATTAAATCAGAGCTCGGTGGGAGTCCTGGGCTCTCTGGCTGGGGCAGCAGCAGTCCATCACTTCTGCAGAGAGAAGAATGCAGTGTCGTTGTAAGGAGCAAATCTCCAGCCAAATTCCTTCCTGGTATAATGTAACTGACTGCTGGAAAGTTCAAAAAACCTGCTAATCGTCTTACAGAGAGGGCACTGAGCTCAGGAGCTCCTATCCAACCCGGCTCCTCCAGACTCTGATGGGATTTGGAACTGATACTTGACAGAAAACCATAACCCCCTTTTGCTGTCTCTAAGTGATAATGTCAAGGGAGAGGAATTTTTTTCCCCACATTATCCCAAGTGTAAGGTTTTTCCTTAAGCTGTCTTAATTCCACTAGTAAAAATTACTCTGTGTTCTTGTCAAGTGGCAAAGTTATCTCCTAATGACACTGCCTTTATTTCCCACAGGGGCAAGCAGGTCTGCCTGGAGAGAGGGGCATTAAGGGATCTCCTGTAAGTGCTGCTCCCGTGGGTGGTGCCAGGCTCAGGTGGTGTTGGTGCCCTGCAGGTGCCACTGGCTGGCCTGGAGCTGCCTCTGCTGAGCTCTGCTGGCTCCAGCTCTCACCTTTGTTCAGACACCCTCACCTCGAGGGATGCTCTGCAAATGAAACAGCCCTGGTGCAAAGCAGTGACCAGGAGGGCGTCAGAGGAGCTGTGCCCGCTCTGCCTGCAGCTCCCTCTGGCCACAGCTGGGCACACTCAGCTCCCCCTGGGCACACTCAGCTCCCCTTGGGCCCCACGAGCTCCTGGCACTGCCAGAGCCCAAATCTGGGCACAGTTAAACAGCTCAAAGTCCATCAGAGGCTCTCAACTCCCTCCTGCACCTTGGTCAGCCAAGCTGAGCTGGAAACCCTGTAATGAGATTAAGGGGTGTCTCCAAATGATTTTTTGGCAATACCTGAACAGATGCAGAGGAGATGCACACATGGCCAGTGCAAACAAACCAGGGGTGGTGAAGGTTGGCTGACAGAGATCTAGTGGAGAAAACTGGGGTGGTTTTTTTTTTGACTGGCAGCTTCCAGAGAAGTCTCAGGACCTCTGTGAGGGTTCTCATCTCTCTTCCTTGGTTTCACCTCACCATTTCATACAATTCACAGAGTCTTTTCTTTGGTCCTTTCTCCTGTGCTCACCTCTGCTTTGCAAATATCTCAGGGATGTCCAACAAATTTGAGGAGCCCAAGCCTTTTCACTCTACTTTAGATTGTTAATTTTGTTTTATGTTTAGCTTTGAGTGGTTTTAATCTGTCCCTGTCACCTGCCCTTTGGAAAGTGCATGAATTTCCTGGCTGGGGGGGAAACATGAGACCAATGTACACAGCACAGAGATCTTTGTTCAAGAATAGCTTAATGAGCATCTTCAGAGACAGAAAGTGATGTGACTAATTAATGAAAGCAGAATGGAGGATTTTTTCTATTCTAAATCATGGTGAAAATGTGCATATTTGGGGGAGAGGAGCAATTTATCTGTGGTTTAGCATAAAGTGTTCTCTGAGAGCCCAGTGAGATGCCTGATGCCTTGCTGGGGCCCAGGCCATGGCAGGTGGCTCCTCCTGGAAAGTTCTTTGGTGTTAGGAGTGGTGGTGACCTCCTGGGAAGGAGCCAGGGCAAATTTGGCTCAGGAGAGCTCTGTGACCCTTGGTGTGAAGTGCCAGTCCTTGTGTTTTCTGCTGGTGAAATGCTTCTCTAGTTTGCTCCTGTGTGAGGAGGGATCCAGGAGGTCCTGGAAGGGTCCTCAGCCACATGTAACCACATTTCCCTTCCTTTGTTTTAGGGTGAACCAGGCAAGAAGGGTGAGGAAGGAGACAAGGGCACTGATGTAAGGATGTGTTTCTACTGTTTTACTTTCCTTTTTGTCACTCTGCTGTCCTTGGACAGGTGGGTTTGGGGTCCAGAGGGTGAGTTCACAGTTAAATGTGCAGAGCAAGTGAGGATGTGAGCCTTGGGTTTGAATTTAATGCACAACAGAAACCCTGGTCAGAGATTTTCTTGGCCATGTTCTGGAAGTCCCCAGGGGCTGTTGTGTCACATGGAGCTGGTTGGGAATTGCTTCCCTGTTGTCCCTCCCACCTGCTGAGGGGACTCCCAGAGGAGATCAAACTGCATGGGCAGTGCTGGAGTTCTCACATCTCTGCTCTCAGTCCCTGAAATACTTCCCAACATCTCTTTGGCCCCCCAAGCCCACACCTGAGGTGACAAGGACAGCAAACCACAGCCTGAGTGTGCATGAGGAGCTCTTTGAACAGGGATTTCTCCTGCACTCCTGCTTATGTTATCCCCTCTTTTATTCTTTTCATTTTTAAACATCCACACTGCAGAGTCTGGTGCTGTGAAAGCAACATGATGGACAAGAAGCCCATTCTGCAACACATCCCAATGTTAGTTTTGTTTTCTTTCTTGCAGGGGGAAGGTGTCCAACAGCTTCGAGAGGCTCTGAAGATTTTGGCTGAGAGGGTGTTAATCCTTGAGCACATGATAGGAATTCATGGTGAGCATTGCTGAGGATTTCTTCTTTGGGGAACCAGGGCTGTGTTCAGGCTTGGGGGTTAAACATCCTCCCACTCCCCTGAGCTCTCTGGGGTCTGCTCAAGCCACATTTTCACCACTGGGTGCCATGACTTAGGGTGCTTGGAACTGTTGAGTTCCAGCAGCTGCACTGCTTCCTCTGCCTCTCCAGTAGCAGTGAAATGACCCTTACAGTGATTTTTGTTACAGTCCAGGCAGCCAAGTCACGAGCAGCAGCTCAAGCCATGTGGCACAGATCATCCACCAGCTTCCCACAGAGCTGCTTGTTCCAGCCTTTAGGCCAGATCATTTAATCCTGTTAACAGCATCTTCCAAGTGACTTGAACACCACTGAGGCCCCTGCCTCAGCTGGGATGATCTCCAGGGAAGAGGGAAAGGGGTTTGCCATGGATGAGTCCACAAGAACGGGGTATTTACAGCACCCAGGGCCTCCTTTGGCTTTTACTTTGTACCTTCATTTCTGGTGGTATAAAGCAAAAGCAAAAAGCAAAAAGTCACCTCTTTAGAACCTCCTGTAGGCCCTGGGTCAGGGGTTCACACAGCCCTGCCCCTGCAGGACTGCCTGATTTAGCTATTTCTCACATTCTGTTTGGAAACACGGCAGTAACAAGGCATGTGCTGCTGTTTTCTGAAACAGTCATTTCAGCAAACCATTTGTATTGATTGTTCCTGCCTGGGATGGAGGTGAATTATTTACACCCATGTGCACTTCTGTACCAGTGTAACTGCATCAGCAAGAATGGATGGGTTTTAATTGTGCACTGTACTGAGGTCATATTTAAACACCTGTATTCTATGACTTTAGGGGGGGTTTCTGTCCCATAAGTATTGATAATTGTATTCCTACTTTGTGCTTTTGAAATAGTTCCATTCTTTCACTTCACACACATTTTATACCCTACAAAAATGCTGTTTAGAAAGGGAACTTGGAGAGTAAGGCATATTTTCCTTGTGCAGTTATTTTCATCTTTGTGTATATGGTTAAAAAAAAACCCAACAAACAAAGAGAGAAAGACATAAAACAACAAAAATATTTTCCTTTAGCACAGACCTCCCTGGACTGAAAGGCACCACAGAGGTTTAAATCACCCAGCACCAACTCTCTGGTCATGTTCCCAGTGTAGGTGTCAAGGATTTGACCACAGGTCCTGGGGCAGCCCAGCTTTCAAACCCCACTCAGAAATGCCAATCCCATGCTCTCATTTTCCCAAGAAACTTCCCACTGAGTGTGGTTTCCAAACCCACAGCCACCCAAGCAACAAGGAAAACATCCCAGCAAACAAAGCTCTCCTTGCACTGGGAGGGCAGCTGGAGCTGCAGAGAGAGCCCAGCAGGACAAGCAAAGCCCAAATTGTTTGGCAGGGTTTGGTGCCAGCAGACAGAGCCCAAATCCTGTGGCAGCCAAAAGCTCACTGGAAACAGAAACTCTGCCCCGTGGGATCAGAGCAAGGCTGGCACTCGGGCTGCTGGCAGGGAAACACAAACATCCAGCTCTGGGGGCAGGAGGAAGGAGAAACTGGAGCATTGGAAACGATGAGGCAGAGCAAGCCACCAGCATCTGCTGCTGGAAAGGGCTCAGAGCAGGGTGTATTGAATTTGTTTAGCTGAGGGGAGAGCAGGGGGTTGTTACCTGGGGGAGCAGGGACGGCCACCATCCATTGCCAGCATTTCTGCTGGTTTGGCTGCAGCCCAGGGTGGGTCAATCCTTCCATTCAATCCTTTCAGTGCCTCCAAATGTCCTTTACTAGCAGTGAAATGGCACTTAAACCCTCAGAGCATCACTGCCCATGACCACCAGCTCATCCTCCAACACTGGAGTGTGTGGGCAGTGCTGAGCAGTTGCCTCAACCCAAGTAAATTTATAATTAACAGAAGAACAGCACTTTGGGAATGAAACTACAAAGGAGAAGAGGCCCTGCAGGAGGAGCACTCACCCCAGAGAGTTCAGGCAGAGCAGAGAGGGCAAGCATCTAATGCAGGAGTAGAAACATCTAATGCAGGATCAAACCTGTAGCTCCAAAGCTGCTTCCTGCAGGGAGAGCCAACAGGAGGGAGCACACTGCTCACAGGAGAGGTGATCCTTGGGAGGCTGACCTGGAACAGAGACTGGACAGAGCTGGGGAATAAAGCAGAGATTTATTGAAAGGGCTTTAGGGGACACCTTGGGCAGGACAGGGCCTGGCCAGGGCTACCCCGAAGATGGACTTAGATTGGTCACAAAATGGCTGACCAGTCACTAGATCTTACATGTTTATAAGTTTTGGTCCATTTTCACACTGGGGTTTAATTGTCCAATTCCAGCTCCAGGCTGTGAGGTCCCATCCTTCTTGTTCCTCCCTCCAGCCACCCTTGTTTGTGCTGTTGGGCTGAAAGTTGTCCTTGTTCCTCAGCAGGAACAGGATTTGTTTTGCTCTGTGAGAGCTTACTGGCACTTCATATGAGGCTCAGAATTAACACCTGAGCAGCACAGAACCTGAAAACAGTAAAGCTGAAACTCAAGGCATCAGAGGAACCACTCAGAAGGGCCCATGAGTGTCATCCTCAGCCTCCCCTTTTATTTAGAGCTCTCCCGTGACTTTCTCTCCTTACAGACTCTTTGTCTTCCATTGAGCCAGGCTCTGGACAGGATGTGATCCCGGGCTCCCCCCTGAGGAGCAGCATCAAGATCAAGCGAGGAGGCCCCCGGCAGCCCCAGCCCCACCAGCTCCTCTCCTCCCTGCTGGATGAAGGTGAAGCCAGAAGGAGAAGCCACCGGATGAAGTAGGAGCATCTCCTGTCCCCTGCCTGCTCTCCAGTTAAAGATTCAGTGCCCAGTGCTCCCCTGCAGCCTGCAGTGGGCTGGGTGGGAGGCTGCAGTGCTGGTGCCTGGGTTTCCTTCCCTGATTGCAGGGAATGACTTTTCCATAGCTCAGAGAGGGGTTTGAGAAGGTTTTCCTTGATTTTGTTGTTCTGCCTTTGGAGCAGCAGCTGCCTGCAGAAGTGACAGCTCCTGGCTGTGCCTCCAAGGTTTAACCCTGCCCTTGTTCCCTCACTGCCCTTGAGAGTCACTCAGTAAAGCTCTGCTTAAACAGCCAAGCCCACCCATCCCAGACCCAAAGCCAAGCCTCAGCCTTGTCCATTGCTGCAGTTGGAGCTTTCATTCCCTGTGCTGGTGCCACACTGACTCCCAGGTGTGACCTCCACAGGCCATGAAAGCATGATCTGCAAGGATTTCTTTTAAGCAAAGAACAGATTAGAATACAAAGTACATTTAAAAGTATTACTCTGAAAATCCAGGTGGCTCTCTGGACTTTAGCAACAAAACCCTGGCTTTTCATGTTGCTAATTGCATGTGAGTGACATTATTTTTATTTGTGGTTGGCTAAACAAGGACTTCTGATGCAAATGTTCATGGCAACATTGGCTTTCTGTCTATCTTCAGAGAGTTTAGACCGTTTCTGTAAAAACACAGAGCAGTTTGCATGAGATCTGATGGAATTGTGCAAGAATTTTCCCATACTGTGTTCAGCCTGTGCATACATCCAGAGATAATTAATTTAATGGTGGCAGTAACTATTCAACAAAAAGGATATTTTGCAATAGTTGCTTAATCCTACAGCAATCAGGAAAAATGTTTTCACAGTGTTTTGTCTTAATCTTGTGAGTAAATCCTCACCATTTGGATCTGGAGCCAGTGTAGTAGCAAACCACAGCTTAGGGAATTAAAGTCTTGTCAAGAGCTTATCTTGCACTGGGAGTTAAACACGGAGTCATTTTACTTTTTGCAATAACTTGTTATTTTAGGGGAAGTACCAGCTTCCAGGTTTAAGAAGCTGAACCTGCCCTTCAGTGCCAAATGAATCACTCCACCTGCTGTGCTAACCAGGTTGGACAGGCTGATGTCATTCATGTAGGCAGTGATTTTTGTTAGAAGGGGGAGATTATTCAACAAAACTCACTGGGCTGCTTTTTATTTTTTAATTCCCACATTCTGACAGTTTTCAAATTCAGCCTAGGACAGATGGAAGCAGACTGAGTTGTGCTGTTGCCCCTCTGTCTCTGGTTCCTGTGCAGGGCACAGCAGTGTGAGCTGGGCTGTGCTGCTGCAGGGCTTCTGGCAGAGGCTTCCAAAGAAAATATCTGCAGTCCCTGGTTCAGCACCCCAAAAGCAAAACCGGCTGGAAATGAGGCTAAAACTGGAGCAGCTCTGCCAGCCCAGCCTTAGCCACACACTAAATTGACTGTGTATGTACACTGCAAACACAGCAGTGCTGCAAAGAGACATCCAGGCCTTCCTCTGAACAACCTGGGATTTTCACAAATTCTCACAGCTGAGCAGGGGACAGCTCCTTCAGGATGGCTGAATCCACCCTGCCTTCCCTTGGCCCTGCTCTTTAGGAATCCAGGCATCCCCAGCCAGGTGAAATGGCCTCAGCTGATGCTGAGCAAGCACCAGGACTTTGCTTTTACTGCTGTGCAGCTGAGGGACAGCCAGCAGTGCTGGAGGCATCAGGGGTGCAGGTCCCTGCCCTGCTCTGGCATCCTCACCCAGCCTGGCCAGTGCCAGTGGTGGGGCTGCTTCAGCACCAGCCCACCTGGTTCAGGCTGTGCTGCTGCATGATTGAGTTTTCCATGGGATATTTCCAAAAAACAAGCCCAGAGCTGTGCAGGAGTCTGGGGCATTGCCTGGCTGCACTTTGAGTTACAGCTGGAGTGTGGGGCACAGACAGGAAAATGAGCACAGCAGGTTCAGGGAGCCATCCTGTGTTTGCCATCCCTTTGGGAGAAGGAGATGAAGCCTCCCTGACTGCATCTTAGTTTCACACCCAGCACTAACTCTAAACCCAGCACTGAGTCTAAGGATGTCCATGTAAGAGCCCCTGTCCCTCCTTCAGCTGCAGGCAGGACAGGAGCTCTGTTTGTGGCCAGCCAAGCAAGGTGCAGCCATGGGAATATTCCTGGAATGATCATTCCATCTAAGAATTAAATGTCCAAAAAAGGGATGTTTCCTCATCTGCAGCCTGATCCCTGTGCAGGAATTGAGAAGTACTTGGTTCCCTCTGTGGTGGATTGGGACCATCTTGGTCTGGATCACAAGGACACTCCAAGGCTTCACTGGTGGCTTCCAGGAGATAAATCAGTCAGTTGGAGTTGGAAAATCAGGCCTGAAGAGTGAGGAGAAATCTCAGTTCAGTCTAAACTTGTGCACTGGGCAGGCTGGAGCCAGCTGGAGTTGAGGCCACAGAACAATCTGTCCTCATGGCAGCTTCAGGAACCAAACCCAACCAAAGCAATCTTTGAAAAGGGAGATGGGGAAATTCAGTTTCACTGGTCCTGTAGCTACAGGGTTGAATTTGGGGAAGAGGGAATATAGTGATGCCATTTTCACTCCCCTGACATTTCACTGAACTGAAAGAGAAACCTTTCTTTCTTCAAGTTTGTCTTCTGAATTCAGAGCTATTGCAGGAGCTTGGTGAGTGCTAATGCTTTAGTCACTCACATTGCTGAGGCATTCATACTGACAAGGATTTGGAATTTCATATTTTAAAAAACAAATTACTGACAAGATGAAAGGAAAATTTAATGGAAGTTGTTTGCAATTAATCCTGCCAAGTCAATTGTCAAAAGGCTGTTTAGGTTTGGGTTGAGACTGCTTTAATTATTGATAGTAGGAGCTGTGTGATTTTTTTCTCCTCGCTTTGTTTAGCTCCATCTCTCAGATGAGGTTCTGTATCTTTAGATGGGGACAGCAGGATTGTACCAGATGGAATTTCTCCCTCTGCTGGGGTTTCACCCCTCTCCACTCACAGGGCTGGACCACACGGCTGTGCCACCCCAATTTAATCACGTTTGAAGGTGAGCACAGCCTCCCACAGTGACATTAATGATGTTGAGGACCAAGCAAACCACTCCAACCACATTCTCCACCATAGGCAGGATCCTGAGGTTCATTTCAGCCAGGGCATGTAATGCTTCTTGCCATGTCTATGTAACTTAGGGGATTTCTTTTGAATGCGTGCTCATTTAGAAATATATTTTAATTGAAATGTTTAGTGCTTTATCTTACATACATACTGTGCAATACCATAGTGTGTTCTTTTCCTTTTTTTTTTTTTTTTTCTCCCTAAGACATTTTAAAAATTCTTGATGTTTGTTTGAGCTCCAGTGTGTTTTTGATTGGATCAGCTCTGGTAGTAGCAGCGTTTTCCTTGCCCTGAGCTAACCAGAAGCAGCTCATTGCACAACCAAAACCCTTTGCAAGCCATGCACCCTCCTGTTCACCAGCAACCTGCAGCTCCTGGGGGCAGGGAATGCTCCTCTCCACAGGGGCTAATTTGCACTTACTGTTAGGAATTGATGGCAATCCAGGGAAATAGGAATAAACTAGGGAGGAGAGCCCTCACCTGCTCCCACCAAACTCCACATTTTGTCATCAGCTTTGGAAGGAAGGGGCCTGAAAAGTCAGATTCAGCCCTGGGGCAGCTCATGCTGGTGCTGTGTGGGCTCTGCTGCAGTGTCTGCCATGAGCCTTTGGCATGTGGGGCCCTGGGCACAGTGACAAAGGCTTCTAAGGACAATCAGCTCCTGGAATTCCCTGCCAGAATGATTGGAAACCCATCCTCCTCCACAGCTACAGCTTCTCCCTGACTCAAGATGACATTCCACTGGGGGTGTAGGGGTTAAACTACTCAGAGTCTCTGTGATTTCCTGGTTTCCTGTGAAACCAAGGGATTGAAAGGTGCTATAATTGCTCACAAGGCACATTCCCAGCCACAGAGGGAAATGGTAACTTCTTCACCAGTTACTTCACACAGTAACTTTTATTTATATCAGTGTGTTTCGTATGTGTGCCAATGGTCCTGGCTTCTCTCCTGGGATCAGCTTTACAACCATTTGGTCTTTTATAGGGCAGCCATAGGCAGTATCTTGCAATCGTGTAATTTCTTAACTTAGAGCAAGAATAAATCTCGTCTGACAGGATGAACTCATTTATGGCAGGCTTTAATGTTTGTTGTAAACACAACCTGTTTGTTCCACCTCTTGCATGGTTACTTATCTGTTTTCATATTGCTATGTTATTGTTCAAAATATCTATTTCTCTTTATTTGCTATGGGGTTTGTTACTGTATATGGAATGTTTTGTATTCAGCATTTTCTTACGGAGCAGAGTGGGAACAGTATTCAAGGACCCACAAATACCAAAGACCTTTCATGTAATGCACTGAGAAATAAACTTACTGTAAATGAATATCATCTCAGGTGTCCTCTCTTTACAAAGTTCAGAGCAAGTTCAGGCAGCCTGCAATCAGGGCAGCTGCTTTTCCTTCCTGACACCTCAGCCCTCTCCTTGGGAAAGCTCCTTTGCAGGGCTCTTAAAAATGAGATGTGCATGGAGGCCCTGCTTTTGGAGGCCCTGCTTCTGGGCACTGCTGTGGGCTGGAGGGGAAAAAAGGGCTTTTCTTGCCTAAAACCAGAGCTGAGCTCCCCTGCAGGTGTTGGATGGAGAGATCTGGACAGGCACACTCTGTGTGTGCAGGACACACAGAGCCACCTTGCATTCCCAGCCAGGGGCCAGACACAGGGACACAGCCCAAAAATAGGGACACATCCCCAAAAGAGGGACACATCCCCAAAATAGGGACACATCCCCAAAAGAGGGACACATCCCCAAAATAGGGGCACATCCCAGACACAGGGGCACAAGCTTGGGGCACACCCCAAGCACAGGGGCACATCCTGCCCTCGTGGGGAGGTGTTCAGCCCCTCAGGCAGCCTCTCAGGTCACCCTAGGGCACCTTGCTGTGCATTGCTGAGCGAGGCTCTCCCCAGAGCTGGCAGATTCCTCCTGCAGAGCAGCCCCTCCAGTTCCTGCAGGAATTTTGTGCCAGGGCAGACCCAGGGCTGACAGCTCTGCCTGGCACTCAGGGGAGAGGTGGCTGCAGTGAGGGGGGAACAGCCCAGAGAGAGAACTGTGCTCTGCCCAGCAGTGTGAATTAAAATCTGGTATTTGCAGTGTTCCTCACTTCCCCAAAAGTTTCCTCACAGTACAAGGAAGTCGAGCTGGCTCAGCTAAGACAGCAAAGGCTGCCCAGAGAGCCTCCCTGACATCCCCTGGTACCCCCTGGGCACTGCCTCCTCCTCCAGCAGCCTCTGGGTGTTCTCTGAGGGTGCCTCTGGCTTATGGAGACCCCCAGAGCTGTCACCTCCTGTGGCAATCCCAGCTGGCAGAGGAGATGTGGGCAAAGCCCTTTTAACCTCCCTGCTCAGGGAACAGCAGCCCCTCTGTGCCAGCAGAGGGAGGCTGCAGGAGCACCCGGGCTGTTCCTGTCACAGGTGTCACAGCTCTGGCTCTGAACTTGTTTTCCATATCCCAATGAAAAAAGAAATATGTAAATCCCAGCCAGTTTTTTTCCCTTCCTGATCAGATTACACTGCAGAAGTGCAGCGGAGGCTGAGCCTTGTAAACACTGAGAGGTGTCCACAGAGTGGAGGCCTCTGCTTCCCAGGGCGTTTTGCATCACTGATGAGGACATGCCCAAGGTTACTCCATGCCAGACATTCCCATGCAGCCCTTCTCTGGGTCTCTCAGGGTGCATTTATCTCAGTTTTTGAGTCCTAACACCTCCAACTCCGACGTATTTATCCTTGCAAAAGTCCTCTGAGGGAAGGCAGTTGTGTTAATCACCACTGTACAGATTGGGAGCTGCTGGATAAAAGGCTAAATTAATTTCTTGGGACATTTGTGGCTGTGCTGGTCTGCCAGGCACCAAATTAGCATCAGGCCCATGTTGGTCTCTGGGCCATTATGGCCACTGATTGTAATCACAGCGAGGGGAGCTGACTCCTCCTGAGCTTCACACAGCCCAGGAAAATCAATGGCAGAGGGGAACACACTGAACTTGTAGCAGGAGCTGATTAAAAGAAAACTATTTACTCTCAAATAAAACAGAGCCACCCCTGGAGTTCACTGCCTTAACTCTTCATTAACCTCCTGCTCAGCACCAAGGGCTCTTCAGCCAGAGACTGGCACTGGGGCAAGAGTGGCTCTGGCCATGAATGTAGTTGGAATTGTGTCCACATTCCAGCCTGGGGATGGGGAAAGCAGTGAACCTGAAACAGGAACAAACTCACCCTAAACTTCCCAAGCAACACTGCAGGAGAACAACCACTACACTGTATAAAGGAAAAATAAGCAGGGAGATGACATTACCTTATTTACCCTCTAACAGTTCACCAAAACCAGAGACAAGCTGCTTCAAAGATGCATTGGAAAAAATGTGGGTATTCCAGGCTGAAGGATGTTGTTTGGTTGGCATAAAGGACAGCCTGGGAGCTGATCAGGCCTGACTTTGTTATCTCTGAGCCTTTCTGGGAGAGGCAGAGACAAACAGGACAGCTCTTTCCCCTGCCACATCTCTCTTTTAGGGCAGGATCAAGCACAGCTTTTCCCCTGCCACTTTTAGGACAGGATCAAGCACTCTTGGACAAAGCTGATCCCATTTTTGGACTCTGGTGGGAAATTAAGCAGCCCACACTGTCTGTAGCATATCAGGGAAAGGTGTGTCAGCCATGGCTGGCACATGAAACTTGGATCAGGGATGAGAATTAATTGTTGGAGCACTTTGCCAAAGGATGTGTTAGAGACTGCACTCCAATGCAATTTTCAAATTACGAGAGGTCTTTCTCCTCCTAAATTTAACTATATCAGAGAGGAGTGTGTGTGATGTCCCCAGCTCAAGGCACATCCATCCAGGAGAGCTGTGCCAGCTGCTCCCTGGCACAGTGGTGACCACAGAATCCCAGAGCCCATTCCTGACAGCTCAGCTGCTGCAAAGCCTCTCCACAGACCACCAGGGCATGGGAGCAGGGTCCTGGCAGGACCCCACTGAGCCAGAGCTCCACACCTGCCTGGGGAAGGGACTGCCCAGGGTGGAAAACTCCTGGCATCCAAATCCTGGCCTGAGCCTGGACACACACCAAGGCAAGCCAGAGGTACCCCCTGGCCATGGGCTACCAGGGGAGCAGGGAAAGGCCCAGAAGGGGCCTGTGGCAGCACTGGTGTGTCTGTGCCAAGGAAAACCTGACTTCTGTGTAACCAGCTGGACTTAATGTTCACCCAGGGGCACTCTGTGACAGCTAAACTTTAGACTCAGCTCAGAAAACAGTGGCTGAGTGCAAGATAAGATCCTGCAGCCTCCTTCTCTCTGCTCCCCAACCACAATGACATCCTCAGACATGGATGGAGCCCTGGGTACCTGTGACAGGAGGATGTGGTTTGTGGGGGAGAGGATGGTAGAGCTCCTGTCTCAACAAAACTGCATCAAAGAAGTCAGAGCTTGTGATTCAGTAGCAAGAGAAGAAGTAGAAAAATTCAGCACAGGTAAGAAAAGGGCATCAGCATCTATTTAGTGGCCACAACCCTCCCTTTCCTGGCAGCTGGGATAACACTGGAGATGCCACAGGAGCAGGGATTGAACAGCCTGGGTGAGGAACAACTTCCAGCTCAGGAGTTTTACAGCATTGGACTAAATCAAAGAAAAAAGAGCCCTGGGGTGAATCACCCAGAGATGTCTCCCTGTGAGCTCTGAGCCCCAGGCAGGGATCAGTTGAGAGGAGCCACGTGCACACAGGGCTGTGACAGGGGACCTTGGCTGTCCAGCCAGCCTGACACAGAGGGGCTGAAACAACATCCCCTGAGCTGCTCCAAACAGCCACTGCCTCTGAGGAAAAGAACTAAAAATCCTGACAGCAACAGAATCAAACCCAGCACCTACTGCAGGCATCATGAAATAAATTATGGAAATAATTGAGAGAAACCTATGGCAGCCTTAAGAAAGGGAGATAAGTCACAGTAAACACTCAGAGATACTGAATTAATCCATTTGATCATATTCTGAGAGCTGCCTTCATGCAGGGTTGAGTAGAGGGAGATTTGTTGGGGAAAAACAACCAGTTTTACTGGATTCAGGAATACCCATGCAAAACAAGGCAAGGCAGCTCAGGGTGCTCTGCTCAGCTAATGCTGGGCTGGGTCCCCTGTCCCTGGCTGCCCAAACCTTCAGCCTGCTTTGAGAGAGGCAAAAAATGCTGAGGGAGATCCTGCTGGGAGATATGGACAGAAAGGGGATGCACCCACAGCAAGTCAAGACTCCCAGGGAAATCTCACTCTCAGAGCCCTCCCTGGCAGGTGAACTCAGCAGACTGGTTTCCCCAGGTCTCAGGGAGCAAATTACCTTAAAAGCACCCATAATTGAAGAAAAAGCTGCTCAAACCTTAGGGAGGTGCCAAAATCCATGCTCCAGGAGAGGTCTGTGGCCTGACACCCCAGCAAACCACAGAAAATGAGGCAGAAGCAGCCTGAGGGGCCATCCCAGCCCCATCCCTGTGCCCAAGGCAGAGGCAGCTCCACCACAGCCTCCCCCACAGATGTTTGTTCTGTCCCCAGGCCACCCCATTTATTTGGCAGCCCGTTTATTTCTGTCCCAGCAGGCAGTGGATACAGTCTGGGTCCTTCATTTCCCACCTAAACTTACAGGTAGAAGAGGTATTACAGGATTACTGTGATTTTTTTTTAAACAACAATCTTCACCATCTGCAAACCACATCCTTCCACTCCACACTGGTTCCTGCTGGAGGGTAAAGCAGCTCTCAGCCCCTCCCTCCTCCTGCTCTGCTCCATCCAGCACTGCAGGGCACTGCATTGCTCCTGCTGCAAGGGGGGCATGGAACTGTGGGCTTGGGCCTTCCTGTTGCTGCAAAAAGCTGATGGATTTGTCTCTTCCACTCTGCAATTTATCCTCCTGTTTCACCTGTCACTGCAACTGTGCTTTTTCCAGTTGACAACAAGCAACAGCTCCTGAGCTGCCCTGGCCCAGTTTAATTCCTTCATGAAGATTAGCTGCCTCTTCCCTGCTAAATCCAAGGACTTTTCTTTGTTCCTATCAAATTTCACCTTTTTTTTTTCTCCCCCCTCAGACTCTGTTAGTTCCGTTCATACTCAAATCCTCCAGCATGGTCCCTCCCAGCCTGATGTTATCTGCTGATTTAATGAACAAATCTGCCAGATTCTTGATGAAAACAATCAAAAGGACTCAAACACAGCAATAAGCCCTGGAGAGCCCCGGGGCAGCCACCTACCACAGCTGGCAATTCCCTGGGAACTGCAATTCCACCGGCGTTGTGCTCTCCTTAATGGGGCTCATTTAGCCCATGTTTTACTGACTCCTGGTGGGAATGAGGCTGGGTTTCCAAAGCCCTTCCATAATCAAGATAGATGACATCAGCCTGTTCCACCACATCCCTCCAGCCTGCTACCTTGTCATAAGAACAAGGGAGGTTTATCTGCTTGATTTGTTCTTGACAAATCCATGTCAGCTGCTCCCATCCTCCCACAGGTGCTCACACACAGGCGTGGTTTGAGTGAGTGCTCCTGAATTTCCTGGGGTAAACCAAAATGTTCTGTAATTTCCTGCCTCTTCTTTATCTCCCTTCTAAGCACAAATGTTTGATTTGCTCTGCTGAACTGTCCCAGTGCTTTCAGAAGTTCTCCAAAGTCGCTGATAACACACTGAAGCTGCAGTTACAGCCCTCACCTCTTCAGGAGCCCTGGGAAGAGCTCATCAGCCCTTGTAGATCTGAAAATTCCTCATGGTTGCCTTGCACACAGGTGATGTGAAAAAGGCTGTTTAACACTTCTGCCTGATGGGTTCCAGGCTCTCCCAAACCACAGAGCATCAGAAAAATTCCCCCCCAAGGGTCTGCTGGCACCCTGCTCCACCTCTCAGCAGGAGCATCCTCCTCTGCCCTCTGGTCCCTTCAAAGTCAGTGTCTACCCCGAGAGGGGAAAGGTGCCCAGGACCTTTCTGATGGGGAAGTTTCTCCCTTTGCCCCCTCTATCCTTGCTCAGGGCTGGCCCCGCTGCTCCTCTCCACTGCTCATCAAATCTGGGCTCAGCTGTTCTGGTCCAGGGCAGAACTCATCCAGAATTTCATCCAGAAATTCACCCTGATCCGCTGAGGTGGTTCAGGACACACCTACAGTGGGAAGAAACTGTTTTTGTGTGTGACAAGGACAAGAATTGAAATTAAACCCTGTTTAGACAGCTCAGAGCTTTCCCAGGGACTTTGCCCTGTCTGTACCAGCACAAGGCTGTACCCGTTGAACTGCACCCACCAGAAGGGAGTGATGCTGTTTTAATTAACAGTGATGCTGCTTAATTAGTCAGAGTTCCCAGCCATCATGTATCGACAGGCCACGTGTAACTGAGAGCCCCACAACCCTCTCCTCCTACCACCAAGAGCCAATTTCACGTTTGGTGCACGATCTGCTTGGAGAAAATTTGTTCATAAATCTAGGAAATAAGCACAGGCTATAAAAATAATGAAATCCCTATTACAGCAGCAATTCCAGTGGTACCTCAGGCTGTTAGCTACTAAAATAGTCGTTAACCAAAAGGAAGGAGTTTTATTTTTTTTTTAATATATACATCTCCAACTCAATTACTGCTTAGGGCTTTGATTATTTGCTGATACATTCAAGGGTAGCATTTAAATCCCAGCCTTCTTTTCATTGCTGTAGTTGTTTTCAAAACTCAATGCTTTTAAGAGCCTGTATTGTGCTCTCTGTGTTCTGAGAATATTCAGAGCCCGAGGGTTCCTGTTGCTTTTTAGTGGCTTTGTGAGCTCTTCCCTGTTGCTGTGAGCTCTGTGCTGCAGCACAGGGAGGATTTACAGAGCACTGAACTCTGGGCAAGTCATGTCCTCAGCAAACCAAACCTCTTGCAGATGTTGGTGACATTCCCAGAAAGCCACACACGCAAGGATCTTCCACGGCACCGAGTGACTCTTTGAGGAGCAGGGTCTGGGATGGTCCAGCAGGAGCCTGTCCTGCATTTCTGCCTCCACATGGAGCTCCCCAAAATGGGGCTGCTGCCCTCACTAGGGCTCCTCCAAATCCCGAATTGAGAGATTAGGCTGAAGTTCTCTGTTAAAATCACGGCGGATAAAAGAATAAAAATGGTATTTGATACCTGCTGTAGCTTCATGGGAAAAGGAAGGGTCAGGAGAGGTCAAGTACATAATCCTCTGGCTGGCTCCTCTGCAACTCATAGAAATTCATCCAATTACTGCCCTAAGCCCAACGATTTGTGGCAAAATTGGACCATTCCTCTTCAAAAGGCTTGTTGCCTCGAATTAAGGGTGTAAATTAATGGGCTATCTATCATGGCTTTTAGCAAGCCATAACAGTGCTGAGGAGTGGTGGTGTGGCTATGGTTAATTATAATTTCTGGCCAAAGTTTACATCTTCTGCTTTGATTCCCCCCTCTGTTTCAACCACTGGCTGCTGAATCCTGTTACAGCCTTGTTGACTGTATTGAAGAGCTCTCTTCTACAAGAATTATTTTTTCCATCCAGTCACTTAAAGACTTTTTAATCTGCTTTTTGTTAAGCTGAATGGATTTTAACTCAGCTGTTTCCATGATGTTTCTCACCAGGGGTTCTCAGTTAGCTTTACATATTGTGATAGGCTCATAGAGAAGCACACTGATTCTTTTCCACCACGATTTCAGATGGATTTGTGTGCTCTGAAATTATCCTAAACTCGGGATTTCCTTGGTAATTTCAGATTATACCCTTAGTAGCAAAGAGAAGAGAAATCACAAGCCCTCCCACATGGGATCTGCTCAGGGCAGAGCCTGCCTAGCCAGGTACAAACAGTGTGGAGGTTTCTGGAATCCAACCCAGGAGCTGCTTCCTTCCAGGTCTGAAGGCCCTCAGTTCTTGTCAGTGAGGTTCAACTGGGATCAAAACCACAATGAAGGCAAAACCCACCCCTGCAAGAGTCAGAAATCATTTGAACCCACCAAAATACTCCAAAACAACCACACTAAATCATTTGAACCCACCAAAATACCCCAAAATAACCACATTAAATCATTTGAACCCACCAAAATACTCCAGAATAACCACACTAAATCATTTGAACCCACCAAAATACTCCAGAATAACCACACTAAATCACACACACTGACCAACTGGTTCAGCCAGAACAACCTTCCTTAATGCAAACCATGCTTTGGATTTGTCTGGATTTCATGTGGACTAGTAAGCTGCCCTCATTATTTTATTTAAAGTTCTATCAGGAGTCTGATGGAGTGATTCCACCCTGTAGCACCTTGCAGAGCTTCTGCAGAGCAACGCATGCAACCAAAACACTGATCTTTGCCAGGAGGCTGCAGTTCACCAACAATCTGCCCACAAGGGAAAAGAGATGGAGTTTGGCTCTGCCAAGCCCTCAGCTTCCCTTTTTAGCAGCTCTAAAGTTCAAGTTGAATCAGTTGACAATGGCCACAGAGGTTCAGGCACCTCAGAGCTATGGATGTGACTGCTGCTCATGTTACAAACCAATCCCTCCTGAGGAAATGCAGCCCTCACCTGGGGCTTTACATATTTTCAGCCATAAAAAAAAGATGGATTAGTTCCAAGTTGGAAAAAGCCTGGGAATCTGTTTGGATTGGCACAACAGGAGTCAAGGCAAGGTGGTTGATGTTTGTCCTTCCCATCCTGCCCCACAGGCACTGAAAATGTGGTAAGGCACTGAAAATGTGGTAAAATGTCCTTCCCACCCTGCTCCACACCAGCTCCATTGTGGGATCCAACACCCCCTGTGAGCCCCTGCTCAGAGCAGGCTCAGCAAATCCCCACTGCTCTGTTTGTCCAGTCAAACAGCAATGGAACTGCAGCCACAGGGAGATTTGAGCTGTGACTACCAAGGGGGAGATTTGTGTTCCCTTTCCTGTCTGTTCCTCCTCTCTTTCTTGCAAACCCTTCCTCGTTTAGGAACCGTGGCTCTTCCCAACCTCAGCCTGGCCAGTGAAAGCCCAGGGTGTGTCCCAGCTGCACTGCCAGGCTGTCCCTGCATCTACAGCTCTGCTCCTCTGAGCCCTACAATCACTTTCAGACCAGGTTTCAGGTGCTCAGAGTTTGGGATATGGCTGAATTATCCTGCTGTTAGGTCAGTGTTTGCTCTCCCTCCCCATGAGCCAACCCAAAGGGCAGGTGGTGCCCACTGCTGCCCCACACTGCCCCTCGTCCTCCCAGCCCCACAGGGAATGGCTGGCAAGGCTGTGCCCAGCTCCTGTCATCAAATGTGGGCAGATCTCCTGCAGCATTAGCCCAGAAAAAAGTAATTGGAGTCTTAGGGGACCGGGTGTGAGACTGCCCTGCAGGACTCAGGTGTGGTCATGTCCTTTGTCACCTGCTCCTGACCTGTAAATTGTACCCTAAATTGTACCCTCCATCCCTCAAAATCCTCCTTCCATGCTCCTGGGGCTGTCTCCTGGGCTGCTGGAGGTCAACACTTCAGGGCACTCTGCTCCAACCTTCTCCTCTGTCTGTGGCCCCCATGAGATCAACCCACAGACCCAGAGGCAGCAGCAGAGCTTTAGAAATCCCCCTGTGGCAAAGGTGGCATTGGATCAATACAAAGACAGTGGTCAAAATAACAATTTTGAGGGTTTTTTTGCTTTGATCCAGAAGTGACTTTGACAATCAGCTGACAGCCTTGCTCAGGGCTCAGCATCAGGACACCTTTTGTATTCCTGGACCAACAGCACCTGCAGAGCAGGTGAGAGAGCAGGGCTGATATTTCTGAAAACCAGGGGCTGAAGGTTCAGGTTAAATTTGAGGCCAGTCTGATGTGTACTATTGGAAGGCTCTGTGCTGTTTTCAAGCCTGGTTGTAGCCACACAAACTGCTCAGCCCCTGGAAATCTGTGTGCCAGGGGAGCTGGCTCCAAGTCAAGTGGTGTCTCCACAGGCAGCCAGGCTGGACACAGCTGCCTTCAGTCACTTGGCTCCAGAAATTCGAGCCCAGCTAGAAAAGACATAACTTCAAATTCCCTACAAGCCTAAATTTCATGCTCACAAGTAAGTCAAGGCATAAGCCTGTTGTTTTGAAAAGTGTCTAAGCACTCAAATCTGTAGAATAAATGTCTGGCTTATGAAAAAATCCGTGAGAGCAACTCGATCCACTTGGGACCACAAGCGTTGGAGACTGTGTCACTGCAAAGCTATGGAATTTGGTCACTAGAAAATAGAAATAATTCCTAAGAATTCATGTAGATACAGGCCCACCCTCATCAGTACTTCAGTCCTGTGACTTAAGAGAGAGATGTGAACAGATGTCTTGAAAAAATCAGCCCCAGATCATGCCTGCTCACAGTCCTTTGCCTTGTAATGGTGGCACCAACAGGGGCAAGTAAAACCACCCAGGCTGATGCTCATGGAGCTGTGAACTGCCCTCCCCACCACCAAGACAAACAAAACCACACCTGGAGCCTTTCACTCATTTTGCAGAACACACTCAGATTCTCCCATTGTGCTGAGAGGAGGCTTTAGAGAGGGCTCTTCATTCTCCAAATATTTTGAATTTAAACGAAGGGAATTAGATAATGGGAGAAGTGCCAGCCCCCAGCCAAAACTTACCCCACCAGTCTCAACAGGGAGCCCAGGGCTGACTGGGAGCAGCATAACCTGGCTCTGTTCTCCAGACTGAAAGCACAGGTGATGCCTTTCTCCTTTTCCTCATCTCCCCATCCCCACCCCATTGTTCTGCCCTCTCCCTCACAGTCCACGACCCCGCCTGCCTTTTCCTTTTCCTCTGCCCCCCTTCTCCATCATCCCTGGTAGAATTTGTTTAACTCCCTTTGAGGTGCTGGGGGGTTGGCACAGACAAAGCAGGAGCAGCCTCTGGCCGGGGTGATGGGCACAGGGACGGTGCTCACACCTCAGCATCCCACAATAACAGAAAATGCCTCTGTCAGTCTCAATCCCCGGGAGACAGGCATTGCTGAGATTCCTTCTGACAATGCTGCTCCAGTCTGATTAGCCTTCACTTATCTGGGATCGTTTTGAAAAGCAAGAGAATTATGCTGAGCTCTTTGTTGCTACCAAGCTTCAGAGGGGTGGGGGGAGGCACGCACGGCACAGCCCAGGAGCAGCAGGCAGGTTTGTCCCTTTGTGGAGCTGCTGCTTTTTAAAAGCTTTGCAGGGGAAAAAAATTGATTAAAAAAAAAAAAAAAAAGAGAGAAAGCAATTAAATCTAGAACTTCTAGATAACCCCTCACTAATTGTCTTGGGCCTCTCCTGGGCTTGCAATAAACCTTGCACAATCAATCTTTTGTCTTGCTTGTTTTTTGGTTTGTCTCTTGTTCATGCCCTGTAAACACGGGGAGGGGAGGAGGGTTTTGTGATGGAAGCCCAGGGTGTGTGAGGAGCCTGCATTTCTGATGCTCCTCATTTATTTCTGTTGCTGTAGCACAAGGAGAGCCTGATCTCAGCTGGGATATCAGACACACAACACGCCAGACTGCTGAACAGGCAAGAGCCAGGCAACAGCATCAGCCACATTACACAGGGAGATCTGAGCACAGGAAAGAGAAAACAAATTGCCCAAGGTCAAAGAGGGAGCCTGAGTCAGAGCTGGCTCTGCCAAGGCCCAGTGTTTGACAAAACACCTCTGCTGCAGATTTGCTGTGTGGAGTCCCCACAGGGCACTGAACCCTTCCAGGAGGTGCATCTGAGCCCATCTGCCACAGGAGGGGGAGGATTCCTCTCTGCCCTGTCTGGAGTACCCCATGCCTGGCAGATCCTGGTTTGCCAGGGTGGATTTCTCTTGGATGGTAAAATACAGAGTAAATTAATTTTAAAATGGGAAGAAACTCTCCAGCAGCACATGGAGGGGGAGAGAGGGCTGATCTATGCTACCCAGGGGAGCAGAGGAGCAAGTGGATGCTCCTTCCCAAAGCTGCAAGCCAGGCTTCACTCCAGAGCCCACTGGAGATGTTTAATCAAATCCCACGATGGCCTCAGGCTGATCTGAAACCACTGGGACAAAACTCTGACACCCTATGGGGGACAGAGCTGCTTTGTGCTTTCTCCTTGGAATTATCCCGTGCCCTGTGAGGCCAGCTCTATGTGAGATCCCACAGGCTTTCCCCTGGCAGCCTGAGGAGCAGGTTGTCACCCACTGTCACAACCCAGTGTTCCCTGCTTGTCCTTGGCCGTGGGCCCTCTGATTCTCCTTCCCCTCAAGGGTAATTTGTGAGGGGAGATGAGGGAGCAGTCCCAGCACAGCCCTGCTGATTGCAAGGCTTCCAGGAGATCTCCAGCAGCTCCACCACATCCCCAGCAAAAGCCTCCCAACTTTAATCAACTCCGTGAGAAAATTAAGTAGCAGTTTCTCCTTTTAGTTTATGGCTCATGAGAGGCTTTTCTCTGCCTCTAGTGAAAAAATGAACCAGAATTGCTCTCATTTTCCTGCCCTCCATCTTCTTGCTCTTTCTACCTTGCTCAGCTTCTGTGAGTTGCTTGAAAACAATAACTCTGCTGCCTTCTAATTTGCCTGAGGGAATGTTATTGCAACCATGCTGGTGCCTTGGAAGGCTGACCTGGAACAGAGACTGGGCAGAGCTGGAGAATAAAGCAGAGATTTACTGAAAGGCCTTTAGGGTACACCTTGGGCAGGACAAGAGCCTGGCCAGGGCTGCACCCAAGGTGGACCCAGAATGGTCACAAAATGGACAGACGATCACAAGATCTCACATTTTTATAAGTTTTGGTCCATTTTCACATTGGGGTTTAATTGTCCAATTCCAGCTCCAGGCTGGGAGGTCCCATCCTTCTTGTTCCTCCCTCCACCCACCCTTGTTTGTGCTTTGGGCTGAAAGTTGTCCTTGGTCCTCAGCAGGAACAGGATTTGTTTTGTGTCCCTGCTGTGTGCAGAGCTGAGTGACCCTGACTGTGAGCTCAGAGCTGCACCCTGGGCAGCACAGAGCCTGAAAACATGAAAGTGAAAACTGAAGGCATCACTGCCACTAGACAAAGCTAAATCCAGCTCTGAGAAGCCACTGCCCCATGCAAACCTGCCTGTGAACACCCCACAGCACCCGGTGTTCCTGGTCCTCTCTCCTCCCAAGGCACAGCCAGGATTTGGGATCCCCACGGCTCCCAGGCAGCAGCAGCCCCTGGGGAGGAGCAGGGAGGGCAGAGCAAACCAGGCTGGGCCAGCACAGATGTCCTGAGCCTCTGCTCCATGGCACTGTCTGTCTGTCTGTCTGTCTGTCTGTCTGTCTGTGTCCCACAGTCTGCTCCAGAGGGGTTGAGGACACTCGGTGCAGAGGGGAAGTGCAGCTGCCTTACGGGAAGACAAAATTTTTTCCATGGCAGAAAAATTTGTGCTTGAAGCCAAAGGAGAAAAGGTACAAAATGCAGTGGGGGCAGCCCTGGAATTACAGCACAGGACAGGGGAAAGGGGGAGATGGTTGGAAGGACCCCACAGCTCCTAAATGTGTATCCAGCCTCTGCCTGGGTTTGATGCACAATCACATTGTCCTAAGGCTCCCAAGGCAGATATTCCCACATCAGCAGGAAGCTGCCAGACTCTCCCAGGATCAAAGGTGCTTCCCTTGGAGCCTCTGCTTCAGCTCCAGCAGGAGTGGGACTTTGGAAAGGGCTGTGCTAAATAAGGGCAGAAGGAACCAGGTTCACCTAGTTCACACTGAAAAAAAAGTGTAATTTCCAGGCTGGTTCCAGAGTGACTTAAGAATTAAAAATATTGGTGTACCCAGAGCCAGCCCCCTACCCAAGGTAGCTGCTCAGTGTTTTAGACTGGCAGTGAAGTCAGCAGACATATGAGTTTTCTAGACAATGAAGGAGAATGTGAAAATGAGACTTGTGCTCTAAACCACAAGTTTCACAAGATGCTCCCCCAGTCCCAGTTTGAGGCCAGCCAGCTGGGATGGCTTGCTGTGGTAACTGGTTTTGGTTACTGCAAATGCTCTTTTATACACCACAACTGCAGAAGAGTTCATGACACCAGCACCTCTCAAGAAACACCATATGGGTACTGTGAACAAAAGAAAAGAGAAAAAAAAAAGAAAAAAAGAAAAAAGAAAAAAGTCAAACTAGGAACCTCCTTGTGTTTTAGGGACCCAAAGCAGGTGCCAAGCATGCAGAGCACCTCCTCTGCAAATGCTGACTCCTCTAGGCCAGAATTCCCAGGGTTTGGGTTGGTTTATCTGGGAAACCCAGCATCACTGTGGAAGGTTCCATCCCTGCATCCACCTAAACTGGATCCATTAATTGACTTTCTTTCCCTCCCTGATGTTCAGCTGAGCAGTGGTGACACCCTCAGAACCCTGTGTCACCCATCCCAGCACGGTGTGTGGGAGAAGGCAGCTCCCTGCAGGACCTGGGTTTGCTCCCTGCAGGACCTGGGTTTGCTCCCTGCAGGGGCTGGGTTTGCTCCCTGCAGGACCTGGGTTTGCTCCCTGCAGGACCTGGG
>VXBR01012364.1:309023-384105 GCA_013400215.1 Cisticola juncidis
TACATTATTATATTTTTATTATATTTTATTATTTTTATTATATTTTTATTATATTTTTATTATTTTAATCATATTTTTATTATTTTTGTAATTTTAATTTGAAATTATTATAGTAAAAGCAGTATTTTATAATTTATTTTATTATTTTATTACTATTTTCCTGGGAAGGGTTTTCTTTTTTCCCTTTGAGAAGTGTTTCGGGGGTGGGCAGAGAAGAATTCAGAATGTGTTTTTGAAATGTTTTTGCTTCTTCAAGATACTTCTTCATTACAAAAAAAAATTAAACTACCACTACTTATCAAGTTCTTTACAGAAAAGGCTGCACTACATAACCAGTTTTAGTAAGCACAAGAAATTACTCACAAAACTATAGGAAGAGTTTGTTTTGGTGCCTTTCAGGGGGTGTAATTCACCATCAGCTCATGCAGGCATTCAGTGACTTCTGTGCAGCACACTTCTATGCCTTTTTCCAAAAGTGCAGATTTTGAAAATGCAGTTAGAGCAGAATCAGGCCCAGATAAATCAAGTGACTCCTTCAAAGGCTCACGGCAGAGGCAGGGATAAAACCCTGGAGCTCTGCCTCCTCTTCATCCTGCTCTAACAAAACCCTGCCCTTCTGCTTCACATGGACCAGATCACAAGGCACACGAATTGTCCAGCTCAGAGGGGAGACCAAAGATTTAAGGGGTCTGGGAGGCCTGGATTGAGTACCCAGCCTGTCTGCAGCACAGCTGAGCACACCCTGAGAGCCTCCCTGCCTCCCAGCACTGCTGCTGCAGATCCAATGGCTCATCCCACGGTAAAGGGCCCTCAGTTTGGGATGGACACTGAGTGCTGTGTCCCCTCAGTTTGGGATGGACACTGAGTGCTGTGTCCCCTCAGTTTGGGATGGACACTGAGTGCTGTGTCCCCTCAGTTTGGGATGGACACTGAGTGCTGTGTCCCCTCAGTTTGGGATGGACACTGAGTGCTGTGTCCCCTCAGTTTAGGAGGACACTGAGTGCTGTGTCCTCTCAGTTTGGGATGGACATTGAGTGCTGTGTCCAGCTCAGTTTAGGAAGGACATTGAGTGCTGTGTCCCCTCAGTTTAGGAGGACATTGAGTGTCCAGCTGTGACCCCTCAGTTTAGGAAGGACATTGAGGGCTGTGTCCAGCTGTGTCCCCTCAGTTTAGGAAGGACACTGAGTGCTGTGTCCAGCTCAGTTTAGGAAAGACATTGAGGGCTGTGTCCCCTCAGTTTAGGAAGGACATTGAGGGCTGTGTCCAGCTCTGTCCCCTCAGTTTAGGAAGGACTTTCAGACCCTTGATCGTGTCCAGAGGAGGCAGCGAGGCTGGAGAGGGGCTGAGAGCACAAACCCTGTGAGTGGCTGAGGGAGCTGGGGGTGTTTATCCTGGAGGACACTCAGAGGTGACCTTATCACTCTGTACAACCTCCTGAAGGTTGGTGTAGTCAGGTGGGGTTGGTCTGTTCTCCAGGCAGCACTGACAGAACGAGAGGACACAGCCTCAAGCTGCACCAAGGGAAATCTAGGCTGGATATCAGGAAGAAGTTTTTCACAGAGAGAGTGATAAAGTACAGAATAGTCTGCCTGGGGAGGTGGTGGAGTCACCATCCCTGGATGTGGCACTCAGGCCAAAATCTCAGCTATTCTGTGTCCCATGGGGCATTTGGAACCTTCCCTGTTGGCCTCCCTCATTGCCAGGGTGCCACCACTGCACGGGTGACCTGTGAGAGAGAACAGGCTCAGGGGGGAGATGGCACCCTGCAAACACCTCTGTGGTAAAATCAGTGAAGAATTTGTTCCACAGCCTGGGGAGCCATAGTCTCAGACGTTTGGTGGGGCAGCTGTACCTGGCTCAGCCACTGAAGGGCTCTTCAGTGATAGTTTGGGGAAGACAAGTAAAACCCAGCAGGTTCTTGCTCTGATTTAGGGTTTAATAAAAAGAAAAAAAAAAAAATTCCTTTCCCCAATATGCCTTTTGCAAAGTTATTCTTTTCCTGTTATTCTTTACATGTAGAATATTGAATATTTTGAAATATTATCACTATAAAAGAAAAACCTCCAATCTTTTGTCCTAACAAGGCACAGGCTGATTTACCTTTTAATTGTGTGGATGGAGAATTGATGTCCACAAACCTAAAGGTGGGATTCATGTAGTTTGCAACTCCAAATCTCACCACAGAGCACTCCAGTGGCAGAGCAAAGCAGATTAAAGCCCGAGCTCAGCTGCTGTGCTGGCAGAAAGCAACTTCAAGTGAAGGCCTTAGGGGCTGCATTTCTGCTCAATAACATCTGAACTCCAGGAGAAGAGGTCATTTCAGCTCCTTCCATGGCACTGGAGCTGCACTGGGAGCAGAACAGCACAGATGATGTTTTCCTCACACAGATGGGGCGGGCACTTCCAGGAGATTCACACAAAACTGTGGTTTCCATCAGTTCAGCAGCTTTTTTTATTTTAAAGGCTTGCAGAGAGGCTGGTAAATCTACATTATGCACAACTGAGATTTCAGTTTTCACTTGAGCTTGGAGGAATGGGGTATTTTCACAATACTGGCTCAAATGAAAAATTATCTCTGTTAACATCACACTTCTGTGTCCTGTGAATCTTTACCCATCTCTTGAGGGTTCCTCTGCACAAATAGAAACTTATTTTAATTACAAGTGCCCTGATACTCAAAAAAGCAAGTTTCAGCATGGCATCCTTGATAGAGATGATGAAAATTTGCTTCCTGTTAGTCCTGGTAATTACCCAGGAAGGAAAGTGGAGCAATACAGTGAGAGCTGCCAAGTTAAATTTGCCAAAATTTGTGCTCACAAGAGAATCCTTCTTCAAAATGAGCTTACAAATCAGAAATCAGTTGCTCTGGTAGTTCTTTACTAAGCTCATATAACAAATAAATTTGGCCCAAACTGTTGCAATCTTCTCACAGAGAACTTGAAAAGGTGAAGTGTGTAAATTACCAGTTCCCTTCTATTTTTCCCCCTTCCACTTGTGCTGGGGCAGGGAGTGTGTAGAAAGGGCATAATAAGATTTCTGATTTTTCTATATTCACTAGAAGTCTCTTTGCAGTTTTTTTACCATTACCCAAATGGTAGCTGACAACTCTAAGAACAAATACAAATAGAGGGTGACAACCAAATACACCCTCAATTCCTCCTGCACACCCTAGAGCATCCCCACAGTGCATCAGCGTTGGCCTCAACAGGTTTCGATGCCTCTGAAATCCTGGTGTGTCCTGCCAAATTTTTTTGGTTTATCCTGCCAAAAAAGAGCCACTGGGTGGAGCTGCGAGGCTGGGAACGGCTCCCTCCTCGCAGAGCCTCGCCGGGATTCAGGTGCGTTCTGCAAGGACTGAAATCCCTGCGCAGGCAGCGGGGCTGAGGGGTCTGTCCTCACCTCCAGAAGGGAATTCTGTCCTTCCCTCCTCTGGCTGGGAGCAGTCACCATTTCATCTGCCCCTCGCCCTGTAAGCAAAGACACTGAGGAAATGATTTTTTTTCCACACGGAGCTCATTAGAAAAGAATAAAAGTTTGCATTTTGGTTTTAAAAATAGAGTGAGTTTTGGCGCTCTGACCTCTGAGAAGCCCTGCACAAGCACAACGGGCTGATGCCTCCAGCCCCAGTCCCTCAGTAATTCCTCTGTGGGATTTGGAGCTGCTGCAGATATCAGATGGGAGAGTTGTCAAGCCCCAGCACTATCCCAGAGATTAATGCCTTACAAGCTTGCCTGCTTTCATAAACCTTGCTGGGAACCTCATCATGCTTTTGTTCCTGTCCTGCTCATCATCACCTATGATTCTGATGCTTATCAGGGTGTAGATGACATGCAGGATAAGCAGAAGGGATTTTCAAAGGAGCTTAAGTGCTGTTTTTTTCAAAAGTATCTGAATTAGCTGGCTGCTCAGCTTTTTGAATACCTGCTCACCTCCCAAGCTTTGACAAAAGCAACCAGAGGATTCCCTTTCCCTGGTCATGGTAGAAACGGGGGGAAAAATTAGACAGCAAAGCCTCTGTGCTATTTTCCAAAGAGATGAGTAAGCTTCCTTTGGCTGCCCTGCCTTTTGGCTCCTCCGAGCTAATGCTGCTGCAGACTTCCTGTTAGATCCTTGATTTTATCAGATTATAACTTGTTTTCCCCTGGCAATGCTTTAATTCTTTCTACTGCATTGGGTTGTCATTGGCTTTTCTTTTCAGGGTCTCAGCCTTATTATGTAACAGCAGCAGCAAAAAAAAAAAAGAGAAAAGAAAAAAATATTTCAGATCTGTTTCTACTTCTGGAGAGGAGCCTTTGTGCACAATTACTCATCCAAGAGATTCAGCAGGTATAACTGCTTCCCCCAGGGGCTCCATTATATAATTGGATTTCAGCCATACAAATTAAATCCTATCTTACCCCTTAGTTAAGCCAGGCAGTAAGTATTTAATGCTAATATCCCTGACAACTATTGCAGGGAGAAGCAGAGCTGAAGCACAGAGACAGATGCAGGCAATCTTTGCTGCAGGAGTGGGGAGGATGAGCAAGGACTGACACCTGCTTGTATTTTCACCATGGTTAAACTTCCCCAGGACGGGCCATGGCTCAGCTGGAGTTGCTGTGTGAGCTGGAGTTGCTGTGTGAGCTGGAGCAGGGCTCCCCCCTGGTTTTCCAAGCTCCAGGAGCGTTCCTGTGTGTGTGCTGAGCGCTCACCCCCCAACACGCACACTTCAAAGAGCCACATGCCTAACCCTGTTTGAGTTTCTCTGGGAGCCTCTGTTCTTGTGCAATGTCTGAAGGAAGCAAATTTAGCAATATTAAAACTCAAGCCAAACACAAAACCAAGCAAAGAATCCCCAAATTAAAAAGAAAATCTCGGCTGAGTTACTCATTCATCTGCATTTTCTGCCGCGTTGGGTCTTCTCCCGGCGTGTTCCTGTGAGACAAAGCCCTGTGGGCAGAGCCCATCTCTTTTGGTGTCTGGTACATCAGTCACAGAGTCAGGGCAGGGTAATAAAGCAAAACAGATTCGTGGTAGGAGTTAAACCAGTCTGTCTGGTCCTGTAATTGGAACATAATCTCATATTGACAGTGTTTAACTGGGGATGTGCAGGGAGCAGATGGCACCGGGCCAGGCCCACACCGGCCCACAAGGATTGTTAAGACATTTTCCAAGTCCAGCTCCTGAACCTCATCTGAGATGTCAGAAGCTTTGCTTCCCCAAAAGGGCCTTGAGCCCTTCACTGGTCCTGGTTTAAGCCCCAGAGTCTGGCTGGCAGGAACTGCCTTGGGAACTCAGGGACAGAGTGGGAACGGCACCCAGAGGGCAAAACGCTCCCACCTCCATTGGAATTCTCACCAAGCCAGGGGTTTTTAGCTTCATGAGGGTCCAACACATTCTGAGGATGTAAAGCACCTCAGAAAGATGGCTGAAAATAAAAAGAAATGGCTTAAAATAACGAGTGAGACAGCATGATGGAGCACGTCTTGAAAAAGCAAAAAGGTTTCCATAAAAGAAGAAAATAATACAAAACAAAAGAACAAAAGAACAAAAGCCATGCACAGTGCAGGGACAGGTCCCAATACCCCTAAAATGCACTGAGGAGCCTCGTGCTCTCCCTCAAGTATTGGATGATTTAGGTGGGTTTTTTGGCAAACAGCCCAATAGGGAATAGCTACATGTCTGAGGAACAGGTAAAGAGACCTTTCAGTGTTTTCAGAGATTTTATCTTGGCACAGAGGCAGTTGTGGTCAGGAGGGCACAGAAACCTCCAGTGTTCTTCCCTTAAAACATCCTGGGGTGAAACTGAGACCTTTTCCTCCCACAGGACACATCCCCTGGTGCAGGGCAGCCCTGCTCTGCTGGGCCAGGCAGTCCCAAAGCTCCCCCTGCTCCTGGAGCCCTCCCTGCCAGCAGGGACCTGCCTGGGACACCGGGGGACACCCACCGGTGTCACCTTTCTGCTTCTTCTGTCACCTCTAAAAGCTCAATTAACAGAACACGCTGGCAGCAGTGACTAACTCCATCCTGGGAGCCCAAAATGCTGAGTAAAGCAGGAGAGAGGAGAGGAAGCACATTTATTCCAAGACTCATCCTATGGCAGAGTCTAATGCAGACACAGACTCAGCTTTCCAAGGGTGTGGGAGAAGAATACCGAGCTTCTTTTAGCTGCTACAGGAAGTTTAAATTGATTTTTCTCCATTTCAGCAATTAATTCCCATTAATCAACTTACTGTACAATGCTGCGCAATAATTCACAAGTTTTATGTATTATATGAATAAAATTGCACATATATTTTTATGTGATTTTCATTTAATTGAATTCCAAGGAGATTTATCTGCTGGGTTATTAATAAATCTTAATATGGCCTATAACACTCAATTGATATTTAATTAACCTGCAATAACTGCCTTGTAAAATGTAAATTAAATGCTTTATTTTTTCCAGGCATATAACGTTAAATCAAGCCCTTCATTCTACCAGCAAAGCAAAAAAAAAAAAAACACCATTTATTCCACAAAAAAAAAAAAAAAAAAAAAAAAAAAAAAAAAAAAAAAAAAAAAGAGGGGAAAAAAAAACATTTCAGGCAACCAAACCTTACATCGGAAAATATTTCATGTATAGAGAGGTTCAAACTGGAAATTAGATCCATGCTTTGTAATCAGCTTTTCTCTTGAGGAGGTACTTTTCCACTCTTCCAACTTTTAAAGATCACAGAATTTGGGTGGATTTAGATGAAACAACAAAATCTCAGGAGGGTTGAAGAGAAGTGAGAGGCGCCCATTATTAATAATAGGTTTGCAAATTCCCAAAGGTATTGTGGTATTTGGCATTTCTCTGAAAGTCTTGGCTCCTAGAGTCTCACTATTAAATGAGAATGTCAATTTTCATTTGAAAAAAAAAAGGAAAGGAAAGGAAAAGGAAAGATGTTAAAGCCCTTTGATAGGGGAAGTTTGCAAACCTGAATGTCAAAGGCATGAGAACTAAGAGACAAAAATACATAAAATTTGATCCTTATCTTTAAAAGTATCACAACTTTTTGAGGCTGAGATGTTTGAAAACTGGGAGGTGGCAACAAATGATCAAAACAGCCTTTACAAGAAAAGATGAGAACAATCCAAATTATATTTTAAGATCAAACTCTTTTCCTCCCCCTCCCCTAGCAATTTACATAGATCTACATTAAATATTGCAAACTGCAAAAACAACTGGTTCTGATTTCCAAACCAGGAGAGCTGGCTGCCTTTGCAAGGTGATTTGAAAACTTCAGGAGAACATGACTGTCCAAAATTGATAAAAATAAAGTTTTAGTGCCACAGCATCTAAATGTAGTATATCTATTTTTTTAAGTGCATGGAGGGGCCAGTCTGTCTCTCAACCTTTTATTAAACAGGGTATTTCCACCAAAGGACAGTAACCCTCCCTGTCTGTAATCTGTCTGCATTAGGTCACTTTAAAAGGTATTAAATGGAAATAAAAAGTTAAATGTACCACGGAGTTTAAGGGTGTCACAGCATGGAAGAATGAAAATGAAGAGAATGGATTGTGACTTGCAGTGAATGAACAGAAATAAATCCAGAGCTGCTGGAATGGGAATCCTGTCCCCACTCAGAGTTCATCCTCTCCAGCCACTCATCCTCCTCCTCCTCCTCCTCCTGCACCAGCCAGGGCAGGGATTCCATGGGCAGCTCCAAGGGCTGAGGGAGCTCTGAGCTTCCAGCTCCTGTGGCAGCAGGAGGGGATGTGATCCTGCAGTCCCCAGGGCTGCCAGGACCTGCACTGCCAGGACCTGCACTGCCAGGACCTGCCCTGCTCACCAGGCACTGCTTCCATCCTGCCAGGACCTGCACTGCTCACACCAGGCACTGCTTCCATCCTGCCAGGACCTGCACTGCTCACAAGGCACTGCTTCTGTCCCACAGGGCTGCCAGGACCTGCACTGCTCACACCAGGCACTGCTTCCATCCTGTCAGGACCAGGCATTGCTTCCATTCTGCCAGGACCTGCACTGCTCACACCAGGCACTGCTTCCATCCTGCCAGGACCTGCCCTGCTCACCAGGCATTGCTTCTCTCCTGCCAGGACCTGCCTGCCCTGCTTCCAGCCCAGCCTGGCCTGTCTCCCCTCGGTGCCTCCCCACAGGGGCACTGGAGCAGGGAGCCAGCACACACAAATGTTCTGTGTCCAGCACACACAAATGTTCTGTGTCCAGCACACACAAATGTTCTGTGTCCCAGGAATCGACTGCAGTTTTGCAGACTTTGGGGTTTCATCCCCAGCTGCAGCATGGGCTCGCTGGATTTTTGTGCTGTTTTTACATTTACAGCTGCCTTCTTCCTCTCTCCCTCCCTCTGCATTTTATGATTCTGGCAATTGATCAGGAACAGCCTTTTCTCCTTCTTTTACCTTTTATCTTTCTAAAGGAGGAGAATATTGCCCACAAATGTGGTGTGTGGGATCTGCTGTCAGCTCGTGCACCACAGCCCCTTCCCAGGACACTTGTGTTTTCCTCCACTGGACAGACACGGACTTGGGAGGGATTTTTTCCCCTTAGAGTGGGTTTCTAATCGAGCTGAATCCTTGAGGCCTGACCATGACTGACAGTTCACATTATCTTGGGCAGCACTTTTGATCAGGCTGAGTCCCCTGGGAGCAGCCACAGGAGTCCCATCCACTCTCAGGCTGCTCCTAAGATGCTGCTGGAATTCAATCACAGCCTGAGGAGCAAATGGAATTGGTCACAACATGTTTAGGACTTGAGACTTGAGAACCTCCTCACAGAGGCTTTACCACTCTGTATTCATGACAGAGCAAGACTGCTGGCCCCCTGGAACACCCTGCTTTTTGGGGGTGTAGGATATGTCCATCACCTGAGTTATTTCCCTGCTCTGCCCTCTAAACAACCAACATGGGTGCCCCACAGTCACACCCATGCCCAGTCCCACCCCTAAATCCCTTTCTGACCACACTACCCTCCTCTCAAATCCCAGCTCCAACGTCTTTCCCTTTGAGAAGCACAGCAGGCTGAGGATTCCTGACATTTCCACGATGCTCAGTGTCTCCTTTTGTACAGAACAGCCTCACTGGGAACAGAGGGAATGCCCTGCCAGCAAAGCTGTTACCCAGCTGGTGACCAAAAAGCAAAGCACCCCCAGTCCTGCTGCTGCTGGGTGTACTGGGAGCAATCCCAGTCACTTACACGGAGCTAGGGACTGCTGGGTTTACTGGGAGCAATCCCAGTCACTCACACGGAGCTAGGGACTGACTGTGGGGGGATCCCTAACAGAGACAGCACCTCCTGCAGTGAGTTCTGCCTCTCTCAAAATTCACATCTGGGAATGAGCATCTGAGCAAGAACCAAGACACATCTAAACCAGAACTGGGGACATGCCCCTAACTCACACATCTGAATGATTTGTGGTTCCACACAAACCTCTCACACTCTGCTGCTGCATCCTGTCCCTAAATCCTTACCCATGCCCTGCCCTGGGCCAAGAATGGGGGGTTTGACACCAAAGAGAACGATTTGTGTTCCATTTCAAAGGGATTTGGAAGCTCTGCTCCCTCTCAGACACCTGCCCAGCCTCCCTCAGAGGCTGTGCACAGACTTGACATGACACCAGATAATGTTTGTGGGCTCTGGCATAACTGGGGATTACTGCTCTGAAAAGGAGGACTTGCTGAAGTGGCTGTGGTTTAAGGCAGGATTTGAAAGGGGAGAGAAGTACAGAGGGAAGCTGTTCTAGACACTAAGTCACATAAGAGAAGGCTTAAAAACCGAGAGCAGGAGGAAATGGAGGGATCTGAAAAGGAAGGGATTTGGGATAAATGAGTGGAGGAGGAGGAGAAACGTCAGCTAGCAGTGAGATTACATGGGACAATGTGTGAGCTCCTTCAGCCCTTTTTGGGGTGAAGAGAGTGAGGGGGAAGGAGAGATGCACCAGTGAGCTCTGGGCTGGCTGCAGGAGGAAAAGGGGCAACCCCACACTCCTGGTGGGAATTGAGGGAATTTGGTGGAATGGCAGCACAGCTTGATCAGATCACAGAGTGACTGATGGTGGGAGCCTCTTCCAGGCAGCTCCAGCTGGAGCAGGGACCAAAGCACAGCCAGTGGGTTTCCAAGCAACACCACAGAGGTCAGGAGAGGCGTGGGGAGGAGCAGGAAGCTGAGAGATGCTGGTGGAGGGCAATGGTGTAATGTTCATTCATCAGGCTGAATTAGACAGGGCTGGCTCTGCTCATGGATTTTCCTGCACTGGTTTGCACTGGTTATCACAGATAAGCCCTGTTAATGCAACTCTCTTGTGATGTTGGGAAACCTCAATGATGGAAATGACCTGCTCTGCATGGACAGATGATGGAAGCTGCACAACCACTGCCCCATTTCCGAGAAGCACAGCAACACTGAGTGGGTGCAGCCAAATTTAATAGCTGTTATCAAAACCAAGGAAAGGACTTCCATTCAAGAGGTAACCAGGAGAAAAGCAAGGACTTGGGAGAGTTGCACTACCCCAGCAGCTCTGGACTCACACCAACAGCAGCAACTCCAGTGCTGGAACAATGCACCAGCTTTGTGCTTTGACAGGCAGCCAGGGCCTTACAAAACACCTCAAACAGTTAATGCAAATCCATATTGCCAGGCCTATTAGTGGCCTGTCATTGCCTGTCTGCAGGTCACTGTTTTGTGCCAATAAGCTCTAGATTTCCTTAACCAGTTATCCTTAGCCGACATTCCTAGCACTGCTGGGATTCCATAAGGTCCTAAAATCTGAGGGACCAACCTCTTCTCTACCCATTGAATCTCCATTTCCCCATTTCTGGCCTCAGTTTCCTCTTCCATTTAATGGGAACAACATCTTGTACCTTCACTGTAGCCATGGGACATTCGTGTCCAATTGTTTTCAGAGCTGAATAACTCAAGCAGATGTTATTTTGAATTTCTTATTGTCTCAATTCAGGTTTTTAGCTGATTCTTACAATCTTTCACACACATGACAAAATGATCAAAAGCCATTTGCAGCTGGTTTTAAATCTGCACCAGACTTTACTGAAACCTGGTGTTTCTGCCCCATTTGCAGAGGACTTGGCAGGGAGGACAGGAGAAAAACTGCATTTCCCCTGTCTCTGCTCCCTTGTCTTTTAACGTGAAACCTAAAATACTCCCCTCCATTTTGGATCAATGTCACATAACCTCATTTCCTCAGCTTAAGAAAAAGCCTTAGATTTTATATGTTGCACTAAAATATGTCAGCACTGCTCAGTTAATAAACAGTGCTAAATCAAAACCAGGCCCCAGTCCGTAGATCATGTGAGCAGTGTCAAACACGGGGAGTGATACCACAGCAGAGATGTAATGGACAGGCTGCTTAGCCTGGGTTTATGGCTGTGAAAGAGAAAAACCTGGTGTTCAGTCACTTCTCATTCACCAGAGGCTGTCACACAATCTCTCACAGCTTTTTGGGTTATGTTTATTTTTCCTGTGGTTCCCAAGGGCTCTACCTTCTGATCCCCCTGCAAAACCTCCTCTGTGACTACCCAAAGGACTAACCCCTGACTTGCAGCCAGAACTTGAGGCTTTTACTGCACGTTAGAGCAGATCCTTACCTGATAAATCAGAATATCCCTCATCCATTTACACCCACAGAGGAAACAATTTTCACAATTCAGAGGAACAAGGGCTTTATTTTCTTCCCCATGTTGACTTTTCCTGTGTGGTGACTGTTGAAGCCAAGAAATTTCTCTCCCTCTCACCTGTCAGCAGGACACCCCAGCAGCTTTCAGGGCTGGGATCCAGCACCTATGGCCACCCTGGGCTGGCAGCACCACTCCCTGCCACACTGCAGTTCCTATGGGCTCCTGGTGAAATTAAAGGAATGAATCCCATCAAACTGTCCTTGTTAGTGCCACCTCCAAACCAGCATCCTGAATTTGGGGGAAAACAAAGAGGAACATGTCCTAGAGGCTGCCACATATAGCCATTCATTATTCCCATGTTTCTGAAGACCACCATGAGCAGATCCACAGAGACCCCATTTACTGCCCCTCACACCTGAACATGACCAATTACTGTGTACCTTTGGAGAGTAATAGTGAAAAAGCTCCTCTCACTCACTGCTGGAAAGAAAATGTTTTTGGAAAGCTGTTCCTGTCATTTGATATTGTCCAGTTTTTCCACTGAGAGAAGCCAAGTGTGAAACCTCCGGGCTGGTTCAGTTTTTCCCTTGGCAATGCCCAGCTGAAGGCTGCTCAGTGTATCCATGCAGCTCCTCCTGCTGCTCCTGGAACCTGCCATGGATGAGCACAGGGTGCCAGCACTGCCCAGGGCCACCCAGGTGTCCTTCCCTGGGGGATACCTGAGGGACAAATCTCACTCAAGTGTGGATGCAGCTGTAAATCCTTGCAGTGTTGCAGCAGGGAACATCCTGGGAGAGAGGAAGGACTGCAGCAATGCAAGGGCTCATCCCTGCCACTCTCAACTGAAAATCAGCCTAAAAATGTTAGTTTGAGTTTGAACTTCCTGCTGTGGTGAATGGAGAGGGAAACTGGCACCTCTGGAGGGCCATTCATCCCTTCCCAAGATACCTGTCTGAGACAGGGAGGGTGGATGGATGCTGGAGGTGCCAGTGTCTTTCGACAGGGGCTGTAAAAGGAGCCTTGATGATTATCTTGGACTTTTAGGCAGAGTCAGTTAAGGTGAATCTTTGTTGGACTGAAATCAGTGGTGGTTTCGCCTTTGCCTTCAGTGGGGCTGGGTTTTCACCACGGCGATCTGAGCAGATTAGAAAAGAAAAACAGGATAGGGAAACACATCTATAAGGGAATGAAATATTTATTTCCCCCGATTCACAGAGAGCAATTAAGATATAAAGAGATTAGGGGAACTCTTCACAGTCACTGAGTGGGCTCACATTGAACAAGAAAGGAGGCTTTGGAGCCTGCAAGCACAACTTGAGCTCTCAGCCACCCTGCCTTCCTCCCAGGAAAAGCATCATGCAAATGTGAGGAGGAAGGAATCGCGGCAGACATGCCATCTGGGAGGATGATGGACAACAAGCTGACTAGGAATAAATAGCAAAATATAATAAATTCCAAACCATGCCAACAGCAACTGTTGTGCTATGAATTAACAGTGCTATTAAATGTTTACGCACACACTTCTGTCAGCACCTGTCAGCATTTATGCAATACATACGTTGGCAAATCTGTATTACGTTATTTCTTGCAACTGATCTGCATTAATACTGCCCGTGCACATGTTCAAGCAAATTGCTACACTTCTTTTTGACCTATCCATGTGCAAAAGGTGCATCAGTTCACAGGATTTTATGCCTATGCAGCAAATTGGAGGTTTATGTGGCAGGCAGCAGAGCAAGGCTGGAGGATAGAGGGCAGCAAAGGAAAGAGAAAGAGGAGCAGGGAGGAACGAGGGACCTGGAAAGCCCCGGCCAGGGCTGGAGGATGATGAGGAGATGGTGGTGGGCTTAGGGCAAAGCTGGGCTCACCCCAAACCAGGCCAGAGAGGGGCAGGCACACTAAGAGCCTCCTTGAGCAGGAAGAAAAGGACAGAGGTGGGGGAAGCCCCAAAGTCCAGCCCTAAGAAAACACCCTTGGCCAGGGCTCCTGCTGAAGTCATTCTGCAGGGAGCAGTTATGCTGCAGCCAGCAGGATGGACCACGGTGCTCCTCATTCAACTTTCCCCCTCTGATTCCTTCTTTTTGCTCTCCCCTCCCTTCCCCCAGCCCCGGGTGCAGTATCTGGGGTGGAGGAGAGAAAAATGTGTAATTAAGGGAGTTGCCACTTGCTAAAGCTGGAGCAAAAGAGAGGGTTTGTGGTGACAGGGCTAAATCTGGGAGCCACCAGTGGCTTGGTTTGATGAGAGCTGTGGTTGCTGAGCCACCCAGGCAGGAGCAGAGGCAGGAACACTGCTGGTTGCAAAAGGGGCTGCAGTGCCCCACCTCTGCTCCATGCACGCAGCGTTTGGAGGCTCAGGGATGCACACAGGGACTTGGCACAGCCCAGCAGACACAGCAGGGCAGGGAGAATGGAAACAACGTCACAAGTGATGCTTGGTTTGGTCATCCCAGCTCCAGGCTTAACCTGAGCATGGGGCTTAGGCCAGGGAAGGCTGGCTCTGGTTCTGGAACCGGTGCTGCACAGCAGGACAATTGTGCAGTGTCCTACAGGGCTGCTGCAGGGCCTGGGAACTGCTCCTGTTCTTCCTCTCCTCTTTGTGCATTGGCACCATGAGCTTCTGTCTTTTTACCCTCCATTTATTTGAAGTACCAAAAGCAGGTATTTAAACGAGCAGACTTTCCCAGTTGCTCCTCCTGGTCTCCTCAGGGGAGGTGTTTGTTGAGCCTGAAGCCAGAGCAGAATCCCAGCCCTGCTGTGAGCTGTGGCAGGATGCAGGACAGGCAGAGATACCAGCAGAGTGCCCCAAACACCCCATCAAACAGCTCAAACTCTGGATTTGCAAAGGCCATTTGTGCTCAGCACAACCCACTGAAATCCAGAATGTGTAAGGCCATTTTGCTGTGTGAATTAAACAGGATTCAAAGAGAGCAGGGAGTGAAGAGATCTACCCTGGCCATATTTACCCTCAGTCAACCACATTAATTCATCAACTGTATTCCTGTGTCTTTAAACACATGATTTTGACTCAAACTGAAGAAGGGCTTTTATACTTTACATTGGAATTAACATGACAAGCGATTAGCAGATCATCAAGAATAAGGCTTCTCTTAATTGTGCTAATAAAAAGGGAGATATTTTTAATGCAGTTCCTAGGATTAATAATTGCCATTCTGATAGAGTCAGAATTTCCAGCGTGAGCCATTCCCTCCATAGCCACAGGTGCAGATGGATGAAGCAGCTGAGAGGAGCTGAAGTTGATCACATTTTCCATGTAAAAGGGCACAGTAATTACAACTGATGGGGGTGCTGGAGCCAAAACACTGGGTCCTGGTGGGGAAAAAAACCAGATTTGTAATCAACAGGGGCAACCACAGGAGAAGTTTTAAAATCCTAATTTAAAAGCACTTAGCAGTAGCATGCTATGCTCCTCCAGGTACTGAGTACGAGGACATTAAAGGAGAGGTAGGAAGTGTCCCTGGAAAGTGCTGCTATACAGGGGACTCTTCAGTGGAATTCACTGGGATTTTCAGTGCTCACACACCTGAAATTCATGGGGTTTTTCTTCTTTTTAAGGAAGGCAGAGAATATTTTAGTGCATCTCCAAGATTAAGTGGAGAAGTGAAGAGGCTGTTGTTTAAGATTCAGTTTTGAGGGCTGAAGTCAGCCCGAAGGGATAACAGCTCTACATCGCCATCCTGGAGCTGGAATATCCTTGCAAAACAGAAACATTAAGTTTAATAATGTAAGTGTGGATTCGTGTCTTTAAATAGAACTTGCTTTGCTGAAAAAGATGCAGAGATCTTGTCCTGATGATTAGTAAATCGATGGCACCTAAAGCTGAATTTCCAAAGGAGTTCAGCCCCCCAGTTTGCAGAGCAGCTTTGTAGCACGGAGTGATTTCTGTTTGTCTAAAGGAGTGCTAAGATCCTTGGAAGCCTTTACTCCTGGTTATGGGTTCTGCATACTTTAAAACACACCCCTTCTCTCTTCTAACACACTGAACCCCGAGGAGAAATACCAGCAGGCTTAGAAACCACCACCAGATCCATTTTGAGCTTGATTGCCTGTATTATCTTAACACCCCGTTGCTCCAAACCCTCTGAAAAGGCCGTATCTCATCTCTGCATTGTTATTACACCCAAAGGATATGTCTGCACCGCAGTGCTGGGCTGCCCTGCCAGGGCTCTGCAGCTGGCAGAGGCATTTCCTCAGCAGGGGAATTCACCCTGCTCAAGGTGGCTGTGAAAAAGCAACTGTGGGAGCTTGGCTTGGCTCTTCTGGCAACGCACAAATGCAGCAGGGCAACCACTCCTGATTAGCTCTCTCCCACACCATCTGTTTTCCAAGACTACATGGACTTCCTGGCACAGAGATTCCTGTTTGAGGATAGGAGCTTGTGTACAACAGTTTACCACAACCAGCAAAGCCGAGCTGACACTCCCTCCCCCAGAGACAGCAACAGTTCTGCTTGGGTTTTTTTTTTTTTTGGTTTTGGTAACCCTTTGCCTATTTTGCATGGCTGGTATCACACTGGGGGGCAGCTGCAGAGATTTCTGTGCTCAGGGCAGGTTTGCTGGCACAGAGCAGAGCATCTCGTGGGTAGGAGATGTCAAGGCCAAGCTGATGTAGGAAGGAAAAGCTGATCCCCCCAAACTGAACGGGTTCCAGGCCTCTCTGCAGGGCTGGAACCTCCCCAGGCTGGAGGATGAGGGGGGTGAGGAGCTACAGATCCCCAGTGGTGCCCAGGAAGGCTCAGGCCAAGGCAGGAGCCTGCACAGCCCCTCTCCTCACACTCCTCCCTGGGTCTGGCAGTGCTGGAGCAGCCTTAACACAATGCAGAACTCAGGCCAAAACCCAAAGCCACTCTGTCTGTCTAACCCTGTCTGGCAGTGGTGCAGTACATTATTACCTTCTGTAATTCCCCCAAGTTATTTAGGGCTGTCTCCTTATTATCTCGATATCTTGGCTCCCATAATAATTACAGACCCAGTTTTACAAGGGCAATTTTTTTTTTCTTGATTAGTTTCCAGGATTCTGTTGTTGCATCAAAGCTGTGCTCATTTTTGTGTACTCCTGACAGATGTCTACTGGGGGAATTACAGCATGGGCACGCAGAGAGGAAGCCATCCACGGTGAGATTAAGGAAACAAAGAGCAGTTCTGTGAATTTAAAGAAAAAAAAGAAGCATTTCTCCCGCACGTGATGCACACCCAGCTGGTCAGATGAGCACACACACACACTTTGGCACTTGATCTTCTGTGATTTCTCCCAGCTTTTGCCCACCCACAGCAAAACAAGTTACAGAAGTGCTGTAAGAACATCCTCTGGTCTGAGCAAGGGCAAGGAACAATTAAACTGAATTTGCCATGTCTAATTTCTTACTCTTTCTATTCTAGCCAAACCTCTAACAGAACTTCACAAAAGAGATGGTCCTTAATTACCCTTTTTATAGCAAGGAAACTTTGGTGAGAAATAATGAAGTGGACAGTTAAAAGTAACTTGAGAAGCAGCTGAGCTGGGAATAAAACAGAGGTCTGCAGAGCCCTTCCATCTTCACCACAATCTCACGTGTCTGCTCTTCTCTAAACTCAGCCTGTCCACAGTCCTCTGTGATCTGCTGCCTTCACCAGGCCTTGGCCAAGAATAAATAACAACAACAAAACACCCTGGTTATTTGTACTATGGTGCTGCCTAAAAAAATACTAATTATCCACAGCAGTGCGGTGCCTGCAGGCCTGAGGTGAGACTGGCACCCCATTGTGTGTTAGGTGTTACACAAAACAGGTTATAAAAAGATGGTCCCTGCCCTGGAGAGCTTATAGACTAATTATGCAAGAGAAGGAGTGGGTGGAAACAAGTTCAGAGAGAGAGAGGGAGTGATTCAGTGTCTCCCACAGCAGAGCTCGCCAGGTTCCCCAGCCTCTGCTCACCCACACGGGCTCCTCACACAGCAGGGTCCTGCTGCTGCCTCTTGGCTCCCAAGCAGCTCACAAAGGCAACAGCTCCTGCTCTGAAGCAGCCTTGGGATGAGCCTCTGGTCTCTGTCACCCCAGAGGGTGTCTGAGCAGTGGGAAGAGCCACGGGGCCACCAGGAGCCATCCCAGCAGCAGCCGAGCCCTTTGCCACGCAGAGTTTCCAGCTAAAGGCAGGGGATGGGACTTGTTGGACAAAGAGCTCAGTCTGGGATACAGGGATGGCAAACCCTGGATGTTAAGGGCTGGTGATGAGCAGATCAAACCGTGTGTCAAATAAATCACCCACTCAGTCCAGAGCCATACATGAAAATACAATTAGAGATTAGCCCACGGAGTGCATAACTGGCAATGCATCAGCTACAAATCATTTTAAAAGCATGTAGCTGATCTGGCCTCCTTAATTCCTTGAGTTGTTGATTCCAATTATCAGCAGCCAAGTAGCAAAAGGTTTTTTTATCCCAGAAGATTTCTTACTTTTGGATACAATAAAAGTCAATTTATTCGATGATTACTGGGACATGGGCAGTTAATAGGTTGCGTCTGTTCTTTCTCCCCTCAGATACTTCAGAGTGGATCCATTAACACATTTACAGAGTAGACTTAAACAATAATAGTGCTGCTCCTTCTCTGGGGGTACCCAAACCAACCCACTTTTTGTACAGGGCTCTGGGATGTTTTTTACTATTACAGCTCCAGAGGAATTTACATAATTGGTTATGAATAATTTGTAACTTGTCTAAGAGTCTCCATGTAGCTATCTGATTTACTACAGCTTCCCACTCCAGAACCAGCAGAAGATTTTAATACAGTTTTTAATTGCAAGATCATAATTTAAGCATATCAGTGCTGCCTAATGCAGACAGGACGTGGGACCAGCTCCTGTGCACAGCCTCCCCCTGTACCTGGAATCCAGCTCCAGGAGGGCCCTGGGAGTGCTGCAGGGCAGGCAGCAAAGAGCACTGCCCTACGTGCACACCTCTCCTCCCTCCTTTATGTGTCTGACTCCAATCATCTGCTCTTTGCAGGGAGGAAGGAAGAAAAAGCCTGGTGGTTTAGGTGTTATCCTCCTGCTGGGGCTGTCTGTGTTCAGGTGATCCCTCTGTGCACCTCTGGTCACTCCTTTAGTCTGACCACAAGAGCAACAATGCATCCTCCCCTTGGCTGGAGCTGCTGGAATGGGAGCACTGGAGTGTAGGGAACACTCCAGGGAGGGATGGATACTCTAGGATCGGGTTTATAAGAACACAAATTACCTTCATCAGGGTTGGGGTGCTGGAGGAATTGACAATGCAGTACCACAGACTTGGATTTTGGACAGAAATCTGCATTTAAACTGCTCCTAAGCACTCTTTTTCAGGAATCTGCCCCTGTCATGCAGACAGGGATAGATAAAATAATCTGATTTTGCATAGGTACAGATAAGTCTCTTGCCTGTACAGAAATCAGAGACCAAGGCCAGTAGCTGAGGCAGGCTGAAGCCAGTGAAATGAGCTGGGAGAGCCCCTGCAGGAAGGATCTGTGCCATGGCCTGAGTGCTCCTCCCCGCCAGGGCTTCACCTGGGCCAGGTGTCCTCTGCTCTGTGCCCCAGCAATGCTCTGGTGTCTCAGGGCTGAGATTCTCATGGCAGGCCTTGACCTGGATCTGGGAATTCTCCTTTCCCCAGCCACCTCATCCCACAGGAACCAGCTTTTTGCCAAAACCTCCATCCAGTTTGGAAGAAATCAGCCTTCAGCTCCAGAGTCACTGAGCACCACGGGCTGGCTGCACTGCCTCTGTTTCCTAAGAAAATGGCACCAGAAAAAAGATTCCACATTTTCACTCAGTTGGAAGGAAGTCTAAAGCACAAGACTGCAACAAACTTTCTCTCATTTTTTCCCTATATGATTTTTTGCTTCAGCAAATGGAATTTAGGACTGGGTCACTGAATCAAATAATTTGCTCCCACAGGAAGCCTCTTCATGTAGCCCATTTAATTATTAATATTTCTGCCCCCAGTTCAACAAAATCACAGGAACATTCCTAAATTTGTTTAACTTGAGGCAGCTCCTAAACTTCAGTTGCCTGAAGTGGCATTTCCAAAGACAGAGGCCATGCTGGTGTGCCTTACAAAACACTGGTTTAATAAAAGATGTTATAGCTCTTTCTCCAAATTTCACTATGCAAAGGGTAAATAATTGCTTGAACTCAGTGTTTAGTCAAGAGAGCATAAGCTTCATTGAGGCAAGTCCCCAGGGAGACTTAAGGATATGCCTAAATGCTTCCTCTGATTTGGGGACTGAACAACTAATTGGCCTTTGCTATGATAGGGCCTTTACTGGATTTTGCTCCTTCAGCTACACTTTCTTTTAAAAAAATTAATCCCATCAAACTACTGAAAGAACCACCTCACTTCCTTCAACTTTCTTCCCAACATGTATAAAAAAGATGGTTTATTGTCCTGAAACCAAACCCATTCCAGCCTGTCAAAACCTTTCTGTAAGGCAGCAGCGAGCTGAATAATACATTTCACATTAAATTACACAACTGTGTCATCGGGCTAACATTAAAGGTAAGTCATTAATAAAAAGAGAAAATAAAGTGGTCCTTAATTATACAAGACATTAAAAGGCTGAGTGTTTTGCTTCTGCAGCACCCTCACTTTGTGAGAATAAACGTTTTAAGAGCAGTGTGAACTTTTCCCGGTGGAAATCGCGGCTCCGGGGTAATCCCTGCTAATGCAGCCGTGTCCTCCTCCCCTCCCGGCTCCTCTGTGCACAGAGCCGGCTCCCAAACCCCACTCACACACGGGGTTCTGCTTTGCTTTTGTTATTGATGGGGGACATGTTCAAAAGACTCAGGTGAAAGCACTTAATAGCTAAAGCCCATTGATTTTCTGTAAAAATAGCACATCTCGGTGCTTTTGACAAACACCCGAATACACGGAAACTGCAGCCCAACAGGATAAAGCCAAAGGAGCACGGGGGGAATCCGGGCACGGAAAGCTCAGTGCCAGGGCCGGGTAACAGGGATGGTGGCAGGGATGGAGGGGCACTGGCAGGCCCCTTGTGCATCAGCAGAGGGTGAGGGATGCTCTGTCCCTCCTGCTGCCCAGGTAAATCCACCTGGGAACCCCCACAGCCCTTCTTCAGCCACCAAACCCATGTGGGGACAGGGTGCCTTCTGCACATCTCCATGCACTGTAATTCCTGTACCCTGCAAGTGACAGCAGAAACTCCTCAGAGCCAGAAGTCCTGCAGGAAAACCACAGATGTAAAGCTTTTGAGGACTGCCATAATTTTTTTTTTTTGCCTGCAGAACACCTTTTCCCAGCAGAAGAACAATCCTGTCTGCATTCCTTCCTGGCTCCTCCTTTCCCTCCAGCCTCCAGAAATGCAAAGCTCCTGTGATGAGACCCTGTCACCCCTCAGGGACTGCGCCAGCCTTGCCCTGGGGCACAGGACTGAGAGAAGCACCACTCTGGGACGCTCCCCGGGAATTCCTGAGGTTCCCCTCCAAGCCTGAGCTAAGGGGAGCTCCCAACAGGAGCCCCAACACTCCTGCAAGCCCTGCACAGCTCCCAGGGGATGCCCACAGTCAGGGATAACCCGGAGGGTGCCACAGCAAAGGCTTGGGAAGAGAAGGGTTAAGGACACCCAGGAACCCCCGTGACTTGTGCTGAGGATAACCCTGCTGTGCTCACAGAGCTCAGCCAAGTGCAGGAACTTTGCATTAACCTGCTTTTGAGGACTCCAGTCAGGTAGGCTGCGGATCCTTCCCCGGGGGCGGGTGGAGCCCGACTTCTCCAACAAAAACAAATTGGAAGGAAAATTTCCAAGGAAACATGAAAGGTTGCGAAAAGTGTTGGTTTGTGTGGAAAATTTTTGTCCTATTTTTCCTGAAAAACCAAATGCCTAAAAACAAAAGTGTTTTTGGCCAAACTCCTGAGTTTTTCAGTATTTGAATTTCTGAACCATAAAAGAACTTTTCTTGGGAACGGCAGATCAAAAAAAACCCCTAAAATTAATTTCCTTTTAGTTTGCATTTAAATTGTCTGCTTTATTATGGCACTAATTCTAGCTTGCTGGTTTTTTTTTTTTCCAAGAAACAAACTCTTCAGCATTGCACTTATACTGAGATTCAGATCTCTGTGTTGTGGATACAGCTTTTCATCAACGATACTAAAATTTTCCGCAAAGTTTCAATGCTGGGGAGCCATTTAAGGCTTTGGCTCACGTAGCCAAATTGGCCAGGAATTAGTTTGTAAAGAAAACATCAGGGATTTAACCATATGCACATCCCAAATCATGCCTCTACAATCTAATCAAGTGGGTTTCTTTCTGTAAATGCCAATGCAATATTTGGTATGTATTAAAGGATGCTAATAAAATTTACAAGATGAAATGAGACTCCTGCCACGGACAGTTTGTGCCCCTCCTTTGCACCTTCCAGGTTTCAGCAGCACAGCACAACAAGGTGCACGGGGTGTATTGGAATTAGTTTGAAAACGGGAGGGGTGTCTGGGTGATTTCCTTGTTTTGTGGCACCTTCCCTCTGGTGCCTGCTAAATCATCCTTGCCAAACATTATTTACCCCTGGAGCTAAAGAAAATGCTTTGAAGAGCAAGTCTCAGCATACCAAGTGTTAAATATTTCACATGTGCAGGGGTAGCCTTCACATTAAAAGATGTCTCCTTTACCTTGGAGTAATTAACTCATTTGAACTATTCTGAGGTTAAAGGTGGAAAAAAAGTATAAAACTGAAACAAAACAGAAAAAAGCCCTTAATACCAGGTAAAGAACAGACACCTGAAGTTCACCATGGAGTGCTAACACCAGGGATGGGTTGTTGGGTGCCCCTCACAGGGAGAACACAGAGTCTGTCTGGGCTTCCCTTCATTGCAGAGAAGCTTTGCTGAACACAGAAATGGTCACTCTGAGGTAAAGAAAATAATGAATGAATGAATGAATGAATAAACAAATAAATAAATAAATAAACCTTAAAAGGGGTGGTCTGCACCCCCCTACATAAAACCAGCAAGAGACACCCTCAGAGAGCCAGCCAGGGGAGGTGGGATTGGCTACCACGGGACACAACAGAGCAAAACCTCCATCAGTTCTTTTCCAGTGGCACACTGGGAAGAACAGCCCGTGCCAAACCATCTCCCATGCTCATTCCTGTCTGATTCTGCCAGCAGCACAATTCCTGCTCCTCAGGAGCCTTCAGCCCTGAGAAAGGAGCACATTTTTTAGAGAGTCCCCAGCTGAAACACCAGCAGTGTGTTCTGGCTCCATTTGAGGTCAACTTCCCTTCCACCTCTCACCCCCAGCCTTGGAAACAGTAAGTTGTGATTCCTGTGCAGACACTGCTGTATTTCCATTATTATTAAACACTTATTCCTGCCTGTGCATGGGGTGCTACAGGAATTACTGCAAGTACAGATCCCCAAAACATCCACACAATTCTGCAAGAGCCTTTCCTGGGGCTGGATGGGAGAGCAGAGGGCTCGGGATGGTGGGAATTACCCAGAATAAGATATAATTAATACAATAATCACAATGAGGTGTTTTACAGGAGATGGGCCTTTAACCCAAGGACCTCAAACCCCTTTTCATCTAGATGTTCATTATGCCACAAATTCCACCCGTGTGGAGATGGTCACAAATGTCCAGATCAGCACAGCACTCCAAACTCATCTCTGCTCCCATTGCATAGACAGGACCTAAGATGTCACTGACAGGTTGAATGTCCTGGTTTGATTCCCAGGGATAATAAGGGTAGGCTGAAAGTAGGTCCTCAAGATGGAAAAGCTAAACAAGGATGGGTTCTCTAAAAAGCTTTCCAGAAAATCTGGCTGGAAATACCACAATAAAAGCTACAGTGTGCTGAAAATAAAAACACACCTGATGCCAGGCCTGAAGGTCACCCTTTTTAAATCCTGAAAAGCCAATGACAGAGTCCAGTAGAAAACCAGGAATGTGGAGTGCCTTGGTGAAAGCCAGCACCACCAACCCTCAGCAGGGCCACAGTCTCACCTTCTTTCAGCTCCCTCTCCACAAAAGTATCCTGTAAGTTCAAAAGAGGAATGAAATTCAAGTGCCTAACCCCCCCTCTGCTCTCTCATCTATGCCTGCACTCAAATCCCACATGTGGATTCAGGGTCAGCCTCAGCACACGGAGCTGGAGCTTCACCCTCCAAATCTTCCATGGTGCTTCTTCCAGCAAGTCTGTCAAAGAGCTCAGATAAGGAATTATTTCCCTGAGCTCCCAATTCAGTATCACCGTGCCTGAGCAAGCTGCTCAACTCAACAATTCTTGTTTCAGAGTTATAGAGGCCAAGCCTAGCTAATCTTTCTTTATAATTCATTCCCCAAATCCCTGAATAACTTTGGTTGCCCTGCGCTGGCCCTTCCCCGCGCTCCAACGTGCGCTGTGCTCCCCGTAATGAGGGAACTGAACCCTCACACAATGGCCCACGTGTTTTATTTCATGTTCCCCACTGGTTAATGCTGAATGCTCCCATACAGAGAATCTGCACTCTTTACACTTAATGCTTATATAGATATATATATGTACATATAGACTGCAATAACCTCGCTGCTTTACTGTGCAGCTGCCAATTGTGCAGATGGCTGTAGAGTATTAGTCACCCCAACATTCCTCCTCCTCCTCCTCCTCCCAACAGCCTTGTTCTCAGTCAGCATTTCACATGGCATTTCCTTTCAAGGTATCCATGGCTATTTTTGGCCCGAGAGTTCCTGGTGTATTAAAGGCAATGAGACACATCCTGGGCCGGTGTAAATCTGCACAGCCCTAATTCAGTCAGTGGAGCTGGGCCAGCTCACAGCAGTGGAAACGGTCCCATAAATCTGTTATCAGACCAATACATTAAGGCAGCTTATTTAAACCACTTCTGCTGTGGTTGTATTTATTTACAGATAACCCACAGCAGGTAAGGCTGATGGTCCTGCACCACAATGGGGACTGACTGGGGATAAGGACAGACACACAGACAGGTCAGTCAGGCACTCCTCTCTTTGGTCTCCTTTTGCCTCAACAGCAATTTGTTTCAAGCCCCAAAATGGGTGAAGACCATTTTAAAGTAAAAGGGAAACAAAAGTGTAGCTAAAAGCGAACCTTGCCACACCTCCCCATCCTGAACTGTTTCCTGGTTGCGACATCCTCCATTTTCTGTCCAAAAGCCAATTTTTTACCAGTCTCTAGACTGGCCTTTCAGAGCAGCCTGTTTCATACAGAATCTTCCCAAACTCCTGATAATCCAGCTCAGCAGCAGCTCCACGTACCTTGCCTACAGCCTGGAGAGGAGCAGGGCACAAGGGAAAAAACCCAACCCATTAGACTCTTGCCTGAGTTCCTTAATGCTTTGAGGTGAATGATTTAGGCTGTAAGAAAAAGCCTCCTGACAACAAGATCTATTAGTGTATGGAATAATCTTCCAAGGGAAGTGATGGAAATGTTGCTGCTTGGCACACAGCTAGTGTTTGTCCAGACTAGTTTTTAAATATACAATCCTGAATTGGCAGAGGAAAAGTCTAGTCGAGGTAGTTTGCTGTTATCTATCTCCATATTCCAGGATAAATCAGGTCATCTCCTTTGTTCTAGTCTAAAAATTGAGGAATGCACTTAAAACAATTCATGCAGTTTTAATCAGCTATGATCTCCCTTTTATGATCCACATGGGTTGTATCTTATTAAATTAGATATATCTAGCTGTTTCTTTTTAATCATCAAGTTTTTCTAATATAAAGCAGCAGCACTGTCTAGCACAGCTGGCACAACCAGGGCTGTGAACACCTTTGGGTCTCTCTCTGGCTATGCCCCAGGCTCCCCGGCAAGTAAATAAACCTCTTCTTAAAAATCAAATCAAATCACTCCCTAATTTGGTTTTTGTCACTCAGCAAGCCTGGGACTGACTTTGAGAGGTCATGAGTGTTTGTGGCTCTGGATAAAGTCACCAGCTGAGGGGAGCTGGGGTAAAATTCTGAAAGAGAAGGACTCAAAGGCATGGAGATAGCACAGCATTTTTGTGGTATAAAAACAGGGAAAAAGATCCACACTGCAGGCTGAAAAACACTGAGAAGCACTGCATCCTGAGAGTGGGGATCTCAGCCACAGTGTTATTTTGAAAGATTAATTAATAATGTTCAAAACTGGGGAGGAAGGTGAGCGCTGCAGAGAGTTTTGCTTTGAGAAAGATTGGTAGCTGCCCCTCCTGGGAAAAAAAAAAAAAAAAAAAAAAAAGATAAAAAAGAACATGCCCCTCAAGAGATGGATTTGTAGCCATCATCCTCCAGTGCAAAGAAACTATCACAGATCACCACGTTAAAGCATCTGCCCTCAACAGATAAAGCCTTAGATTGGAGGTTCTATGAGATTCTGCCCAATTCTTGTAATATTTCAATTATTCCTTGAATTCACTGGAAAGAACTTTTTTTAGTGGCACAAAATTGCTTGAGAAACAATAAATATACATTGGGATAAAGGTAAAAAAATGATAAGTAAGATACAGAACAGCCACTCCAGCAGCCATAAATTTGGCAATATTTTCTTTCCAAGGTCTCTATATCAGATCTTATCTCCTGTAGGAGACGGGTTTTCTTTCTCTCAACTCCCAAACACACATCTATTGTTTTGAAAATGAAAAGCCTGACAGCAGAACAGGACGTCTTTGGAAGAACATGTCTGATATGAGAAAGTCACAGTAACTCTGGCATTGCTGAAGATTCCAACCACTGTTGCTTAGTTCAGAGCCTGCACCATTACTCGGTGTCAAATTTGGTCAAATTGTGATTAAAGAGTGTGCAGTGGGTCAGAACACAGGCAAGGTGCAATGGATTTAATACAGGGCACGATCATATTCGGGGGCACTGAACAGTTTCTTGAGCAAGAATGCAGACTTGAAAATAATGCACATTTGCTTGAGTAATATTTTGTCATTTTGGTAGGGGTTTGTGAACTTATTCTAAATATGATGGCAAGGGGAATTCATGAAACATATCAAAGCAGATGAAAGTATTTTGGTTATCATCCACTGTACCCTGTGGCTGCTTTTTGTGCAAAATAACTTAATTCCTAACTTGATATTCAAAGGGACAAATCTACTTCTCCCCACAGTGAGGAGGTGCTCACTCACTGGTGTCTGTAAGCACAGTCTGCACTTATTTTTGTGTCTGGAGCACTACTGCATTTAGTGAAGGAGTTCCAGCCCTAAAGGTGCACATATGGATCTTTGAGTTCTCTGGAAAGCCAAAGCCATCGGGGGCTTCCTGAACTCCTCCTTATCACTCTGCAGCATCTGGCTCGTGGTCAGCTGTTTCATGTTACTGACTTCTACATTTGTTTCTGAAGAAATTAGCACAGCTTCCTTCAAATGCTACATTCTGCAGTGGTTTTGGTTTTGATTGGAACATCTCGTTGTTCATCTTGAAATCAAAGTCATTTATGGAAGCTGCAGAATTTTAATGTTCCTCAGACTCAAAAGCATTTGTTTAACCACCACCAGACAAGGAGATGAATAAGAGAGACTGTCTGTTCTTGATTTAGGGGGACCAGATTTTTAGAAGAGCTCAGCAACCAGTGTCTGTCTTCAACACACTTAAACCCCTTTGGACAGCCTGGGTATTTATTTATTTGTGCTTAAATGAGAATGACTCTCATGAAAACCATAACCTTAGTGAACTGGACAGTTAACTGTCCAATACATTTCTAGATTTCCATCTGAAGGAGGGGATTGATTCATAACTTCAACCTGCAATTTAAAAGCAGCTTTGGAGTTTCATTATCTGTGTGCTGGTTTTATTGTTCACCCATCTGCACCACTGCTGAGCTGTGAGCTGTGTTCAGGAGTTGCTGCCTCCTACAAAATGATATGCAGGACAAAAACAAAGAGACAGGATCTTCATAGGTAACTTTTGTTTAAGCCCTACACAGAGAACAGAATAGATTAAAGCAGTGGGAAAATAAGAGATCAAGCCCTGTGATGTGGCATAGGGTGCTCCTTCCAGCCAACCGCACTTCATTTCTCTCCGCCGGTGCTTCCAAGTGGTTTTCCAGGATACCCCTGAGCAGAACTCATTGTAATAACTGGAGGAAATAAATTAATGGAGAATTACCGCAAGGTTCATCTGAGAGGAGTTTTGATAAACAACACTTCCAGGCTGAGATATTCAGCACAGCCTGAGGAACGTGGACTTTCCCACTCCCGTCAAAGCCAGCGGGTGTCGGTGCCTGAGTCAGGCTGGGAAGTGGCTGCCACAACCACCAAAAGCAATCCTGCATTTCAGGTGCACTCAGAGATCAAGAAGTGCCCTTAGACTGAAAATTTCTGTCAAGGCAAGAGGCGAAAGAAAAAGCATCTGACCCACCCAGATGGCAGCGGTGCCAGGCTCAGGCTCAGCCTAAGCAAGCAAACTCTGAGGGGACTTGCAACCTCTGCACTCCCAGTCTCTGTCAAGAAAATTGTGCAGTCTTCAGATGGAGGAGACAGAAAAAGGGACAGCAGGGGAATCACAGCCCAAATGCCACCCTAGATACAGAGAGATGGCTCACACATGTGCAAACCAGAACAAAAGCTTATAAAAATCTGGGCAAGTTAAATATCATCATATTGCTTCTGTCTGGATTCTCCACAGGCAGAGTCCCCTCTTGGCAAAGGGATAGCTCATCCCTGAGCATTAAATTATTTAAGTCTTTCCCAGACCAAGATTTAGGCAGACCTTAATTGGTGCTGGTCTTTAGGCTGGCTGGCTGTATGGACAAAATGTTTCCCACTTGAAATTATTTCCAAACCACCACTGACACCTCTGCAGCCACAGGTACACTTGGTACTTCTGTATTTTAAAAAAGCAACACACACACCCCTGGCACACTGAACCCAGGTTTTACCTCATTTGTACCCATAGGATGCTGGTGAAGTCATCATGATTGCACAGGATAAACGAAGGTTGACGTTGGCCTGTTTAAATCAGGATTTTTTTAAACCTGTATATTCTTCCCATTGCTAAATCTTTTACAGAGGCTACTAAGGCAGAGAGCTGCTGAGCTAATCCTCTTTGACTCCCTGCCATCCTGGCAGGTACAGCAAAGCCTAAGGTAAAGTAGAGCATCAAAAGGAAAATTAATGTCTTCTAACAGCAATTAGAGGAAATTATTTAGATATAAATCTTGTTTTATATCTTCTCATACTTGTTTTTCAATCTTTCGCCTTTGATTTTTTTTTCCTTTCAGGCTTTTCAGAAAGAAACATTTAAAATCCATCCTGTAAACCAGTGGCATAATTAGCTGCATGTTACACCTGGTATTTTACTCTTCTACAGAGTAATTCCTTTGAGCTTTCTTTTTTACTAAGCCCCGAGGTCTCCTGAAACTGAATCTACTTGTTCTCTCATCTGCTGGCTGACAGGAACCAAAACCGGGGCAGGGACTGCAGGGTGCCCTCCTGCCACCCCTTCTGCAACCCCCAGCCATGGCAGGGGGTGACCAGAGGTGCCAGGTGTGCCCAGGCCTCCCAGGGCAGGTAAATTCACCTCCTGCTTGCCAGCACTTGGCCTGTGCCATGGAGCAAAGCATGTAACCTAATTGTGCTCTGATAACATCAAACAAAGTCTCTCTGATCCAGCTCCTGGCATGCAGCCACCCTATCTGGGGTCTGATCTGACAAGGCTGCCGATTGATCAAATCATTATCTGCTGCTGTAGGTGTATCATCTCACATGAGCCAAATTCCTCCCGTTCTGCTTCTCTCTTTTCCAGGCAGGATACAGAGCTGGGGCTCAGCTCCTGCTCACCCCAGGCAGGCCCTGCTTTCTGCTTCCCCAAAAGTGCCCACAGTGTTATCACAGAAAACCTGCAAAGAGGAGAGATAAAAACAGTTATCTCTTCTGGGCACCAAAATCTCCATTTCCAGAGACCAGCCCAGCCCAGCACAGCCTGCCGACCCTTCCATCTCTGCCACATCCTCCAAACCTGGCCCATGCTGTGCAGAAAGTGGCACTGGACCTTTGGGGCCCTGGTTCCACTTCCCTGTTACTACTCACAGGATGACTTGTTGGTAAAAATCTCAACTATCTGCACCCCTGCAAACCTGATCTCCACATGAGAGGTTTCTCTCCCTGAAATGCCTTCCCCTGGAAATGCATCCCCAATACTGCCCACAGAGGACAAGGCCTCGCTGTTACGATTCCCTCATAAAGCACCAGGCTTCTTAAATTCTGCAAACAATCTGAGAACAAGATTTCCCTCTGAGCAGGAGCACTCAATTATTCCTTTTTGAGAAGGTTGAATTGGACATTTGTCTGGAGCTGCACCTAACATGACCCATCCTGGAGGGCTGAAGGTACCCAAGAGCAAGGCCCATACAAACTGCAGATCCAGGCAGCTCCTCATTTTGGGCAGCTTTGGTTTTGTTCCCATCCAAAGAGGGTGAGTAGAGCAGGGTGGGATTAAAATTCTCAGGTGGCCCTTTCTCAGAGAAATAAAAGAGGCAATCACAGAATCACAGAATGCCCTGAGCTGGAAGGGACCCACAAGGACCACTGAAGTCCAATTCCCACAAACCACACTGAGAATCTCTGCAGACACCTCTCGGCTCTAAGCTCCTGGGGAAGCCATTCCATTTGTGACATATCCCATCCCATCAGTCCCCAAGGAATGAGGACAACACAGGTGGGTGTTTTTCCCAAGAACATTCTCCTCCTTTTATAACCTTCAACCTCAGTGTTACAGAAAGAGCTTGGCAGGGCCAGGAGATGCTGGACCCATTTTAATACCACTGGTTCAGGTCAGCATTTCATCTGGCCACCTCGTGGCACTTCCCAGAGTCCTATTTCAAAGTAAGCTATCCAAGGTAATTTATGTGGTTTATATGCTTTATTTTATCCACATAAATCATGAAACAAAGTCCATGGGGAACAGGCACTCTATACTTATCATAATATGTAACTTAGTTCCCCAGAGACTGAGTATGTACAGAACAGCTAATAAATGGTTCAAAAAACCCTAGGTCATTAAATCTTGTTTTATATCTTCTTGTTTCCATCAAAGTATGCAGGAGTGGAAATTCTCTTTCTAAGACAAGCTCCTACTTTTCAGCCAACTGGGAATAGAGCCAGCTGAAAAGAGAGAACCCCACATACAGCACTGACAGCTGTGCACAAAATTCATGAGCTCAAGAGACAGACTGCTGCAGAGACAGGTGTCCGAGATCTAAGTTTAGCTTGGAAGATTAAAACATATCTACTAAGAATGCATTTATTCTAATCCTCTCTGTGCTAGAAACTACACATGCATCACTGATGTACACATCCTGGAAACATCTGAGATATGCCTTTCTTGTGTGGGATTTTATGCCATTGTGTTCAGGGATAAAACAGGGTAGTGCTACGACCACAGAAATGCACAAACCCAGCAGAGAGCTGCTCCTGCTGTCTGAGGAAGGGCTGGGAGCAGTGGGGATCCACGGGCACAGAGAGGTGGGGTCCAGGCTCTGCCCACCCTGGCAGAGAGCAGCCCCACCCCAGATGTTCCCAACACAGCGAGGATGTCTTATGTAAATAAGGGCTGGGAGGCAGATCAGGTGTGGCTCTTGCAAGACAAATGTGCTTGGGAATTATGTATGATTCCATGTTTAGCTACCCTGGTACAAATCCAGGGTAATTCTTTTGATCTTAACGCAGCACTGCTCTAAATACCCATTAAATGGAAGAATGTACCCACTGTCCTCACCAGAGCCAAGGGTACAGGAGGACTTGGCTGTGGCACCTCCCCAGGTTGGAGGGAGGCTCTCCCCTCACTGGCCTGACTGGGTGAAGAATCCACTTCCTTGTGACAACCACAGAGCAGATTTTGATGCCTTAAGGTTGTAGTCCCTAAATTAGAGACAGCCTGGGAAGGCAGGAGATCCAGGTTTTAGATTCACAGGAAACAAAGGATGAATCACATATTTAGCATCATGTGATATGGTGCAGCTGCATTTATAATTCTCTATCAATACAGGTAGAAATTATCATATGTTAATACAAAGAACTTGATCATTGGGGTGACATCAAATTCATAAAGCCAACAACAAGACAGGCTTAATAAACTTCACCTCCTCCACTCAGCAAAACATGGGGCAGCTTTGGAACGCTACAGAGCAAAATTCCTGGGTTTATAACAAAAGATTTACAGACTCTTTCCCCTCAGAACGTATTGAACCATAATGCTGGAATTTTTAGAACTATTATCTCTACCAGAGAAACAAAAGTAACAGAGGGCAGGGTATTTTAAAAGGGCAGACTCTTTAACCACAGGATTTCTCCACATCTGTCATTTGCACAGATTCAAGAAACATCCCCAGTTTTGTCCGGGGGGCGGAAGGGGGGGAATAGAATTTCACATTCATGAAAATTTGCAAGTACTTGTTTAATTCAGCACTTTCACAGGGAGACAACATATCATTGCTAAGATCTGATGGCAAAGCTGCTCCTAAGGCTATCACAGAGATTACCGTGCTGGCGCCGAGCGGCACAGAATTATAACACATGGCTGGGGCTGCCATGCAATTCCTGCAAGCAAGAGCAATTCCTGCAAGCAGGAGCAATCCCTGCAAGCAGGAGCAATCCCTGTCCTTGCATCACAGCCCCGGCCAGCAGGAGGTCATGGATGGCTGCTCCAGACGTGGGGGAAGACAGGGAGGATGTTTTTAATTGATGTATTTAACATATCTGTAATGGGCACCTGAGAACTGAAGCTGCGGAGTGACTTTTCTGCAGCCTCTGGGAAAAACCTCTGTGGGGAATTGGCTGGGCAGCGAGAGGATGAGGGGGTGAGGAGCAGGGCACAGCTTCAGCAGGAGCTAAACCAGCCTAGGGGTGGCCACAGCCCCAGAGCTGCATGGTTTGTAATTCTGAACACCCCCAGAGCAGGCAGAGAAATCTCTGCTCACTGGGGAAGAACTCCCCATACCCACTGTACCCATCACCCAAGGCTGGGTCAGGTTCTCCCACCACTCCAGCATCACAAACATCTAGGAAATAATAATAATAATGAGAATAATAATGAGAATAATAATGACAATAATAATGAGAATAATCCCCACAAATCCCCCATGTGGTGGGGAAGCACTGGCTGTCCCCACAGTGCAGAGGGATATGAGGGCACAGACTGAGATTTTCCCTCAGAATTACCCATAAAATGTGGCAGACTTCCAACATGTGGTGCTTTCACAGCAGGATCAGCTTTCCATGCTGAAGACTGGTTAGGAGGGGGAGCAGTGGGAACTCCATGGGCTGCCCTCAAAGCCTCCTCCTTGGGCTTTCCCACAAGCACATGGCTAAGTGACTCCCAGTTCACAACTCATCACAGAATGAAAATCCTCCCCTCTGCTTTCAGGGCAGCTCATGTGTGAACTGTTTAACTTTGCTGGCTCCTCAGGGCTGGGCCTTTGGGGTTTTCTTTGTGGATTCCTGCCCTAATGCAATAGGAGACACCAAGAAAAAAGAATAAAAAATCATCATTGCAGCACTGATATTCATGAACATCCCCTGGGTTTCTGACAGCCCAAGTGTTTTGGTCTGAGATTCTGTGGTAATTCACAGCTGTTCCTACCCTTTCCCTGGATCACCCCTGGGATCCCAGACCCTCCCAAACTCACCACAGCCTCAGGACACCACAGGAGGGGTCCCACACCTCACAGCAGTGAGACCCTTCAAGGAAGGATTTCTCAGGCCTGTGAGGTTAAAGCTTAAGGGGAAGAAGCACTAATATGCATTTGAAATGCAGAAAACAGCCTGGGTGGTGAACCCAACAACTCTGTCCCAGAGTTAAACCCCAAGGATCTTCTTTCCAGGGCTTGGGGACACCCTCACCATCCTGCTCCACCCACCCCAGGTCAACAGAGGAAACAAGACCCCAGTGAGCCACCAGGCTCATTCTTTTCTCCTCCTAATATATTACAGGGCCACTAAATGAAAAGGAAGGCTCTTTAATTCTTCAGCTTTCAACCCTTCCCAAGCACTGCTTCTTTATGGATTTCAAACCAGTTTGACAATACACAGCTCTTTTGGTGTACGTGTGAGCTTTGGAGCAATATTTAACAACTAAATTAGATGTGTGAATAAAACACACACAAGGCTGCCTAGATATTAGGTGGGGTCCTGTTATATAAATGCAATAATAAAGACCTTTATATTGCAGCAGGCAGGAGCAGCCCAGGTTTGTGCCCAGATTCACTGCTGGGAAGTGAACTAATAGCTCGGGTGTTTTAGGCACCATTATTCATGGCTTTTGCATTAAGCCATTCCCATTCTTTTAAATTCCATTTCAGGCTGCCCCTATTATTTTTTAATCCCTGCCATTTCCGAGGCCGCTGTGGCAGAGCTCTGCAGGGCTTGTGTGGTGGAGGCTCCATCCCTCAGCCACAGCACCAGCTCGGTGCCCTGTGCTCCCTGCAAGGGAGAAGGAGCTCCCTGGCCAGAGGCCAGTGCCCTTCAAACCAATCTGCACATGGCCTAATCAGAGCTGTGGTCGGCTCTGTATCCTCAATTTGTTGAGTCACATCAATTTGCTGAGTTTCCTCTCCCTTTAGAAAAACACGCAAGTGCCGTTTTCTAAACACATTAACTCTCTTCGGGCTATTTTGTTGTGTAAACAGAAAGACAAGTGACTGGGCATTGCAGCAAGAAACTGATGCCCACTGTAGCCTGGGTACTGTGCAACTTCACCAGTTTTGTTACACCACTTTTGTTTCATGATGCCGTTTTGAGAATTATGCTGCACCCTTTTTCTTAGACAACTCCAGCTTAATTACAGCTGGAAAAAGCCCATTACACTGCCAGGGAAGGACGGCCTCCAGTTAAACAGAAAGTTTTGCACATCTTCATCCACACTCAGAGACCCTACCCAGTGCCCAGAAGGCCAGTGGCATTAACCCTGAGGTTGCCAAAGCCACAAATTGCCACCAAGATCTTAGAACCATTGCTCAGTCACAGATCAGAGATCTCCCCTCTGCTGCCAGTCCTACAGCCTGGTGTTCTCCTGAAAGAGAGAGAGACCCAGCACGGGCACGAGGCACAGCAGCCAAGCCATAGCCATCCCACCATTCCCGCTCCCCAGCACTGCTCCCCAGCTCTGCTGCTCCTCCTGCCCACAGGAACGGCAGGCTGCCCTCAAAACCAGTCCCAGGAGGGCCCAGCTTGCAAATGAGGAGAGCAACACAACTGGCTTTGCTGCAGGCTGTGAGAAACAACACACTGCTCAAGGTGACTTCAAGGTCAGCATCAGGTTGCTGTTGACATTCCCTTTCTCTTGGATTTGTTGCTGGTATCTTCCATCAGCCTCTCCCCATCACTTCTGGGAAGTGCAATCATTCTGGTGGCTGTTGTCCACCCCAGAACTGCTTTTGGGTAGGGCTCTGTATGCTGTTAGTGAAGCACACCATAAAACAGGATTATTCCTAGGCTGCCTCTCTGCAGGATGTTTTCCATGCCACCATGCACAGCTTGTACCAAGGTAAAGATTTCCAGCTTTCTTCCCTTTGTGGAGTAAAAACTGAAGTCCAATATTTGTTCCCTTTTGTGTTACAAGATCACAACCAAGCTGCCAATCACCTGGCCAAGGGGGTTATGCAAGAGTCAGGTTTACTGTAAAGTTGTACAAATTTTATAGGACCACAAACACTTTAACTAGCATGATGCTCAAAACTCAAGAGCTTTTGGAGAACAAGGAGAGTTATTCAGGCTCCACACCATTTTGGCTGCATGTTTTCCAGGTGTATGATTTCACCACATGGAAAAACACAGCCATTGCCAAAGTGAACTCATAAAAACCTTTGATGAGTAAAGTTTGGATAAGCACAAATCATTTGAACCGACAGTTGGTCCAATTCTCAAAGGGGTTTGGCAGACATAATATAATTCGTGGTTTCACACACAGACCATTTTTCCCTTCCCTCCTCCCCCCCAGTCTTCACAAATTCGGAAGATGTTGTTCTAGAAGGTGCAGTGGGTTGGGTTTGCTCTGTTTTTCTTTTCCCCCCGAAGGGTTAGGCACCACACTCTTGCAACTCAAAGCCATTTGGGGCTGTGAGTAAGCCAGCAAACAGGTTTTCCAGAACTGTGTTTAGATAGTTGCATGATCTGCCTAATAGACACCAAAAAAAAAAAGAGAGAGAGACAGAGAGAAAAGAAAAATTAAACTCCAGGTCTCTCACCACCCATTTGCTAGCAGGCACGTAATATAAGGCAAAGGCTTTAACAATCTCTTCCTCTGACACATTGGAACATGTTATTTCAAGATGTGTGGCGTCATTTAAGGCTGTGCCATGAGATAACAGAGTATTTGCATCTCAGGGCTGGGAGCAGGGTTGCTAGAGCTTTTAGACATTATTGACATAATATTTTCTTTGATAAAAAATCTATCAGGAAATTGTCATATTCGTAACTGAGGTAATGCCAGGGACTGAGCAATCCTACACAGTGCAGGAGGCAGCTAGAAATAACATTAGAGAGCACAAATAGGAAAGAGATGCAAATCCTGCTTCAAAAGGATTTTGCTCAGCCCTGCTAGGGAGAGGAGAGTTCATTTATCACTCCCAATGTCCTTCTCTATCCACATGGGTAGATCCAACAGGCAGCAGAGCTTCTGTCTCTGTAAACACAAGCAAAACCTGCTTGCTCCTCCAGAACTGGAGTGAAACACTCATCCTGTGAATGGAAAACTTGAATTTGACCATTAATTAGGAAGTGTGGGATATTTGAGCTGTAAAATCCTGTGTTTTGCACTTCATGATGCAAATGAAAAATGGGGAGAGATCAGATGTTTAATTTCTATAGCATGAATTATAATTCTCAGGCTTCATACACCTCATCTTCAACAAGTCAGCACCTTACCTTCCCCTTGGGTCAACAGACTTCCAGCAAATCAGTAGGGCTTTTTTCCCCACCTTTGATTTGAGGAATTTTTCCACAGGTCAGGAAGAATTTGTAAACTGATGTTTGCGGTTTGTAACTTCCCATTGTCCAAACAAAATCTAAAATATTCGAATTGCCAAAGTAGAAACTTTGGGTGGTCACGTGATGTGTCTGTGTCCCTTGGTCAGGTGTATAAAAGAGAATCAGCAAAACAGAGAGCTCTCGAAATTAATTCACTCCACATGCAAGCTTTGCCTATTTCCTTATAAGCCTTTCCAATAAATACTCCTGAAAATTCATGCCTGGATGGAATAATCAGGGTAAGCACATGCAAAGCAAGAAGCAAACTGAATCACCTTTTTGTTCGCTTTTTTGAAATTTTTAGTATTTGCACAATTCATCCCAATCCTCCCTCTTTTCACCCTCATGAATAAATCATGTTTCCTCCTACAGGAATTCCAGGATGGGACACAAGTTGCCCTCATGCAAGCCAGAGGCAAACCCAAACCAGAGGTGTGGACAACAATCTCCAATCACCATCTTCCACAGCAAGGACCAGCTTTTTTAAGAACCACTGTGACAATTGTCCTTCAAACCTCTGGTGTGCTTTTTAGGGTCTCAGGTGTGCCCCTGTAACTGCCCATGCACTGGGGAGGTTGGAAATGAGCTGGAAATGAAATATCCCAGCCCAAATGAGCTGGGCCTTCCCTGTGTCTGTAGGATTTAATCCCAACAAACTCCCCTGACTTCAGTCAGGCCCTGAGTCGTGACTTGCAGCCGTGTTCAGCTTCCTGGGCTGCTCCTAAGAGCTCAAGCTCACACAAGCCTAACGATTCCCCTACTTTTACAAGCATATTCATGTTTGCTGTCAAACGCATGAGTTACTTTTCTCCAGGCTATTGCAAGAGAGCAACCAGTAATTACTGCAACTGCACAAAACGCTTTTTTATTTAGAAATGTATTTCAAAATGGGTTTGGTGATTGTACCATTGCTCTCCCAAACTAGGTAGTCACTGGCAAACTGTTCTGCTCTGGATTTGTAGGTGGTCGGTGCATTTTGATGTCCTACAGAATTATATTTCCTCTGCCCTTCCCTTTCCATCCTGCATGAACTGATTTTTTTCCCTTCTTTTTTATTCTGTGCCTTTAGGGGCTTGGTGGAAGATTTCCAGACAGGAGGAAGTGTCTTAAAGTGCAGCAGAAATGCACATGCAGTCATTACTGAAGCTTTTACAGCACAATTTCTTTGTGGAGAGAGGCTCCAAACCATGGAGAGCCCTTGGGAAAGGCGCTTCCCTGCACGGACTCAGGATGGCACCAGAGCTGGAGATCTGGAGCTGGGTTTGCAGCTGGACACCCCCAAACAGCAGCTCCCAGAAAAGTCTCAGCGTTATTAAATACTAAACATGACATGTGCTTTTGATAACCAAATAAAATCTGACTTTTATTTGGTTATCTACTGTTGGAATGCTGGAAACTTGGATTTTAGGATTTTTAGTATATGGTAAAGTGTGTGAGTCAAGATGGAGGATTTCAGGTGTTGTTTAAGTCCTTCTTCTTCTTCCTTCTTCTTCATGAGTTTGGGTGGTTTTCTGTAATTGAGTGAAAAAGGTCCACATTGTGGGCCTTAGGTAGTCATTATTGGGTCAAAAATATAAATAATACAGGTGACACCTTGGCATTGGGTACCTATTGCTTAAATAACCCAGAAAGAGTTAGAATCAGGCCATTTTATCTCCTTTCTCTAACTTGCTAGTTGGAATTCACACCTAGTGAGTTTGTAAATACTGTAAACAGATAAGATATAATAAACAACCAAGACCAAACTCGAAATCTACATCTCCTGTGTCTTTCATCCTGACCTTAGCAGAAGAAAAAAGAAACCAGAACTGTAACAATCTACATTGGAGTTCTGAACACCTCCCAGAAAAAATGTCCTGCCTCTCTCAGAAGAGACCCCAAAGCCTCCAGATTTCTAGCAGAGGAAAAGTAGTTCAGGAAGCAGGAATTCAAGTTTCAGCTCATTAGTTTCATTTATGAAATCAAATTAATAAATAGGTAATATATATTTATAGAGTTGTTTATATAGCAACTTACAAATATGACATATTAATACACCATACTAGTTATATAAAATTTTAATATGTATTAGAAAAAAATCCTGCAGGCCCCCAGTGAGTTATCCTTTGCAGAGTCCCATGTTTACCCTGACTCCAGCTGTTTCTCTGGACATCAGTGGGGACTGTCAATAGGCCTTTTCCCACACATGGTATATCATTACAGGCTCAATCCTTGAGTGACACCACATTTCACAAATTTAGAAACGACATAAAATCATACTTCTCTAATTAACTTTTAATCAGGCACCAGCATGTAAACATTTAAACAGCTGAGCCCAGACCCCTCCTTTTTAGAAAATCGCTTCCACTGACAATTAGTGTTGTAAACTTTTCCCATTGTCCTTTTGCAAGAAGAAAATATTGTTGTTATTGACAACAGCTAAAAAATACTTCACCTTTTCATCCCTGGTTCTACAAAGGCAAGAAAAAGACCCTTTATTTTAGAACATAAATAAATAAATAAAAAGCTAGGCACTATTTCTGGGGTTGAACACTCATTAATAAGCAACTGGACCTCATTCCTACCCCTGATTAGAAGGTGAAGGATGAAGATGGCTTGGAAATGGTGGTTTGGAGTGGGAGGTCTCCTCTGCTGTCCCACACTTTCCTAAATATACATTATTATTTATGCAAATCTCCAGCTCAGGTAACTTACAGAAGCTCACCACCATTACAGACACCTCAGGATGCAAGACCATCCCAAAAATCCTAACACACCTTACACAGGGACACAAAGCTTTGTTCAACTTATCTGCACTGCCCATTTCTTTTATTTTTTTTTCCTTTGTGTGAAATCCTCAGCCCTCACAGAGCACCTACTGGTTCCCTGGGCTTTGATTCCCCTTATTTATCCCTTCATTCATGAATGAAAGCATCCTTAGGCAGAAGGTGTTGTCCAGATCAGAAGAAGGCAGAGTTTCTCAGCTCAAACTTTTATCCCAGCCCAAAGAAAACAGGCATATTTGGGTCAATAAAAGCATTGCAAATTTATGCTGGATTTGTCACTTCAGCTGAAAAAATAAAAGTCATCAGCCTGAAAGTGCTTACACATTTACAAACCGAAATTAATAAATTAATTTCAATTAACCAGAAAATATTGCAGGCACTTTAATGAAAGGAAGCATTATGTGTTGAGTCAAAGGGCATTTGATTCAACCTGAGCCAATTCCCCTTTTTGGTCCCTTCACTACTATCACCATCCCTCCAGAATCCAAGGAGCTTTTTAAGAAACATTCTCCTTGCAGCTTTTTGGAGCAGACTGCTCTGCCTGTTTATTCCCTGCAGCTTTTCAGCTTCTTACTGCCTCTTCCAGGAAAATTTCTGCCCACCAGTACAAAGACCACTGTAATTAAAAAACTGGAGGAATTCTTGCTGGAGACAAAACTGTCCCATTTGCTGGTAAGATCAGGGAGAATCTGACAGATTTTTTTTTGTATTCTGGGTAATACAAAGCTGCTGTGGAAGGCAGATTTTGCCCATGCCCAGCCTGTTGGGACAGGAGCTTGTGGACATGCACCCTCCTTAGCCAAAAACTTTTTGACTCCTTCCATCCAAGAAAATGTTCCTTAAAAAAATAAAAAAATTAAAAAATCAGATCCCCCTCGGCCACTGTCACCCAGGGGTCAGAATCTACTTAAAACATATAGATGGATCTGAAGGAGTGTAATGGTCTGTAACGACAGATACAGAGCCCCTCCAGCTGGATGTCACAAAAATTAGAGTAGTCACTTTATGAGGAGATGTGGCAAGAGGGATCCCTTCATTGATTCTTCCACCAGAGATCCAGCTAATTACCTGCCAGATGGACAGGGACATGCTCAGAGGGGTTGGCTGCAGTGAGAGGGGGTGTTTAACATCCCCTGGACAGCTTTGCTGCTGTCCCTGCCAGTCCTTCACCTCTCATTTCACATGAATGCTCAGGCTGAAATGCCCAGCTCTGCTAGGACGTGGATATGGATCCATGGCCATTTTGGCAATGCTCAAGGACATTTCTGCTCCCTGATTTGCTCTCTTAGCAGCTGGGGACTGCCCAGTCTGCTCAGCTGGGCTCTCAGCTGCAGCCCTTGGATACTGAACCTTCCCTCAGTGGTCACAGCCATAAAAACACAGCCTGTCCTGGTGGGAATTGGCTCCAGATTGGACACACAACAGGGTGGGACAGGTTTAGGAGGTTTGGCCCACAATGAGTGGAGAAGGGGGAGTATTTATTGCTACTGTCCATTCACAGGCCTTTTTGGCTCAAAATCATGGGAAAAACATGGGCTGTTACTTGCTCCCAATGCTTCCCCATCCCTCTCCACCTGGCTGCTGCCTCTCCAGCCGAACAGGTTGGGATTACTTCCTTGGAAAGAGCTGGGAAATTCCTGTCTCCTTTCTGCATTCTGCAGAGCCACCTCTGAAAGAAAAGGAGCCCCATTCCTGAAGCCTCCAATCCAGGGAGAGATGTTCCAAACCTCACAGACAGTTTCTTTAAGCTTTGCAACCCTGTGGCAGAATTCCCCCAGCACGGGCACTGCACAGGGGCTGTGGATGTGACCTGTCCAGTCAGGCTCTGCCAGGAGCCTCACACAGCACAGGGAACACCTGCACACCCAGCACACTTTGGGACAAGATTACTTGTGTAGTCCTGGTCAAGAAAAGCTCCTCATCAGGGACAGCAAATGAGGCAGAAACATCTCTGGGGCTCAGTCCCACTGCAGCAATGAATTTGAACAGCTCAGGCCACAGGGTGCTCTAGACAAACCCTCTTTAGTCATTCTGATCAGAACCCTCTGGAATTCATCAAGGTTACTAAGACATTGATTGCTCTAAAATAAGAAAGAAGCTGAGAACAGAATACCAAGACTGCAAGAACTAGATAAAGGAGGGCCTTGAAGCACTGGGCTGTAACCAATCATATTTCCTGAAAGGTGCGTGCTGAAGGCATAGACAAGATAGAGGCACCAATCAAGAAATGTGTGATGGTGTGAACAGTAGTTTTAGAATGTATAAATATAAGTTAAGGTAAACAATAAACAGCTTCTGCTTGACCATACTGGTTAGTTCTCCAGAAGTCCTGAGCTCCTGCATTCCTGCCCTTCCTCCTGATAAACCAGCCCATTCCCTCCCAGCCTGTGCTGCCGTGCAAAGCTGCCTCACACCCCTTGTGGGATTACTGGAGATGGTGTGTGAACAGGAAAAACCCTCCTGGCTGCAATAGGCACCTCACCCTCTCACCAAGGCACGGCTTGGGCTGGCAAATGTGGTCCTGTTAAACTGAGCAGCACCACAAATTACAGCGTGCACACCTCAGTGGAGACCACACCCTGGAGCAGGGGAGGGAACTGATGTGCAGCAGCGTGACAGGGCCGAGAGAGGCAACAAGACAACGATTTCCATCACACGAAAGCTGCTAATTGGAGTTTAACTTGTCTAACCAGCCCCTCTGCAGCACATCAAGGACAAATTTGCTACCACCCTGGAATTTGTACTCTCAGGTCTGCATTCCTGGTTTGCCAACATTTAATGTGTGTTTCAGGTGGAGCCACGAGGGGCTCTTGTAAAACTGATCTTTGATTGTGAGCGCTGACCTCAGGTGGGAATTGAGCTGGATAATTTATAAATGGGAGGTTTGAGGATTGGTGTGGTAGAATGAAATTTGCTTCATCAGAATCCAAAGCTGATCAAATTCAGATCCCTATGCACAGACTTCACACACCCAAAGAAATCAGTGGAATCACCGAGTCTTTGGAACAGAATCTGAGTAAGGACACTAAATATTATTTTTGGAGTCAATGAGCTTTCCTGGAATTCTACACAAAACCTAACCTTGCAAACAGGTGTTGTGAGATGCAGAAAAGCAGCATGGAGAAAACAGCACACCTCATCTCCCTTAGGGATGGAGTATCACAGATGGAAAGACAGCAATGGGTGATGACCCTGCTGCAGGACAAAAGAAACTTTTCCAGGCACACCTCAGCACCCACCCCACAGACCCAGGGACTGCTGGCTGAACAGAGAACTTCAAACAGCAGCAACCCAGAGAGGGACCCAGTCTGGCTCCTGAGGTGCTGTTGACCCAGAGCTAAACTAATTATCCTGTTTCCTCTTCAAGTGTTCTCAAATGCCACTTGGCCGAGTCACTGCACACCGGAGAACTCGGAGGCAGACTAATTACACTGGCAAATGTTTGATTGAAAATTACACTCAAATGGCATGGACTGCGAGAGATTACCTCCCTCTCTGTACAAGAGGGCTGATTCAGGGCTCTGGGGCAGCTCCCCTTCAAAGCCAGTGTAAATCTGCAAGTTGAGGAAGCATGGAATAGAGAAAAAATAAACTTATTTTTGGCACGCAGGGCAGATTCATTTTACCAGCAGTGCCCCTCTGATGCTGATGCAGCCCAAATGTGGCTGGTGAGCCCACTACAGCCTTGACTGGCTCAGATGTGGGCAGGAGGAGGGAAACACCACCTTATTCTCCACTGACAACAGCCCAGAGGCACAGCTCAGCCAGAATTTTAAGCAGCTAAAACGCTAAGTATCGAAGTGAGACTCTGTCCCAAAACTTCCTGTGGGTTACATTTGCACCTCAGTTTCTCTACCTGTAAAATAATAATTACCCAACACACCAGTTCTTGTAGGACTTAATTAGCACTTGTCAACCTCTTAGAGCTCCTCAAGGGAAGAGGAGCTGTGCACCACAAAGTACTAATTAATGGACAGAGCCTTTGGAACAAAGTATACGATTCTGTTGTTGTCAGATCTAATAGAGTCATAAAAAAACAGGGCTGGAAGGGATATCAAGAAGTAACCCAGGCTGTCCCCCTGCCCTGAGGCATGATCAAGTATATCTAAATCACTCTTGATAGATGAATACCCCTAAATCTTGGGATGCTGGAGCTGGGGATTAAAGCAGATAAAGATGGGCTCGTGTTACGCGTGCTTTGGGCTGAGCACAGACAAACGCTCCCTCACAGGGGCTCTCCAGGGCTCTCTGCACTGCCCTGGAAGAGGCTTTGCTGCACCCACAGTGAAGGTGCTGAGCTTCCCGACTCCTCCTCACTCCAGCTCAGGAAAGGAAAAGCCCCACTGCAGCGTGCCAGCCCCAAATCTCAAAACTGGCATGGATGGGACTCCCAGAACAGGAAAATCTGGGAACAAAGCAGAGAGGTTTTAAAGGATCTGCCCGTGGTTGTGAGGGGCTTCAGCCAGAACCAGAAAATGAGTGCAGCTCACCCAAGCCTCACACATGGAGTGCAAGGCTTCCATTCCATGATACCTCCCAATCGTTTCTGTTGTGTTTTCCCCACTTTTCTCCCCCCTCTGCAGTCCCAAGAGTCCATCTAAAACACCATAAGGTATCATTCAAATGTGGCTTCTGAAGCACTGCACAGCCTTAAGTGCAAAATTCCCTTTTTAAAATTCCCTGCACAAAGATTTTGAGAGAGTTTTGTTAAATGCTTTAATTGTAAAAATGTGTCAATTCAAGCCCTCTTTCCAAGACATACATGCAAAGTACAGTAGGAGATACCTTTTATTTGATTAACTTCATACAGGAAAGCTTTTGAAACTTATACTTTCTTCATCAGCCTGGTGGATAAAAGCTAAGCCAGGCAACTGATACAGCAGTGCAGAAGTTTATTAAATTAACCAATTAAACTGAGGCAATATACAATTTACAGAGGCCAAGGCAAACAATAGAAGGTGGAACACACTCCCGGGGCTGAGGCGATCGAGTCGTGTCAGCATTTCCATTATGAAGCTACTTCAGAGTTATTGTGGGAGGTGTGTAATAAAAAAAAAAGAAAATGGTTTAAACCACTGAATTCAGTCATTCTTAGGGATTCCCAGACATGCCCAGGCGGATGGAAGAGCAAGATGCAAACCAGTTTTTCCCTAATTTTGTCACTCAAATTAGAAAGAAGGTGTGGCCTGGGGAAACAGGTTGGCAGTTCCAGGGGAAACAAAGGGAGGCTGGTTCTGCACAGTGCCCTGCTCCTGGCTGGCTGAGAATATGACCATAATGAAGGTGATTAATCAAGTGCAGCACGTTTGTGTGGGCTGAGACAGAGCCTGCCCAGTAACAGAGCCCTTTGTGGGGATGCAGAGCATCCTGCCCTCATCCCAGCCACCCCACACCAGGACAAACCACAAACACAGCAAAGCTGTTTGTGTCCCCAGAGCTGAACCACTCAGGTGTACCTGCCCCGTGGATTTGTCACCTCTCCAGTGCTGAACAAGAACCAAAGGGAACACTTTTCACAACAGGGAGAATCAAGTGTGAGCTGAACTCCCCAAATATTTGGGTGGCTGGCATCAGGTTCAAACCCCAGTTTTAAGGGCTGCTCCTTCCCTGTATAAACAGCACAGATTCCTTGGGTAACAAAGATCAGGTTCTTTGGGTAACAAAGATCCAGTGGTTTCACTTGCATTTCACAGCACATGAAAACCTTTTCATGAGGTGCAAACCTTTTCACACAGGGAAAAAAGAAAGGGGGGAAAAAGAAAAGGGAAAAAAAAAAAGAGACCAATGTGGAAACACTGACACCACATTTACTGTAACAGCCTGATCAGCAGCAACCAAAATTCTCCTTCAAAAGGTCACACCCACAATGCTTTCTTTGGCCTGTGTACCTTGTATATTGCCTTGGTCTAACTGGTTAATTTAAGAAGTTTCAGAAGTATTTGGTTGCCTGGCTCCAGCAGTTGGACAGCATTGAAACCCAGGTAGCCTGGCAAGTGACCACAAGTTGTTTTTGGGATGGCATCCCCACGGTTCAGTGCAGCACCCCAGCTCTGCTCTCTTCCTCTCTGGAAACCAAACAAGCCCAGCTCAGTTCCCAGCAGCACAGAGCAGCCCCAGGGCTCTGGGGAGGGGAGCAGATTGACAAACGAGGGGTAAATTGAATTATCTGAACCCCCTCAGTGTTGCAGCTCTGCAGCAGAGTCTAAAGGAGCCCTGGGAGAGCAGAGGGATGGCTGGGAAGGGGCAGGATGCCACGGCAGAGGAGGACCAGCCTGGAACCCACCACTGTTCCTGCCTTTGCCAGTGTCCCACCACATAACCCTGAAGAAGCAACTCCATGTGGTTTTTTCCTTTCCCCTGTTGCTCTTTTTCTGCTTTGATTATGATGTTTTCCATGTGATTTCATCATTCTGTTTGTGCAAAATATGTATTTGCATAACATCTCACACAACAAGGCCCTGATCACAGCTGGGCTCCTAGACATGAAAGTTATGAAGAGACACATTAGCAAATTCAGTGTGTGAGTTAGTAAATGCCCATTGTGAGTATTTTGTAACTAACACTGGAGATTCCACTGTGTTTTTTTGCCAAATGACACAGGACAGAGGAAGGTCCTGCATGGAGAATGTTGGCTGATTCTAATTTTTGCAGGCAGGACCCGAAGGCCATCTTGGAGATGGAAAAGGAATTAATTATTTTTTTAGGCTAACACCAAAATCCCAGAACAGCTGCATACCTCCAACAACCCAGTAAAGACATTTTTCTACCCCAACCTCCAGTTTCACAGGATCTTCTCACAGGTTGTTGGTGCCTTCAAACCCAAATCCATTGGTTTGGCCTTGCATGGACACACTATTCATTCCTAATCTAACCAAAGGCTATGACTAAAAAAATACCTCGTGGATCATTCCCAAAATAAACATTATTTCTGCACAGTCTGTCTCCCTTTATGCACATCTCCAAAATGATGAACAGCAAATGAAGAGGAGAAAAGAAATGAAGACAAGTAGTGCCCAATCTCCCATGCCCCAGGTTTGCAGTGAACAACTGTGTGACCAGAAAGCTGAAAAAAAAAAAAAAAAGGCATCAGAGCCAGCAAAAGCACCAGCAGGGGCTGAGCTGGAGCCTCAAGTCCTGGCAGTAGCAGTGGCAGTGCCCCAAGAACAATACTTAGATGGAGTGAGGCAGTGGCAGCAGCCCCTGGGGCTGTCCAAGACCTAGAAACCCCATCCTTCTCCCTGGGGAAGGTGCAAGATTCCTGGTAGCACCCAGGAGTCTGGTCTTAAAACTTACAGGAGGCAGAAAAACCAGCTGTAATCTTTATCCCCTTCCAAAGCCCCACAGATCTCCCCAAAACAGGGGCAGAACAATGACACCGGCAGCAAAGGCTGCAGAACAGCAGCAAAGGAGCAGCATTTTCAGAGCCTCAATTTTTGACATTTCTCCTGTGAACTTAACTTAAATACAGATTGGATTTGGATAAGGCAATTCCACACAGGAAAATAATGGATATGCAAGTTATCATCATCTACCTGGCAATTCCTGGGGGTGATGGAAGCTCCTGCAAAGCACCCACTTGCACAGTGCCAAAAATTCTAACCAAGTGCCACAATTGCTCCAAAAACAACCAGATGGGCAAGTGCAAAAGCAACTTGTTCAAGAGTTTATTGAGTCAGTGACAGATTTTGGGACACTTCATTTTCACCTGGTGTCCTGCATCCCCACCTCTGGTTCCCCAGTGCATCCCACAGTGCCAGAGAAAACGATCCAACCAAGCCTGTGCTCACCTGCTCCTGCTGACCACAATTCCTGCAAATTTGCAGTTTAGGTTCTTGCCAGGCAGAGCTGTGGCATTCCCTGCACAGCTGCAGCATGAACAACACTCTCAGTTTGGGAGCTGGGATTGCAGCACTCAGTGCTGTGCAGCCATTCAGAATAAACCCTCACACTGAGCATTCCCTCCCTGCACGCTCCAGCTGAAGCTGGATGTTCTCTTCCTGATCTCAGTACCTGGGCTGGAGGGGGTTTGTTGTTTTTCTTTTCCTATTTTGAAACCCCTTGAATTAAAATTGCCCTTTTAAAGGGGCAGACAGGCTGGATTGAGTCAAATCCCCATTCCCTTTGGTGATTTGCTACGGAGGCAGCTGGGACAAAGCTGGCTGGGATGGCAGATTCCTGCTGCTTTAACACAACAGGGCCATTTCCCTCCAAGTATTTCTCCAAGAACTCAAAGATTTCCTTCTCCAGCAAACACCTGAGCAGAAATGACTCACTCACCGTGCCTGCAACTGGCACAGACCCCTCAGCCCTGGTGCCAAGCCTACATTTATATTGTTGAAATACTGAAAAGAGGGAATTTTCCTTCTGTGGCTTCCAAAAAGGCTTGTCCATCTCTATTTCATAGAAACACTGAATATCCTGAGGTGGAAGGGACCCACATGGATCATCCAGTCCAGGCCCTGGCTCAGCACAGACACCCCAACAATCCCACCCTGTGCATCCCTGGGGGCATTTTCTCCTGGTGCTCTAGAAGTTTTGGGGCCCTGCCCATTCTCTGAGGAGAACCTTTCCCTAATATTTTGCATAAATAATAGCTTTATGCCTGTTTTTGTTAAGAGGGGTAAAAGATAAGTTGGGGTAAAGCTTATTTGTAAGACCAGCCGTATAGAAAAGTAATTTTTTTCAAGCTTATGATACATTATAATACATCTATACCTAATCAAATAACATTTTTTTTCTGCCTGACTTCCTTCAAAAATACTGCATGTATGTGACCATGGTGTGCATGAGCATGCATCTCTAATAACTTTTGAATGAGCTGGTTGCTTTCAGGCCAATTTGAGAGTGAGACAGGAGTTTCAGAGCTGTCACGTTGCCACAAGTTTCATGAAAACAGGCAACTGGATGGAAAAGAAAGATCCGGAGGCTGGAAATGTGCAGAGTGAGTGTCAGGCACCACAAAAATCACATTGTAAAGGCACTGACACTTGGAAGAGCCTCCATGGAAAGTTACGAGTGGCCAAGAGATAGAAAGTCACAGTACACCAAGTCCTACCTGAATATTTATTCTGAAGGTCATCATAACAAAAGTCAAAAGAATGAGTGGCCTTCAAGATACTGCACTCAAAGGACAGCTAAATACTTCAAAGGAAGCCTACAAGCAAAAGTCTTATTAATTTTAACTAAGTCCTGGGCTGGACACTCCTCTTACACCCATGTAATCATTAATTTCAGAGGAGTGACTTCTGATATAGCCCATGGTAAGCCCCAGATCATACAAATCCACTCTTTATTGCCTGAGCAGTGCCGTTGAAAATCAATAGGATTACTCATAATGGTAAAAGTTAAGCACCTGTGAAAGTGTCTGCAAGACTGAGGCCTAAGGCCTGGTCTGGGCACAGCTTTTGTACTTGAAAACCTGGTTCACCTAAAGGTTTGTTTTGTTTTGGGTTTTATTTTTAAAGAAAACAACAGAATAATTAAAGCCATACAACCACTTTAAAATGGGCACGTTTTTATTGCTGCAATGGGAACTTCCAACAGCTCAGCCATTCCCAGGTCAGCTGTGCTGCTCCAACTGCTCTCCTGGAGCAGGGAATTGTGCCAACCCTGCTCCTGCACCTTGAGCAGCTCAGGAGCAGTGCCAGCCCCTCTGTCTACTCAAAACTCTCAGGTAATTCATGGAAAGTGCCTGAGGGAACAAGCAAGACCATGTTTGAAGGACATTTGGTTTGGAGCCTGTCAAAAATATGATTTTTTAAAATATTTTCTCTCTCCGTAATTTTCTTGCTCTCCTGTGGGTGTGCACCCATAAAGAAAAAAAGCAACACCAAACACACCTAAGAAACTTTTGAGTCAGACTTTCATGTGTGCAGAATTAAGGAAGGTGAAAAAGATCAAGATTGCCCCACAAGAACAAAAAAGGAGTGTGCATTCTGTGGAAAGCACCACAAACTTTAGGAGATGCCAGGAGGAAGAGGGGGTGGAACAGTGAACTAACATGTCTGGATTGCTAAGAGGTTAAAAAAAATGTCACACTTTCAAAGAAGAAAAAGACAAAAGACATTAAGAGTAAACAGGAAATTTGGGAAATCTATTTCACTCAAAGTAGCAAACATCTGGAATAAATTGTCAAGAACTTAAGACCATCAAAGCAAAGTATTAATGAGGTTAAGAGGCAGCAAGGCTGGAGGAGGAGACTGAAGAATACAGGGACAAAGGAAAGAGGTGGAGCTGAGAGAAACCTGGAGGCAACAGCCTCTTTAGCCAAAGGGCTTTGCTTCCCTCTTTGCTCAGTGCTTCCTTACCTTCTTATTGCTCCAGGGGTAAAATATAGGGGGGTTGCTTTATGGAAAGGAAGCAATTATTACTATTTTTTTCCCTCCTAAGAATTCCATGCTGGGATCCATGCCATGGTACATCACTGTTGAGCCTCCCAACGCTTAACTCAGAAAAGCACAAGAAAAACCAAACTCAAGGCACCCCTTCCACCAAGCAGAGCTGTCTGAAGTCTGAAGTCCTCACCCTCCCTTTCACACTTCAAATTAAGAATAATTCTTACTTTTGTTACCAAACGTTGCTTAAAGATGAAAAACACCATCCCTTTAATCAAAGGATTTAGCAAACATCTCCATGGATTCAAGAGCTGCCTTTTAAAACTTTTTGGTTTAAAGTAATTCAAACCAGGCTAAACAACACCTTTAAAGATGACAAAAACCAGTAGGCATAAATGAATAAGGAGTCTAAGAAGGAAATACTTAGCATGACTTATCCTTTAATATCCAGATCCCTCTCTAGTAGGGATAATCAGAAAGCTATGTTGGCCTTTGCTCAAAAGAAGGGAATGGTCTCCCATCTCTGCCTGGACTGTTATTAACTATATTGGTTACATTCGTGGTCATTAACATCCTTCAAAAGATGATCTTGGGATTTCATTTTCCACCTCCCGTTATTGAGCAACGGAATATTCATAAAACAGTAGATGGAAACAACTCAGAAGAAAAAGAAAAGAAAGCCTCCAAGTTGCCAACCCTGCCATTTAAATTACACCAAAGCAAGGATTCAACAACAAATTGATTCAGGAGCAGCAGGATCTATGCAGACACATGAAAAAGCACACTGGGGGGGATGGAGAACAATGAAACATGCACTTGCCTGTCCTCTGCTCTAATAACCACATGCAAACTTCAGCCAAGCCTGACGGAGTGGGAGAGGTTTCAAAGATATGAAGTTCCTGTGGGTTTCACAGTGCAGGCAGCTGGGTGAAGGACAAAGATGCACTTGAGGGCTCCACCAAACTCAAGTGTTTATGAGACACAAGAGAACCCAGCCCAGCCTTCATTGTGGTCTAATAGCACAGGGCCCTCCTGCTGTTTGTTATCAGGCAGGCACCCACATCTGAGGAGTCCGTGTTTTATTGGCAACATCTGCTCCCGTCCTGGTGAGAGCAGCTGGAGCTGTGCCTGAGCTGTGCCTCCATCAGCTGCTCCCAAATCCATCCCTGCCCTTTCTGCCCACAGCAGGGCTGGTGAAGGTCACAGGGAAGGCTGAGGGCACCTCCTCAGAGCCCCCCGTGTCCCACACACTGCTGGGGCTTTAATTTTAACTCAAATCCCAAGGAACATGCCCTGGTGCCTGCAAGGAGCACTGAGTGAGACCACGGGAGTTCTGAATGACTGGACACATACAGTGTACCCGAGTTATTTGGTGAATTTAGCCACAAACACAGCAGTCATGAGAGGAGGGGTGACCTCTGCAAGGTGCAGCCCCAGCACATCACTTCAGAGTGATGTGGTCTCTGTCCCTCACTGAATGTAACAAAATCACCAAAATTACTGTTCCTCACATCAGCCCTTCCACAGAACACCACCAAAACCCACAGCAGTTAAACTGGCTCAGGCCTCTTGTTTCCCTCACAGTCCTAATGTGGAAAATCCTGCTGCAATGGCAGCAGGGCTTTGAGGAACTCAACTCCAATTTTTGTACTGTTGTTACCTGGAGATTTAAACACAACGAGAGGGATCCATCTGGAACAAAAAGAAGGATTTTTTTTCCCTCCTTCAGCCAGGTAGGCTGGAAAGGCCCTGCCATAAGGACACACTGCCCAGCACCCCAGGGCTTCACCCACTGCAGCAGGCACACAACACAGGAGATCTTTAACAGTAAAAGCAGGTGGTTGTTTTTCCAGGGACTTTAATGAGTGTTGTAGTGGCTGGAAAAGGTGATAAGCTTTCTACGTTATATGAAAAGCCAGGGGGTTACTTTATATAATCAGCCACAGCTGACTAAACAGGGCACTGAAAGTCACTCACGGCCGAGGGAAGACAAAACAACAAAACCCCGTCCCTGCTCCCCACAGAACCCGATCCCCAGGCACAATCCCGGGGCTGTTCCAAGGCCTTCAACCCCCTAATTAAAAATTCTCCTTGGGAAAAAAAAACCCAACCAAAAAAACACAAAAAGCAAAACAAAAAAACAACCACCGTTTTACCTCGGCATGCCGAGCCCTCAGCTCCGCCTCGGCTGTGCGGGAGCGGGGGCAGCAGGGCCGGCGCTGTGAGGGGAGCGGGGTGAGNGGCTGGAAGGGCACAGGGATTAGGGCTGGAAGGGCACAGGATTTAGGGCTGGAAGGGCACAGGATTTAGGGCTGGAAGGGCACAGGGTTTAGGGCTGGAAGGGCACAGGATTTAGGGCTGGAAGGGCACAGGGTTTAGGGCTGGAAGGACACAGGATTTAGGGCTGGAAGGGCACTGGGTGTGGGGCAGCTCGGGGTGCCAGCCGTGCTTCGATGTTTTTTTCTCCCGAGGTACGGAAACACTGGAGCTAAGAAAGAATTGTCAAACACGTTGTATCAAACGCTTGCCAGCTGTCCTCAGCAGCAGTTCAGTTCAAATCGGGATTTGAATTTAGCAAAACTGGAAATGTTTCTCGTGGGCTCATGAGGCTGCAGTTTAATGTAAAAATGCAGGTGAAAATGCTCACGTTCCTCACAGGGAGAGGGGCCCTGGGCAGAGCCCTCAGCTGCAGGCTGAGCTCGGTGTGGGAAGGTAAAGCCTGGTGGCATTTGGTGTCACAGCACAGAGGACACTGCCACAGCCAGGCTGTGACAGCCTCGGGGGTCTGCCCACGTCTGTGCCCACCTTGGAACAAAATTGGCCTTTTCCACCTTCTCCAGGGCAGTAACTCACAGCATTCCAGCTTTACCTGCTTGTACAAACCTGGGTGAACTGGGACACCAAATTAAAAAGAAATCACTGGTATTTCCATCAGGCTTTTTACAATTCCAAACAAAATAGGGATATTTGTACTGCTTCAGCACTTGGTTCACACCAGGATTATTTTTCCAAGCATTAAGTTCTGTCACAGCCTTTTCTCTCTCAGCCTGGTCAGGGACAGGCATGATCCTTGCTGAAACTGGCTAATGCCTGTTCTACAAAAAAACCACCAAAACCTTTCTGGCTTAATCTACATCCTTTTTACATTGGTATCCTAAAGGCACTGGCTTACCAGGAAATTAATGGAGATTTATCTCTTTCTGGCCTGCTAGAGGAAGCCTCTCCTCATCTCACCCTACTCTGTGATCATGAATTTTCTGCTCATCACAGCTGTGGTGGTACCTGCAGCTTCCAAACCTTAAAGGGACAAGGCTGTTTGGATCTCCCCTCACTTTTACATGAGTCCTCTTACCCCAGGAAAGGGCAGCTGCTGTCTTTTAATCATTATACATAGAAAAATCCTGCCTGGCCTGGCATCTGAGCTCTGTGTCCCTGCTAAAGCAGCTGACCAAACATGAGCTTGCTCGTATATTTTGCAAAAATAATTTATGTTTCTCAGGTCAACAGGCACATCAAGCAATCATTTATACTGAAAGGGACAGTAACAAATGGCAACAGTTCACCAGATAAGGACTCAAGGAGGTATTGCCATGCCTGACCCTAAATACCTGAGTTAGCATTCCTGGGCTCCTGCTTTACAACCAGTGGGGTTGGACAGATGGGGCTGAATCAGAGGAGAGAGGAGCTTAAGTGCCACAAAATGCCTGTTCAGGGACCTCTCTTCCTTCAGCCTCTGAAGAGAAGTCTTGCAGAGAGGAGCCTCCTTGAACATCCACCACATCCAAGTGGCCAAAGTGAAGTCAATGCCTGTGAGAATCCCCCAAGTTCCATGACTCTGATAAATCATCCCAGATTGTATGTCAGGAAGCTTGTTTCAAATCCTGTGCCCACATGTGCTTGAAGGATCCAGATGCTGTCTCCTTCCTATGGCTCCCCAAGCTTGGAAAAGGGCTCCACAGCAGGGAGGGGACCTCAGATGCTGCAGCTGGACAGACAGAACATCCCAGCAATGTTCCTTCCTGAGCTGGGAACTCATCCCTGAGTTCAGCCATGGCCATGGCATTTGAGGATTTTTCCCCTTTAGGAATCCATGGATTTACTCTTGCATATAACCCAGCTGGATTAAAGTTGGTTTTTGCCCATTTCCTTTTTGCCAAATCCCCTCTCTTTGGGCATGAGCATTGTTACAGGATGGCTCAGAGAGATGTGGCTCTTGGACATCCTGCTGGTGACCACCTGAATTCAAACAGACTGAGGAGGAAATGAGGTGAGGCCCAAAGGTGCAGAAATCTCTCTGTACCTGCAGGCAGGTTAAAGACCAGTGCCCCTGAGTGCAGTTAAAAACATGTCCAACGTGAATTATCACTGATAAAATCAGGAGACATTTCAAGGATGACAAGGGAGAAGGAAAAGGAGGAGGAGGAGGAGACTGTCCCAGGGTTAGATAGTGTTTAATATCAACATTTTGGAGGATGAAACAGAGAACATATGAAATTTTTGGATGATAGGCTAAAAGCTAAGGCAGCTTATGTGGAGTTTGGAGGATTGGGATAGAATTCAGAACAGCCTTAAATTGGAGGGGAGAGAGCCAACGAGGAGGAATTAAAGATCAGTGCAGGTTGTTACATGTTAGAAGAAAGTAAAATTCAAGGAGTAATTTGTCAGGCTGCAGCTGCTCAGGAGAGGATCCGAGGTTCCAAGTGCAGCACAGATGGATCAGGTGTCACCCAGTGCAAGGGCAGTGTCCCCTGGGCTGTGCTAGCAGTGCTGGCACCAGGAACATCAGCATCATCAGGGGTGTGCAGAGGGAAAGAACCACAGGGGATTGTGCAGACCAAACCTCCTGCTCAGGGCAGCTTCAGCTCCAGCAGGATTCCCAGGGCCAAACCCAGCTGGGTTTGGGATATCTCCAGCAATTCTGGGGAGTTCCACAGCCTATCTGGCCAAGCTGTTTTGATATTTGATCACCTTCAGAGTTCAAAAGCTTAAAGGGACTTTCCTGTATTCCAGCAGGTCCATTGCCTTTCAGCCTGTGCATGGACACTGCTGGGAAGAGCATGGATTTGTTGTGCTCAGTCCATCACCCAGGTCATGGGGTGATGAAAATGTTGAACACTTTTGGCATTGTTTTTAAATGGAAAAAGCAGGCTCCAGACGATCTACACCTCGTTAAGATTCGTGAAAATTCAAGGTATGTCCTCAGGTAACCCCTGCTGGCACATTCCCAAGGTAACAGAGGCAGAGGGAATCAGATCTGAGGAACTTTCTGGGATAGACAGAAGAAGCTACAGGGGGATCAGAAACAAGCAGTTATTAAGGAAGAGAGGTCTGGAAAAAACTTCTACCCACATTGCCTAGAAACATTCATAACCTTCAGTGCTGCTGAATCACGGGGGGAGGATTGGTTTGTTTGGCTTTTTACAGACAACCAACCTCTGAAATAATTATTCCAATCTTGCTGGTGCTGGAATTTTGTGTCCAAGTTGGCATACAATGTTTAAAAACAAAATATGCACAAATTTAAGGTAATCCTAAAGAGAGTGAGAAAAATTTGTAGTGGAGAAGATTACTGAGAGGAAAAGTTGGAAAAAGAATCTTGAAAAAAGAAAACTAAACAGGCTTCCAGTGTGCTAACGTCATTACTGAGAGGATGCAAAGGATGAAATTGGCTTAATTTGCAGACAGAAAGATTTAGGTTAGGGGGAAAAAATGCATAAATCTAAGGCTAGCTTTGGACTTGAGGCTACCTACAAAGTTTAGACAGGTCAGACAAATGTTTGTAACAACAATCCTGCCTCTAAGCAGAACAACAAACTGGGGGAATTCATGAGAGCCTTTCTCTGCAGTCTCTTTCAAAGGCTGCTCTACCCTTTCACAAGGTTTCAGAAAGGGTTATGGGATTAAACTTTCAAGAGTTAATAAAATACATTATCAATTCTACCCAGCTACTTTGTTTTTTCCCATCCAAATAGTAATTGTTTGTGAAAGGGCTGACACTGAAGACCAACTGCTAGGGTTCATGCAAGTTCAGTTCCCATCTGATCATTTTAATGCTGTTTGGTGAAAGTCTATTTTGTGGAATTAATCTGAGTTCTTTGTTCCCTTTGGTTATTTGAATCTGCATCCAAACCCCATGAGTACAGCCCTGTGTCCCCCTATGGAAATGGAGATTGAAATTAAATTGGGGTTGATACAGGCTTGGTTTGAATCTTGAATATTTTTGTGATGTTTATCTGAACATTTGTCTTTCTCCTTTATAGAAAGGGAAGCATGACAACCCCAAATTGTCTTGCATGATGGTCCAAGGGTCCAAGGTGCAACCAGACTGGTGGCATAGCCCAACCCAAAGATCTCCCCAAGCAACCTGCAACAGGCTCCTCAGCTACACTGCCCTTGTGGTACCATAATTCTGGGGTAACAGGCAGAAAAAGAAAAGCATAAAATGGATTTTGAACCAAGATAAAAGTGCAGCAACAAGGAAGGAGCAGAACTGCAGAAAGCCTGAAGGCACACAGGGTCACTTGAACCTGGGGCTCTGCACAGCCACAAACCACTTCAGAGGGTCTGCAGAGCCCTGGTGGTTGGGAGCACCCTGGTGCTGCTGCACTGTTTGGTGCTGCAGGGCATCACAGCTGCACCCTGGTTTGGTCCCACCAGGAACCAAAGGGAATTTGGACTGAATTCCAAGCAGAGCCTCTGGTTTGGCTTCCTCCAAAAAAGTTACCCAGGTTGCTCAAGGTGAGTAAGGGCAATCAAGAGATTTGCTCCAAAATTGCAATGCTGCAACCTGAACTGCTCCTGGTGATAAACCTGGCTCAAGCTAATCCATGCTGGGGTGGTCCTGCTTTCCCTCCTGCTCACAGCCCCTGCTCCTGCTTTCCATCCTCCCCACAGCCCCTGCTCCTGCTTTCCCTCCTGCCCACAGCCCCTGCTCCTGCTTTCCATCCTCTCCACAGCCCCTGNCCTGGCTCAAGCTAATCCATGCTGGGGTGGTCCTGCTTTCCCTCCTGCTCACAGCCCCTGCTCCTGCTTTCCATCCTCCCCACAGCCCCTGCTCCTGCTTTCCCTCCTGCCCACAGCCCCCTGCTCCTGCCCCTCTGCAGTCAGTCTGCAGCAGGGCAAGGGAAAGTGAGCTCAGCAATGTCCAAAGGAGGCAGAACTAAAGGGATGTGAGCTCCCAGAGTCCAGAAAGAAAATTTAGGGAGCAAGGAGGTTCCTTCTCAGCCAGCAACTGCTGTGTGAGCCCCAAGGCTGGCTGGAGGGAGGGGGTGCAGCCAGGGGAAGGGGAGAATGTGGAACTGCTCAGACCAGACTCCCATCAGCCTGAAAAGTCACAGAGCTGCACTGGAAGAAGTCATGCAGCAGTTACTGATGAAAAAAGACTCATCAAAAACTCTGCTTTGATGGAAAAGTGTGACCTCACCTTTCAAGAGCATTATCCTCCAAGTTTTTGCCTACCAGCTTGCATAAGGAAAAATAAATCTCTCTAGATTGAAGGCCAAGGGTAAGCCTGTGTGCTGTTTCATCTCCTCTTCAGCCTCATTCTGAAATCTTTACACAGAGTAAAAACCATAAGCACTGTCTGACATCTGTGCCTGAGTGACTTCAGCTCAGTACTCCTTTGGTGGGGAATGTGATTTTGTGGGGCTTATACAAGGCAGCATCACACTTTGTACAGGTGTTTGTGCCACACAAGAGCATTTTACAGACCCACCTCTCCAGAAGGTTCCAAATTAGGTCTGCAGATGAAACATCCATTTTTCAGCCCTCCCCCATGAGCAGCTCAGTTCTTTGCTTAGAGGAGCTGTCACTTGCTTGGGTCTGCAGAAGAGCCTAAAGCATAAGCCCAGATATAAATGATCTTTTTGACTGTGCCAACAGAAAATCCTCAACCTCCATGAGCTCCCACTGCCAACTTGCACCCCCACGCCATGGGCAGTGAGGAAAAACATTCTGGGGAGAAAAAACCCATGGTGGGAAACAGTGATAGAAGCTGGACTTGTCCAGGAGAGCTCAGCTGGTGAGGGAGCCAGGAGGTGGAAGGACAGGTCCTGAGGACTCCTGCACTGCAGGAGGATTTCTGAGCCACCAAAGCCCAGTGAGGCTGCCCAGTGTGTCAGAGGGACAGCTCTGGGTGTGCTTCAGTCCTTGCAGGAAGCAAGAAGTGCCAAAGCCTTGTCCACATCTTCTGCAAGATCCGTGCAGGAAAAGAGGGAATTGCCCCAGTTTTGTCCACTGATATTTTTAAAAGAGGTAATTCCTACTGGATACAATTGGGAATACACTTGGTATGTTGGGAAAACAGTGCTGGTGCAGGAGTGTTCACACAGCTTCTGCAAGGGAGAGGTTTATTTTATGAATTTTCTGTGTGCTAAGAACCTTCTCACTCCAGTTGTTCTCTGCTACTGAAGTGCACAGAGTGCAGGATTTTGCTGGAACAACAGAAAATGCAGGTGGGGGTGAATGTCCCATCCCCAAGTAGATGTAGATATTAGAGCTTTCTTATGGTATTTCTGCCCCTCTTGAGGAGGGCAGAATTCCACACGTTGCCCTCAAGTTCTCTTCCTGCAAAGCTAAGGAGATGCAAACAGAAAATAAAGGGTTGGTTGCTTCCTCTCAGTGTCTGTGGGACTGTGGCTCCAGCAGCACTGATGCACAAGGAAAGCATTTTCATGAGCTGTTAAAACAGCAGAAGCTTGTTTTCCTTTGGCTGCAGCATCCTCCTGCCTCCCACGCAGGAAGTGTTCATGCAATATTCCACATAGGCAGAATATGCCCTGTTCCTAGAAGTCTAAATACAAGAAACTGTAGCCCATTTAAACACCAGGCTGCTCTTGGATTAGAAAAGGGAGAGGTAATCTGCTTTCATGGGCCACAGTTCCCAAATTGTCCTCTTTGTCCCTGGAGTTGATGTTCTTTGACCAAACACATCCTTGCTGTGCATATCTCACCTGTAACCCAAGGGTGACAGACCAGGTGTTGCTGTTATGCCATGGACAACCTCCTCCACACAATAAAGATGCCTCTGAAGGAGGGAATTGATTATTCCTGGATCCTAAGTGCACCTAGGTAAACTTTACTAAGAGAGGAACAGCCAATATTCCACTATTTCTGCTCCTTTGCACCAAAGCAAATGAGTCAAGTGGTTTCAGGCACTGGCCACATCACTGAGATGGAGAGGGCATATTATATATTAACAAAAGCTCAAGATTGTTTTATTTACACTTCCATTCCTAGGGGAATGGAACATAATTCTGTTTGTCAGACACTATTCCTGGTGCAATAAGTTAGAGCAATTCTCAATTAATACATGGGGCTTATTTATAAAAGACAAGAGGTTAAGTAAGACTGCAGTGCCCAGTGGAGCATCTGGTGAACATTAGGTTTGTCAATAAATCACAAAAGCACCAGTTCATCAAGAAAATTCCATTTCAAACCACTGACGGGAAAAAAAGAAAGATGGGAGAAAACCCTCACAAAATTGGTATTTTGATATTTTATAAAAACAGTAACATGAAATAACTTTATTATGTTTTGAATTATTTTATTGGTTCACTTCTGAGGACTACATGGTTCTGCATCCTGGGTGCTTAGCCCTGTGCCTTGTACACAAAAGGATCATGAAATATCTTGGTGCAGCACCAAGGAGAAGCTCCTCTCCTTGCTCTCAGTCTTTCTCCTCACCATGGGTGATAACGTAGCAGAGGTTCTTGTAATCAAGGTTCCCAGAGACATCTGGAGGGAAAGCAGCAAACATCTGGTTGATCTGCCAAGCAAACAGAGATAAATGTCACAGGCTGTGGGACAGCAGCATGGGCATCTTTTCATTTTCAACCCACTCAGCTCCCTGGTGCCCTGGTTCTTTAACCACCATGGAAAGATTTTTCTTGGGCTCCATAAAATTGAAACTGGAGTTGGAACAGGACTGGTTAATAAAGTCCTGCTAGAATCCCACAGGTTCCCTGCTGAAAGAGCTGTCCCTGGAACCCAGAGAAGCCTGGCTGATCAATGTACAGTCCAGTCTCTGTTCTGACTGGAACAGCCTGTCCAGTCTGCTCTGTCCACAGACCAACTCCATCTCTTCTTATGAAGATAAAGCCCCCTAAATTCCTCCCAACCAGCAGAGTCCATGCTCAGTCTCACACAAGCCACCAAGCCAGTACCTCATTCAGATTTCAAACCGAATAACTCACAGAAATGGAAACCAGAGCACAGTCCCCACCCAAATCCTCTTGGATTCCAGTAAATCAATTGCCCAGCTGCCCATGGGGAGGAACAGCACGAGATAGGCCACACTTGCACTTGGATGGGAGTCCAAAGAATCTGTTTGACTTTGATTTAGCCATGGAGCTCTTCAGAAGAGATGTTTTGAATTGTTTCTAATTGCCAGAGCTGGCACCAACCTCCCCTCAGTCTGGATTTCAGCTAAATTCATGCATTTGAAGAGGGGCAAGGACTTAGTGCTGAACAGGGGCTGGATTCCTGTTGTGAGTAAAGTTCCTTACCTCCTCTTGACTGAACCGGTCTGCCTGTGTCATAAGCATTTCTTTGATGCTGTTCAAATAAAACGAAATAACCTGATTAAAGGGTGATAATGGCACATGACAATTCAGATGGCAAGATCCCTCCTGAAGTTGCATGAAAGAAAATCTGTGTGACCGCATAAATTAGAGCTGTTAATCCTTACATGATATTGTAAGAGATTTTCTGTGGGCACCCATCAGTGTCAATGCCTCGCTCTGCCAACTTATTTCTCTTTTGTGACATTTTATAGAGGTTTAAAATTGTTTAAGGTTATTACTGTGACTGAAATACAGCAATTTTGTATGCTTATCTTAGCCTAAAATGGTAGGTTTCCTCACTCGCTACTTAAAGTTTGGATCACTTAACAAAACCAAAAGAGAGAATATTTTCTGTAAAATCTGAGGATGAAAGGAACAGAGCATGAAATGAGAAGGAGGACTTGAAAGCGAGCTATTCTGAGTCCTCACCCAAGAATCCTTAATTTGCATGCAGCCATTCCCAGAGGAGGCTGTGGGGCTGCCCGAGCCCCGCTGCATTTCACGGTGCCCTGTCCCGATCCGGAGCACAGCGCTGGAACACGGAGCTTATCCCACACAATCTGCATCCCCTGCACTGCATCAGAGGGAGTGTTTGGGGACAGACTCTCAGCTGATTCACCCTCTGCTTTAAACCCACTGTGGGAAGGCAGTTGAGCATGTAATTTTATTTTTAATCTAAGTTTAGAGGTGAATAGATAAGCCAGGAGGAATTATTTCTGTTTCTAGCATAACCCCTGTAGATAAAATGTCTTTATACCTCCCCCAGTTACTCATGGGCTGAGGGCAGCACAAGCACCACGTGCTGGGACATCCACCAGTATAAACTCACTTATATTCACATAAACATCCCTTCAATAACACCAATAATTTCCCCTTCCTGTAGAAGAATTCCTGTATTAATCTCACAGTTTTCATTCACGCTGAGGAGGCAGAGTTGTCTCATTTTGTCACTACCAAATGTATTTGTACATTTACCAAATGTATTTGTACATTATCAGACACAGTTCTGGGGCAGTAGAACAAACTGTAAAGCTGTGATAACAGGTGAGCAGCCTGTTGTACAAAACCAAAAACTGAGGCAAATACTGAAATCTGGTTTGGTTTGTGAATTTGAAATAAGGCTGCTTTTTTTGAAGAATGTGTTCTGGGGGGGGGTGAGAGTGGCAGCTCATCTGGAAGAAGCCCTTTCTGCTTTTTAAAGGGAATATTTAAAACTATTTCTAATAGAAGTCATGTCTGAACAGGGGAGCAAAATTCACCTACTGTGGGTGCAGATGTTCAGGCAAATCTTTCCTTTCTGCTCCCAGACACTGAACATGAGACAAATCCCCAGACAGAAGTGCAGTTTGGGTGGCAAAGCTACAATGGCACCCTGACAAATGTGATTTTTTTTTTCCAGGAAAAGGCTGCACATCCCAGTTTGTAGCAGGGGATACACTTGCAGCTACACTTCTGCAGCTTTCATTGATATCAAGTACACATTTGGGAGCCCAGAAAGGGAAAATTGAAATCAGAGGTTTCTGGGCAATGAATAGGGATCTTACCCAAAAAGACAAGTGTGAAAGTATCTGTGCAAGCTTTGGGAAATACTTTGAAGTCACAGACAGAGCTTAAGCTTTTGGATGTATTTTCCCTGCATTACTTCACCACTGTCTGTAGTCAGCTAAGTTTCTTCATCTCTTTGTCTCAAGTTTCTGATTCTGTTCTGTTCCTCTGGCTGTTTCATATGTGACTGCATTTTTGAAAGCAAATTCTCAAATGATCATTGGGTGCAAGAGCAGAGAGATCCTTCCCCTCAGCATAAATTGATTATTGGATGTATATGCCCTGGACAAACAGCATTAGCAAAGTAAATAGGAAGTGTGATCCAGGAAGGAGCTTGGTGAATAGAAGGAAGCACTCACAGCAACTTTGTCAGGAGTCACAAATAAACTTCATCGCCTGAATTAAAGAGAGATCTGGGCACTGTGTGTCTTCTATCCACATGCTCAAAGTATTTAGGGGAAAAGAAGAGATCAAATATCTAATTATAATCTTCTGATGCACAGCCCAGTAGGCTCTGGCACACTCAGAAGGAAGAAGGACTGACTAAAGGATCTATGCACATTTTCCATTATTTATTTTATAGGGAAACAAACACTCACAATTTCCAAAGGCAGAAATCATGCACTATTTTCTTTTTGTATCTTGTTTTCTTTAGAAAGCTTATTTTCTTCTCAAAAAATACCCCAAAAACCAAACCAAACCCCAAGTCTTCTAGGCCAAAACCAAACCACAAAACAACAACCCACCCCCCAAAAAACCCATTTGCCTTGACTTAGGAGTCTAAATATTATCCCTTGTCCTGGCTCACATCAGTTCCCTCTACAGTTACAAATACCTTGTTGCATCCTGATATTTTAAAAGCCTCTTTAAAAATTCTCTGTGAAATCTCTGGGACACTTTTGGTTTTCCTTTGGGTTTGCCTTTTTACAGCACTCTTGGAGGAGAACAGGTGAGTGGGAAGGAGCAGAGCTCCACAGCTTCAGGGAGAATCATCTCCAGCTCAACCAAACCCCTCCAAAGTCCAGCATGCCTGGGACCTTTTCCATCTCCCTGGGTCCATTTTCATCTGGCCCAAATCTGAAAAGTTTCATTGGCCTCAGCACCAGGCACAGTTGGTGTTGGCCTGACTCTCCCTGCCCCAGGAGTGGCATTTGGGACTGAATCATCCAAACCCTGCCCCAGTTCACACAGCTGAGAGTGGCACTGAGAGCATTTTCCCTTTCTGACGTCGTGCTGTGGGAAGGGTTTTATGTGTGCTCTAATGATGCAGACAAACAAAGTCTGTCATTGAACTTGGAAATCACTCATAAACTCCTGGAGCTTCTGGAAAGGTTAGAAGGCTCCATCCCAGCTACCAGCACATGGACTGAGTGAGTCATTTCCAGACTAGAGGTGAAAACACGCAGAGGGAAGAGACATAAAAATCCCCAGAAGGATGTTAACTCCACAAACATAAAAAAGTTCTGATTAAAAGGTCAGCGTGGCTGGTTTTGGAGAGAAACATTCCAGGACTTTTTAATACGGAGAAATATTATTTATTAGCATTAACTGTCGCATTGAAATGGCTGCATGAGCCAACAGAAAAATTATTTCAAAACTTCAAATGTCTACATTTTGGAAGCATATGAATAGAAGTTAAACCTCAAAGACATCCACGGAATTGATTTAATGGTTTGTTCTGTAATGATCAACATTACCCTTGGGTCTAATAAGTAAACATTATGCTCTGTTGTGGTGATGAACTAAAACAATTGTCTAATGTTAGCAGTGCAGTGGGGGTGCGGACAAGGTTGACCTTTTCCATCAAGGAAAAATAAAATATTTCTCTCTCATCTTCATTTTGGAGTGATACTGCATTCCTGATTTGCCCCAAACTCCAACTGGCTTCCAGCATCCAAGGAATGTAGGGCTGGACACGGGGTGGCAAAGCTGCAGATTTTGTATGCAGGATATTGTTACAGACAGTGGTGGGAAATATAACATTTCATGGGTCCTGGGGTATCAGAAGTTTGTATTTCATGGCTGTGATTTCTGTACTCTGTGATCTGCCCTGTTTGGCAGCAGGCTACATTTATTCTGTTGTGTGAGTCCCTTCTGATGTGATCCCCTGATTCTTCTTTCCCAAGCTGTTTGGGTGATGTTAAATTCAAAACCATCAGGACAACTCTTAACCCCCCATTCCTTCTGATTGATTACTACGTCCACTTGTGTTTTAATTAATTTGGAAGTTCTTACTCAGAGGACTGTCTCTGTTATTTCACATATTGCAAAAGTTCTCAGACCCACTGGGGTACTGCCATAGAAAACCACCTTGGTGAAGGAAAGAAATATTGTACATAAATTTTACATTTTCAACTAACTTTCATCAATAATTGCAGATAATGTCATGGAAATCTCCACGGGGCTCTGGTCAGAGGCTATCACAAACTAAGCAGAAATAATTGATGCAAATACAATTTAGTAACCCATGGTTCCCACATAGATTTCCTATACATATCATGCTTTATAAAGTCTACCTGAAATGGCTGCTGCAGTAGAAGTACAGACCCCAGATTCACTGTGGAATTTCAGCATATGAACAAATATGCACAAATCTAGGTACATAAAATATTTCTCTGGAGCAATAGGTCCAACCTCCTCATTCCCTGCCCTGATTTGATATCATTTATCTCACTCACCTGCTTGCACCATTCTGGCAGTGCAAGGAGGGTTTGCATTTGTGCAAATACCTCTTAAAGTCCTTTTACATTGCTTTGTTGGTACAACAGAATATGAATACAAATTAGGTTCTGCCTCCTTATTTAAAAATAGCCATATTGACAATAATTGCCAGATTATTAGTAGTATTATTTGGTTTGGCTCTCACTGTATCAAGTGGAATTTTACAGCAAATTATTTCAAGAAGCAGAAGGCCCAGATGATAAACACATAAAAAGGAAAACGTCCTGCACTAAAACCATGTCTCAGAGTTAATTAAATTGATCACTTTTTTAAAGAGGGGAGTAGCTTTCCCATTGTAGTCAAGCACTGAGAGTTAGGCACAAGAGATTCATTTTAATTTTGCATATGGAGTTAATTTACAGAGAGTCATGTGTCGATTTATACCCAGACCTTCAAAAAGAGGCTATCTAATGGCCTACATGTGATTATATTTCCGTTGGCTCTTGCAGTGTCTGAAGACAATAACATCTCTTTTTGGTATACAAATACATTCAGACAACAGTCCAGACTTTTAACTCTGGCTTACAAAGCTAAATGTTTTTCTGCCTCTTAAAATACTGTGTAAAATATAGCTTTTAAGCAGTTCTTTAAAAGTGTGCAATTATTATTGTTATTGTTTTTATTCTTCTACAGGATTTGAAATAAACTTACTAGTCTGCCTTTATGCGGCCTTTTCCTTCTGGGTCGAAAATCTTAAAAGCATTCAGAATGGTTTCTTCTGGGTCCGTGCCTAAAATTAATGAAATATAATTTAGAAGCCTGGATGTATTTCTCTGGCTGCAGGATTCTTGCTAAGTAATTACATTCGCTTGAAAACAGTGCAAAATGGAGAATCCTGCAGTTGTGGGTTTGGAGACAAAGGTTCCCTAAGTCGGCAGCATTTGTCATGTCAGATAAACAATAGAGGTGAATAGTTCAATGCTCAGAAGCTTAAAAATAATAACTCATATCTATTCTATGTCTGCAGGAGAGAAAACTTCCAGGAACTGGTCTCCAATATCAGTACCCAGAGGATTAGTGGCTTTCAGAAATGAAAATATAACAAACTGTTTCCCTCGCTGGCTTCCTTTAATCTTGCACTGGACGTTCCTTGTAAAAACACTTTTTGATGTTCCTTGTTCTTGGCCATATAGAGAAGAGGTTATTTCCCTCACTGGAGGAAATGGAGCTCATCATAAAATCCAAATGCCATTGGAATGCAATGGAAACAGGATGATCAATGTGAGATGGGGATCTGCACTCACATTGTGCCCTTCCCATTAAGTGTCTCTTCATGAAGTGTTACTCACAGAAACAGGATGGTTTAGAGAACTAGACTTTGGCTACAAGATTTTGTGTCTGCTCTGAGCTGGGCCACAGATTTTTGGTATGACTTTATTATCCCTGTCCCTCTGTTCCCAGCAGTAAAATGATTGTAATGGTCTTCCTTTTCTTCCTTCCATTATCTATCCCATCTCCTTAGACTGGAAAACATTTGTGTCAGGGACTCATTTTCACAGTGCCTTAGTCTTGGCTGGGTCTTCTGACTATTCTGTAATTCTGCAGAATCTGAGTACACTCATTTTCAACCCACACCAAAGGATACACTGTGTACTCTGCTTCTGACTATTCCCCAATATTTCAAAATATTACCGTAGTACACATAATACAAATCTTTGTAACTGTAGGAAACCAAATTTACAAGGAGATGAACTGATTCCATGGACAAAATGAAGCTATTTGGTATGCTGAAAGAGTGATTTAAAAACACAAACACAAAGGGGTGCAGATTTAAAGTTTGTTTCAAAGTTTTGGCAGGGGTAGAACCAGAACAGAACCCAGCCAAGGTTCCCTGCTCTGCACACTCTGCTGATGCCTTCACAGTTTGCTTTGTTTGAAAGATTTCACAAGGATTAGCAGGATCCTGGAGGATAAAACAGTGAGCAAACCCCGGGCTGTATGGCCTCCTCCTTGCCTCACAATGGCCATGGATATTATTTTTGCCAGGCTGTAGGCAGTGCATTCAGACTGCAATGAATCTGTGATCAATACAAAGAGCATTGGTGTTTAATGAGTGTTTTGATTGTCCCATGAAGAGAAACATCCCCCAGCTCCAAGGAGAGGGCTGCATTTTAAGTAGTCACCGCTGTGGGGGGGATTTTTTTTCCTTACTGTGTTTTACATTTTCTACTCTGTCATATCCTTGGACTTTGGCTTTGAAGAGAAGCAATGCAGCAGGCATTCTTTATTGATTAGCTGGTAAATAAAGTGGTTTCTTTGATGTGCGGCATCTCTGTTTTCTGTACAAATTGTATTATTCTGACTCCCTGTAGAAGCAGCTCCATGTGGTTGGCATTAACATAAACCGAGTTTTGTTAGCTGTTCATCTGGCACCATAATCTCAACATACAAAGCTAAAGCTCATCCTGAAAATCCCAGCTTCCCCTTTATGACAGAAATCAATTATAGCACAACAAATTTTACTTAGAAAGCACCTTTCACCAAATTCTCTGAGTGGTACTTAGCTAATAAAGAGTGTTGCAAAATTGCCATATCCACTTCCTCTAGCCCTTTCTCCCTTTCTAATTGCACTACAAAGGCTCTTCATCCCAATTAGTTTTGATTGGGAATGTGCAGTCTTTTGGCTCTGCTTCCTTTGCATGACAAACCCAACCAGAAGGGCATGACAAGCACAGCTGTGATTTTCCCTTCACCAAATGGAAATTAAAAAAAAAAAACCTCCTCCTTTGCTAGTAGCCAACAGGAAACCTGCAGACAAGAGGGTTCTGCTTTGCCATTCACCTTCCTGTGCTGGCTCTGCTTTTAGGCCACAGGGTTGGCAGGGCCAGAGGCTTTGCCAGCCCCAGCAACAGTGCAGGGCAAGGGGGAAGAGAGGAGAGGAGGAAGAGGGGAGAGGAGGAAGAAGGGAGAGGAGGAAGAGGGGAGAGGAGGAAGAAGGGAGAGGAGGAAGAGGGGAGAGGAGGAAGAAGGGAGAGGAGGAAGAGGGGAGAGGAGGAAGAGCTCATTTCCATGCTCACAAATGTTGTGGGCACCCCACAACCAACATTCACATCTCCCAGGAGGAAGAGTATGGAGGAGGGCACTCCCTGCTCTGCCAGGAGACCCCTGGAATGTCCTGGTGGACGTACCACAGGCAGGTTTGATGTCTGGGGAATAAAATCCCCTCCTCAGTCAGCCTTCTCCATCCCCTTGTGCTTCCCAGCCTTCCTGCCCTCTTTAGCAAGGGTGTCTTTTTTCCAGAACCAACTGCATGAATTGTTTCTTTCAGACCTCTCTGTTTTCTATTCCAAGCATAGAAAACCTTTCATTGGAATTGTGTTCAGCAATACAAAGCCAGAGTCTGGCAACAAAACAAAATATGTTTTTAAGAAGATAGGATCAGATTTTTCCATTTTTCTATTCAGTAGTTATTTTAGCAAACTTCTGGAATGTGCTTGGCTGAGGCCAGCCCTGCTTTGAAGGCTTTCACCTTTCTCTTCTGCCTGTAGGAAGATGACTGGAGCTCTATCTTGGCCTCACACCCCCTCTCTTGCAGTTTCCAGCCATTAACTGGAGAAGATGACTGAATTACCAGCTCACACAGCAAATTTACCAACCACAGTTCCTGGACTTCCCATAGTGTTCCCTGTGTATTCGGTGGCAATGGGTAAACACCCTCTCCCTTACCATTGTAAGTCCACTGAAATTTAATTATTTCAATTTATCCACTCCATTAAGGGTTATTCAGTGAAATCTTCACCTAATGGCACAATCACTGTTGGCCTCAAGTGACACTGAGGCTGGGCCACTGAGTTACAATGAACACAGTAAATGAGGGAAGCCCATGTTTGCTTAATGTGACAAGGGAGTGCAAGAAGGGTGGGATTTTTAGAAATACTTAATCCCAGCTAACTCTGACTAGAGCATGAGTTCATCCCAGGAGCCTTCTGCTGGTGAATAACTCCCCTGCACTGTGCTCCAGGCTGCTGAGGTTTCATCACTCTCTGGATCCCAGCTCACCACTTTCATGTTAGCTCGTGTAGGCTAAATCACACCTTTGAATTGTCCTCTGCCTCGTCCCTTAGCCTTTCATTCTTCCCCTCTGTCTGCACAACCAGAGGTCCCTCCTTGCCTCCAAGCACTGTTCTGTGCAGACATTATTGTAATTTGCAAGGTGCTGAGGTGTTTCAGTGCCGAGGATCTTTGACAGATTCCTCTCCAATCCCCCAGAGGTGCTTACCTTTCAGCTTTTCCCCAAACATGGTGAGGAAGACAGTGAAGTTAATGGGACCTGGCGCCTCCTTCACCATGTCTTCAAGCTCTTCATTCTTGACATTCAGACGACCTGCAGCAGAGATCATTTTTCATAATAAATCACAAATTGTGTTTCAAAAAACGATTCCCATTCATCTCCTCCCACCGGGGAGCTCAGGGCTCTGTGCAGCTTTGCTCATAACATGGTCGAGCACAGCTCCCGAATACCCCGGTGAAAAAGAAATTGGCAGAGCTGGCTCTGAGATCAAAGGGTGACTGAAGGAGCAAGAGGGATAAATAACACAGACATGGCCAGCAGTGGACAAAAGAAAGGGCACTTCTTCCAAATAAACTGCTTTTGGGGCTTTTTTTNGTGAAATATGGGCCCCACTGATATTAATACAGCAGAGATCAAAGTGACTGAAGTGAATCCAAGCTCTCAGTCTTTGCCCTCCTGTATATTGAGCCACCTCTCTGAGTAGAGGGCAGAGGGATGAGCTGAGTTGTGGCATCCCCACCCCATCCATGTGCAGCCCCATTGATGAGGATTTAGACCCTGGCAGCCCTCCTCAAACTGAGTGGTAATTTGCTGTGAATGTGCTTTATAGGCATTGAAAGGCTTCGCTGAACAGGAGAGATAGCAGAACTTGGCCTTAAGAAATAAATATTTCAGGGTAACAGTAGCTACAGGCCAAAGTTTGCAAACCTCATTGTCACAATAAAGAGTTCAGGAGCTTCTGCTCCTTGCACTGACTCTGCTGGCGTCTGATTCCACCCCAGGGAGCACTAAAGATTCTTATCAAGCTCTTTTTAATAAGCTCCAGATGGCAAAAGCCCAAATGCCTACATCACTGTTCAAGGCTCAAATGCTGCAGCAAGGATACAGCTCCAGGTTTGGGATCATGATTTTTTTCTTTCCCTGGGAAGGTTTGCTCTGATCTGCCTGGTGTGATCCAGACTGTGGTGGCCATGGAAGGACAGTACCTAATCCCATGACATGCACATTTCACCCACACAAACTCACAGCAGCACAGGGCTTCTCAGGAAGCCCTCCCAGGTTTGTGTGGGCAGAGGGGCAGCCAGGCCATGACTGCAGGGCTAATCAGGGGATATTCCACGGCTCCCAGATGAAAAAGGTGCAGCCTGGGAAGCCTGGATCAGAGGGAATCAGAAATGCCTGGCATGGATCCCTGCTTGGGCAGGCTCCTTCTGAAGCCATTGCAGGGGAGGGATCAGATCTTCATTCCACTCCCTGCTCAGGAACTTTGCAGCTGCAGCTCTGGAGTGGGATCCCAACCACCACAGGGAGAAGGTCAAACTGAACAGGTTTCCTTTTTACCCCAGAGTATCTCATTTCCTCCCCCACTGTCATTCCAACACCAACCTTTCTTCTGTGCTTGAAACTGAGGCAGCATATCTCTTAAGCATTGAATTAAAAGTTTACCTAGTGCAGCAAATGTGTCCCTCAAGTCTGCTTTGTCAATAAAGCCATCCCTGTTCTGATCCATGATGGTAAAAGCCTGTGGGAAGGAAAAGGAACAGGAATTGCCATTTCTATTGCACAGGACAGCTCCAGTCACACACATCAGTCCATGGGAGGATGATATTCATGCTGTAAAAAGGAATATTCAACTTCCTCTGATTCCTCCACATCACTGCACTTTCCTCACTTTCAACACGTTACTGTATCTTGGCAAGGGGCTTAATTAAACCCAGCCAAAGTTCTTCTTACTAAATTAATGCTCAGTGCAGCGTGCATTGGGCTGGAGCCAGTGCTGGCAGCTCCAGCCACTCAGCCCTTAACCCATAAAAGTTTGAATTAGGGAGGCTTTAGTCAGGGCAGATTTAGCCAGAGGTTGCTCTGTGTTTATACCTTCCCCATATCCCACTCTTTGAATGAGGCTGAAATGTTTCTGTAAAACATTTAATTTCTGTGGATCGACCTGAAGTCAATTCCTCCTGGGCCTTGGAATGATCCATCACACAGAGATAGCTGAACTTTCAAAAGTACAGAGAAATGTAGGTTCCATAAGATTATTTATTCAAAGTTTTTTCCTCTTTCCAATACACTGCATCTTTGAGCTTTGTGCTCTGACTGACACTGAGGTGCTGACCTTAAACACTAGCCAGGCAAAATTTAACTTTCAATAGAAAAAAAAAGTTGAGTTTTGTTTTATTTTCAGCCAACATAGACTTCATTTGCTCTGACCATTGTTTACCAAGCCAGCTCACTGCTCATCTGTCTGTTTACCCATTTGTGTGTCCATCTCTTGGCTGCCATCACACTTACAACGTTTCATTGATTTGGAAAGATTTCAGTGGCCTGAAATTCCCCTGGTCATGATATGGGGAGTATTAGCTGATCCTGGCATGACTCTGAGGCTGGTTATGTCTGACAGGCACATCAGAGAAAGCATCTTGGAGAGATATGGAGATATGGGAGAGTATCTTTGCAGTGGCCAGGAATTATTCTTTCTTCAGTGTTCCCCTGAGACTGAAGAAACTTTCAGAGTTTTAGAGTCCTACAGGGCACACTTCTTCCCATGAACAAATTATCTCCACATATCTTTGGGTATTTTCTCCTCCAGTTTCTTACAAAGCCCCAGTGCTCACAGCCCAGTTTGCCCCTGAGGCGCCTTTCATAATCTTACATTTCCTTTCATAATCTTCCTTTCATAATCTTACATGTTCATAATCTTACATTTACCTTCCAAATTTACCTTCCAAACCATCCCCTTACAAAAAATTAAGCCCAACTCTAAAGAGATGCTTTGCCCTTGCTTTAAGTGGTGATTCCCCAAAATTTGGAAGCAAAAGAGAAAGAAAATATGAGGAGGGAAGCTGAACCTGGGCAGCTCACAGGAGACAGGAAGAGCATCAGGCACTGTAATGGATGAATTTTAGCATAACAGCAATGCTGAAACATTTGCTGATGAGCTGGTTGAAATCTCTAGATAAAAACGTTCTAATCCAAACCAGCCTTTCAGAAATGTGTCCCAAACATGCAGTCCTTAGACACAACAAGGTTTTGGGTTTCACTCGAGCACTGCACTGCCTCATGCTTTTGCCTTTATTCTGCCACCATCCCCCCAGAAGTGCTGGTGGTGTTATCATATCTAGAGAAGATCAAATCATGGCATTCTGTCCTGATCTTTTTGTTGGTCCATCTTCAAACAGTAATTCCTGGAGAAAATAAAATGAAGATTCCTGGGATATGGAGAAGTGGGAGAAGAGAGTCAAATGTGTTCCCATTGACTGTGGGGAAATGATTGGTGGTTCCAATTAATTAGGCTGGGTCATGCTCCCAGGCCTTGCCTTGGGGTTTAGTCTCGTCCATGACTGAGCTTTTCTGATGGGAATTCTCAAGAAAAGTAAACTTGAAAGCCACGTGAAAGCTCAAAAAGAAACAGCAGACATTTGTCACACTGGAAATTGCTTTGGAGATCTGAGTTAGAAAAAAGTGGGGGGAAAATCAGTAATTTAAAATGAGAAACCAGTGCAGAATGTGATGGCCTCATGGACACTCTTAGATTGTCCACACAGAAAAAGAGCACAGGCTCATCAAACAGATTATCTGTCTTTTATAATCTCCAGCTTTTAGGCCACTCTGTCAGTTTTACCTCCTCACAGATAACTGGGCAAAGAACCTGCAGTGAATGGACCAGCAAATCCCTTGGGAGCTGAAAGATGCTTAGTTCTTCTCCAGAGGTTGTCTTGTGTTATTGGCATTTGTGGAGGAGGTTGGCTGAGGGCTTCCTGGCATTTCCATTTCCAGTTTGTGGGCAGCCTTAGAGGGGCACAGATGAACATTTTCTGTGGCTGCTGTGGACCAGGGCACAAATTAAAGCCCTGGTTCAGCCTGGCATCTCTATTCAGGACAATACTGGAGCACATAAGATTGTTCTTATTTAAAATACCCCTTAACTTTAAACATGTGCTCAAGTGTTTTCCTGAATCAGGGCTGAAGTGGATGAGAGGATGCTTTTCCTTTATTTTGGGCTGGGGGCTTGGGTGCTTTGCAAATAAGTCTAGAGCCTGAAACAGGGGAGTGAGTGAGGGAAGTAAGGAAAGAAAGAATGAAAGAAAGAGCAAACAAACACAGAAGGAAAATGATCTACCAGCCAAAACCACAGGGATGATTCAGAAAACAACTGTGTGTTCTATTAAAGCAGATGGAGAATTGAATAAGGATTACAAACAAAACCTATGTTATTCATTAGCAATAACAGGAGACTATGGAGAGCAGCAGAGCAGTGACCAACCTCTTTGAACTCCTGGATCTGGGTTTGTTCAAACATAGAGAAAACATTGGAACCGCCTTCTATCTTCTTCTTTGCCTTTTTGGGAGCCTGTGGTACAAACAAGGAGATCAAATACATATTCCTGTGTCTGTTAAGCACCCATGAAAACAAATTACATCTTCAACAGAGGCAAAAAATACACAGTCAAGTAATACAAGAGGATTGTGCTTTGTTATTACAAGTTTAAAAAGTCAATCTTATAGACAGATAGATTTATATGTATGTTTGGGAGTGAATATATATATTTATACAAGGGATAAAAATTGCTGCCTTATTAAGAGATTGAGGCCTTTTGCCACTCCCTGCTGTGTCCTGGGTCCTGGCAGCTCAGTGACCCAGGACACTTTGTCACTGTGCTCCTTCCAAGGTGAGGGACCCAAGGTGTGACCCACCCTGCCTGGTGCCCTGCTGGCTCTGCCCCTGGGGCAGGGTCACCCCAAAGGATCCCAGACATTTCACACAGGGCCCACTCCCCTCCCACACTGCTGTGCAGAGCCCAGGGTGACACCCCTTGGTGGGGATGGTGTCACTTGGAGATGTGAGCTGAATTCCCAGCCTGCTGGGAATCCCAGAATCCAGGTAAGGGCCTGAAGGGCTCCTTCCTCCCAGTTCCCATGCTGGGACTCCAAACGAGGCCCTGCATGAAGACTCAGCTCAGGAGCTATAAAGGGAAGTTAAATCATTTCCTACTCACACACAAATGTTTAAAAATCTGCTCGTTCTGGAGCAGCACTGACAGAACAGATTAACCCTTCCCAAGCAGGAAAACCTTCTGCTCTTGGAGTCTCAGTTCCTGCACCAACCTCTGGCACTGCAGTACCTCACCAGACCATGGTATTTTAATATTCAAGATAATCATCTTAAATGAAAGGGCAGGACTGCTTTTATCACCATTCTTGAGTCTGGAGGCTGAGACAGAGAACAACTGGGGAAAGAGCTTCAATGATATCTGAAAATCTAATGCTCACTAAAAATCAGTCAGAACTAGGCCTCATTAAATATCTTTGAACAAGGGCCCAACCAGCTTGCCTAAGACAATACAGTTCTTGTTCTGCAGTAAAGAATAAAATCTGTGATTCCAGAGGATTACAGAAGTGTTTTAACCACAGTGTTATCCTTACTTGGAGCAGCATAATGAGCTGCATTGCCTTCTGAGTTCCCTTCCAGACAGATTACTTTTTTCTTTATCATTTTTACTTTTAAACTTCATTATCATAGTCCCACCTGGTTCTTGTGTCACAGAAAATTAGTCTTACTTAGTTTGGGCTATTCTGCATGAAACAGAAGGCAACTTCTACTGTCTCCTCTCATCAAAATAAAAAAGCCTGTGAAAGTTCAAATTCAATACTGATTTCAAATATCCTGAGGAGCAGAGCAGCTCAAGGAAATATTCCCACTTGACTCTGTTTGAAGCATACATTGTCTGATCAATTTAATTTGCCAGGCAGATTTCTGCACTCAGCCACCCTGGTTTAGATCCCAGGGTATGGAAGGGGGGAGACCAGGGCAGTGTTAGAGACTCCCACATACCCACACTCCAGACCTGTCAAACCCCTATCAGCTAATTCAAAGGACTAAAATCTGGAAATAGGAATGGAAATTAAGTGAAAAATATACTTGTAGTGAGGATAAAAACAAGGATAGAATGCCACCAAAAGCATGGAAAAAATAAGTTAATAAGTGGAATGTTTAATGAATGTAGAAATATTGATTTTGGAATAAACAGATTCCCTCCTCCTCCTACACATGAACTAAGTGTTATTCTGAGCAGTAATGGGCAATCTTCCACATAACGTGAGGTGCCTGGAGGAGCCTTTCAACACTTCCACATCGAATGGAAACATTCAGAGCAACTCTCGGGGTCGTTTCTCCCTGAGATTCTCCTCGGGGTTTCTGTTCCCCGAGGCAGTGGGGTCTCCCCCAGGGTTGCTGTTCCCTGGGGATTTCCCTGGGGTTGCTGTTCCCCAAGGTAATCAGGTTTTCAGTCCTCTCTTTGCCCTGGGTGTTTCACACCAGAGCCAGAGATGACAAGTTGAGTCCAGCAGTGTTATCAAGGCTGTTTATTCT
>VXBR01012364.1:390731-423950 GCA_013400215.1 Cisticola juncidis
TCACACACACACACACAGGGCTGTCTCACACACACACACAGGGCTGTCACACGCACGGGGCTGTCACACACACTCTCAAACTCCCCAGCAGCGCCAGCAGCAGCCCCGTTCCAGCTGGCGGGGTCACCCAGCGCGGCTGTGCCGTGCTCGGTGCCTGTCCCGCCCAGGTGGCGGCTCCAGCCCGCAGAGCACATCCGAGCACAACACGGGATATTTTGGGGCACGCAGTTCCCCTGGCACTCAGAAATGCTGCGAGGGGTCACTGGAACTGAACAAACACGGGGGTGTTTGGGGGATAAGGAAAAGGTTTCCCTCTCCATCCTTCCCTCTGCCCTTCCTCCTCCCATCAGCACAGACCCTGCTCGTCTGAAATTCCCCAGAATAAACGGGGAGCTGCAGACAGTTCTCAGAACTCCATTCCACAGCACTTGTGTGGTCTGCTCTCCTTAGAAAAATTATCTCCCTGAACCCTGCCTCTCTCACTGTCATCAGCCCTGGATGTCAGAGCCTAGTAGCACTGGCTGACTTGTAATTATTTTTTACTATGCTGCTTTGTCTGCACTAATCCTTTGAAAGTAGCTTTACTGCACATCTGAAATATTATGATGCTATAAAACCTCTGTAATATTTATAAATCCCTTAAGACATCATAAAGAGAGAAAAAAACCTCCCCACAGAGTTCATCTAGCATAATTACATATACATTTCCCTCTGATTAATAAAAAATGATCACTTCCTTATGTAAAGATATTCTTCAGCTTTCTTTCATTAAGGCTATTTTTTTTCTTTCCATTTTAAATCTGTTTCATGTGTCCCTGTATAGTGAGGTACCTCAGAAGAGATTTTCCCAAAACAAAAGGCACAATGAAAGGAACCACCACAGAGCATTGTGGGCTGAGCTGGGAGCGAGGAGACAGACGAGTCTCTCACTGTATTTTCACGTCTCCTAACTTAAGCATATCATCACAGAATGTCCTGGAATATCTTCAAACATCAGCAAGTGCTGGTGTGTCATTGAACTAAGTAGGCAGGGAAAAAAACTGATAAGTGAAATTTTGAGAAAAAAAAAAGAAAGAAAAAATGAAGGAAAAAAGAAAAGCTGAGACCCAGCACTTGTCCCCCACCCCACAAAAGGGCTGGCTTAGACTTTACTGAGGCTGATTAAAGGGAAACCTGTAAATCCACACTGAAGAGGCACAACCAGCACAAGGCCCTGTCCCTGGTGAAACACTGCTGAGGGACAGGGTTAGTGTGAAACCTGTGACACTGGGCTGGCACTGGCTGAAACTGGGACCTGCTTTGTGCACAAATTTTAGAAATGCCACTGAATGTGGTTTTGCCCTGCTCAGAGCAGCACGTGGACCACATTCATCACCTGCTTAAATAGGATCAAGTTTGAACTAAGCTTTGAGAAAGCTTTTCACATACAACTGCCTCTCTGGTGTTCGGCACAATCAAATATTCCATAGCCCCAGGGAGCCACTGGGCAGCACTGCTTTTAGACAGCCTGAAAAGGACCTGCAAAAAGGAGCAAAATACACAAAGACAAAATCACCTCGTTTTTTTTCTAATATTGTTGTAGTCATTCCCTTGAATTTGCAGGAGACAAGGAGCTGCCCAGTCTGCCCAAGGTTCCTTAGGCAGGAGTTCTGTGCTCCTTGGAATCACATTGAGGTGGTGGTGGAGCCCCAGAGCTAAAAGCCAACAGTGAGCAGGGCAGACACAAGGCACAGAAATTTCTGCAGTGCTTCCTGCTGCTCCCCACAGCCACAAGAGCAACACAGTCCCAGCTCCAGAGCAATCCCCTTCCCTCAGTCCCCCTCACACCACAGCAGAGCTTAATGCCCTGCCAGGAGTGTGGATGTGGGACAGAGCTGCACAAGCTCTTCCCTTCTGCACGTTCCTCTACATTCTCTGCCATCCTTGTTTGTTAAATACAGGCAGAGGAGTCCTTGGGAGTCCCCAGCTCCCCCTGTGGGGTGTATCTGCATTCTGGATGTGATCTAAGGTGAGATTTCATGGGATGTAGGATGATCATTCCTGCTCTGTTTGAGTCATTAGAAAGAAATACAGAGATAAAGAGACATGGGAAGGGTAAAACCTACCATGGTGCTGGTGCTCCTTCCACCCCTCCTCTGCCAACAGCCAGCCAGCAAACACAATGCCAATTGTCTCTTTATATAGTGGCACCAAGGAATAAAAATATGCCTGGCTCCAAGTTTAGACAATAGATGTAAGGTTGGAAAAGTGCAGTAATTGGATCCCAATACCATCCCAAGCATCTGTTCCATGCACAGCTTTTGCTTTCACAGAAATAATGCAGCAGATAAGGAGGGGAGGCAGCTGGGGTACAATTGTGCAGCACTCACAGCAAGCTCAGGCTGAAGGGGTTTTCCCACGTGCTGCTAAATAATGAACACAGGGCATGCACTGGGAGATTTTAAGTGGACATGGCATCCTGAAAAAAGCAGGAAGGGAAACACAATCCTTGAGAAAACGCTGGGGAAACCAGCAATAAATCCTGGCCACTTCAGCAGCCCCAGAGCCTGGTGCAGGCATTCAGAGCTGCAGCAAAACCTGCGAGGCTCTGCAGGACTGCATCTGTACCTGGGGGTGGGAAAGCACCTCTGTGCAGGTGGCAATAAAGGGACTCAGATCAAGTCCCTTTTCCCTGAATCTATAAAATGCTTGGAATCTGGGGCCATATCCCAAGAAAAGGCAAAGTGCTGGAGAGTCATGAGCATGAAAAAAGAGATGTGTGGAAGTGAATGTGGCAGTGGGAGCAGGAGGCAGAGGAGGAGCCACAGGGGCTGTGTCTCCCAGGGAATGCTCAGGGACATTAATACACATTCCATCCCTCTGGAATTACTGCAAAGGGCCAAAACATTAACCAGTCTGAAATTGCCTGATTCCTCTGACGTGTACTCATGGCTCCTGCAGCTCTGCTGTGTCTCTCAGAGTGGCCATACAGGTGTTGGGATTTTTGTCTCTTTCCTGCTCCAAGGTCAGGCTGAATAAAACTCAGCAGACCCAGTTGTTTTTGAAGTCTCACTCTGAAATTTATTATCCTTATCTATTACAAGCTCAGGAGATGTGAGCTCTCTCTAACAAGTCAGGAAAGCTAAAATGGTGTCTACTCGAGGTTATTTAAGCCTTAATCATCCAATAAGAAGTTGACATCTATATTATTTATGCTTCTAATCCAGTTGTGATCACCCAAAACCTGCAATGCAGACCTCTTTCCCCCAATAACAGAAAATCAGCCAGATTCACTAAGAAGGAAGAAGAAAGTGCCAAAAGGCAAATAATCCACACCCAAAGTTCTCCATCTTGGCTCCCATACATCACCATACACCAAAATCCCAAATCTCAGTTTTTCACCCTGTGAGATCACACAATCCAAACTACATCCCCATGATCCCAGTACTGTCACTCATTTTTGGAAGCCTGTTTTAAGGCCTCAGGTCAAATGCAGTGCTTCCCTCTAGTTCTGTGCCTGTCAGCACAGAATCCAAAATCCTCAGCATCTAGAGCTCCCACATACAGGGACATCAGAACATTAAATTCAGCAGAAACAGTAGGATTTTCAGGAAGCTGCATCTGAAATTCTTCTCTCTGTCAGTCACCCCAACCTTGAGTCACAGCAGTGCCTAACAAATGAACTGAACTTTGAGACAGATGTGATTTAAGTTTCTGGTTGAATGGGGACCTTGTTCTTTCTCCAGGTCCAGCCCCTTGCAGTGCTGTCATCTCTAATCTTAGATCTGACTGCGTGCTCTTCAGAGCAGGGACTGCTTTAGCTGGTGTGGGGCACCTCAAACACCTACAGGGATAATTAAGTAATAAATAGGCACAACACAGCTCATCTGGCTTTAGTGAAATTGCCGTGGATGTGTGCTGGAAGTTAGCCTGGTGTTCATCGTTCTGACTTTGTGACATTAGAGCAATCCCCAGTGCAACAGAGCATGAAAGTGAATCCCTCAGTCCCTCTGCCTGCTGGAGAGCAGCCCCAGGTTTGTCCTAGGCTGGGTCTGGAAACCTGAAAAACTCAGTGAGGTTTCTGAGGGAAATCCTACAGGATTTCCAAGGTTCACTGTGATCAAGGTGTGTCGTGTTCACTGGTTCAGATCCTGATTCATGGAGGCTGTTCAGCACCCACTTCACTTTTAGGGAGGAATAGTCCCACTGAAATCCAGGGAACAGCTCACAAACCTTCATGTGGGGATGTGGTTCCTTCTTCTGCAGATCAGTGCCCTAATCCCAACAACAGAGAGAAATCAGCAGCAACTTTGTGACCGAGCCCACTGCCCTGGGATTCCATCCTGTGCATTTTGGGTCCTTTCTTGGAAAATCCTTATCCTGTCACTCAGCCATCTCATGGTTTGGTCCCAGCAGCTCTGTTAACAGACTTTTGTGTTGTTTTATTGGGAGTTTTGTTTTCTCTTATCTAGTACACCATCAATCATCATTGTTACCATCAATTTGCTCCTTAGCCTTGTAGCTCTATCTGCAGGATTTTCCAATAGTGCCTGTATTTTCTGCACTGATCTTTATCTTTTCACAGGATTTCTGTATTAAATGAATCCTTCCAAGCTGTTTTCCAATGACACGTTGGGATGAAACCCACACCATGCTGTGTGTTTGTAATGCACGTGTCCTGAGAGACCAGAGCCCTCCCTGCTCAGTCTGTGAAACAAATCCACAGAGGAATTAAGGGAGACATACATCTTGGCTTTAAAGGTCTGCTTGCTTCTGCAACTGCCTCCAAATTATAGAAAGGCTCCAGACTGGAGAGGGGAGGGAGACAAGGGGGGGAATAACATAAGGACTGGAAAAGAAAGGCTTGAATTTAATTGCCCTAAAAATTTCAATCATTCAATCTGGTAATTAGAGAGCTGGCTGATTCAGAAAGCAATTTCATTTGGAAAAAAAAAATAAAAAAAGGAGCCCAACAAGATAATTGATGCTAAGTGAATATTTTACCTGAAATATTAAATACCAAACTTAAGTCTGCCTCCAGGGCCCTTTCTGCTACCCCTTTTTGATCTGTCTTTCTACTTCTTTGTATTTCCCTCTCACATGACTCAACAGAACAGGACACTCCTTCAGAGAATCAGATTGTCACAGGGACAGGTTTATTTGAACTCTCTGTGCTGTGAAGGAGACAACACAATGATTTATTAGTAAAGAAAATAATAATAGGAAGTCTCCTGAGATGCAGCCTGGCTGCAAATCTCGGTGAGATTTTCCAGGGCTGAGTCTCTGTGTCTGGCCACGAGCACAGCCTGATGTGCTATGGAGGGGAGCAGCTCTCCTCAGGAGCTGATCAAGGACAGGGTAACAGCTTTCTTTGTCAACTTGACAAGGATTAGCAGAATGTTTCATGTTTAATTCTGGACTCTCTAATGCCAGGAAATGATACTTCAAGGCAGAGCTGTGCAGCCCTGCAGAGCACTGTGGGTGTCGGTGTCACAGGGGTCTGATTGCACAGGTCTCCTGGCAGGGTGGGAAGAGGAGCTGCCTTATTGCTCAGGAGAGGGAACTGCTCATTCCCAGAGATTTAATGGCCTAATGAACAGGGGCAGCATCCCATGAACACCTAAAAGCAATGCTGTGTACCTGGAAATTAGGTAAATAATAATTGATGCTGCATTTATGGATGGAGAAATGATAAAAAATGCACAAAACACGTTGGATTCTGGTTTCCTGTGCTGTTCTAAGTGCTCACCTGTGCAGCGTTTTCACACAAAATGTTACACTTTATTCCAGTCAGTAATGTTAAATTTTAAAATTAAAAGACCTTTTAAAATGAGATTCCACATCTGTTACTGCTCAGGAAGCCCACATCAAACATATTCAGGTGCCTTTGCAATTTCCAACTTTGAGGCTGATCATGAGAATGTCTCTGATCTGTACAACACTCACGATCTAAAAAGGCAGATGACAGGTCTTGGGGACAATCCTAGTGGGGAGATGGGATGCCAGATGCAGTGCCAAATGAAATTTGCAGCCAGGAAAAAAAAATCCACTAATGCTGAATATGCCAGGTAGGAAATGTATGGCAAGTATGGCAAATGAGTATTGGGGCTGCTGCAGATTATTGCAATTTTGAGACCAACTCCACACCACAACATGACTGCTCCTGCCCACAGAGAGCCTCTCCTGGCCTGCCTTTGAGTGGAGGCCTTCAAAAGAGGACCTGTGGCAGTGAATCAGGCTGGGGAACATCCTGCCAAAAGGTGGGAACACCCCCTGACCTTCAGGAGAGCTGCATCCTTCAACCAAAGGGCTCCAGTTTCTGTGCAAGTCCTGGAGCTGAGCAAACCCTGGGTCAGGAGAATAAACCAGGGCACTAAAGGGAGAACATCAGCTAATTCCAGCAAAGCCACCCCTGGGTCAGGAGAATAAACCAATGCACTAAAGGGAGAACATCAGCTAATTCCATCAGCTAATTCCAGCAAAGCCACCAGGCACAACCACCAGGCTAAGGTGGATTTCAAGCCCTCCAGAGAAAATCAGCAACTTGCCTTGAACCACCTACTTTTCATTAATCACTTTAAATTTATCAGGAGCTCCTGTTCTTTCAAGAGCCGTGATGATGCCCTTTTCTTTTCCCTGTGCAGTTGTTCTCTCAGTTGCTGATTAAATTCTTCATACAGAGGACAGGTTACCCCGTGCTGCTCAGGAAGTGTGGTCTCAATATTGTATTTTGGAGCCTGGCAACAAAGCAGATCTTAGGCAAGTGAGCCTTATGTTCACTGTGTTCAGAGCTCCTGCAGCACAGGTACAGAAAAGGAGCTGTTACAGATACCTCTGCAGAATTTTAAATAAATTAAACAGTGCAAATCCCACTGTGAATCTCCTCTCTCTCTGTCGAGCAGAGACACAAACACCGTTTTGGAAGCAGCCAGGGCTGCTGTAAGTGTTAATTAAGTTCTGTGCATTTGTTGTTCAGGACACTGACTGCAAACCCCCTTCTCTGAGCTACCCCTCCCTCTCTGAGCATTCATAGCCACTCTAATCTGACAAAAACTGTGTACTCTTTTATACTTGGAGGTCACTTTATGTTACTTACAGTGTGTTGCATTATGTCAAAAGGCATAACACAACATAATAAGAAGCAGACCAATATAACTCAACCTGACATCAATGACATAATATGATATGGCTACTGAGAAATGCACTGTTGTCATTGTTTTGTGTTTTCCTCTAATGCCCACTTGCCATTCCAGCACGGGGCATTTGTTGCAGAATTTGGAGAAGGAGGTTACAGGACTGAGCACACCTGGTTCTGCTGAGGCTCCCAAAATTTTTCACTGAGATCACTTGGTTGGATTCGCTGGAGCTTCCTCCTGATTTACACTAGTAAAGAATCAGGCTCTAAAAAATCATCACATAAAGAGCAGTTACATTAGGAAAGCCATCAAGTTGGAAAATGCAGCTCCTGGGAGTAAGGGAATGACAGCACAGTCCCTGTAACCTCAGCCCTGCCCTCCTGGGCAGTGCAGGAGCCTGCACTGCTTTTCCTGCAGGTTATTCCATTCTGTAGGACTGTGCAGCAAAGCAGCTGCTCAATATTTCTCTTAACTTCTTCATGTAGTCTGTGGTCCCATATCTCATTTGGTGCACATCAAACAAATCCTTCTGTGGCTTAGGTACTTTTCTTCTTCCTGTTTTTATTTGCTATTGTACTGTTCTAATTACCACAGTGGATGTGCATTTGAAAGCCAAGGCTGAATCTGCCTTCCCAACATACCCACGAGGTTGAAAAACGCTGTTATTCCTTCCTTCTTCCACAGACAGGAGCAGAAGCACAAAATTGCATCTACAGGCCCAATGGGATGTCTGTCCTGGACAAGGCTACAGCACAAGGCAGCAAAATCCCAGCCTTTTGCATTAATTCCTTGTTTTTATTCCCTGGCTGCTTTATCCTGCCCGGATCCTCAGTGCAAAGAGCAGGCATGAGCCTCATTTGTGGAAGCCTTGGGCAGCAGTAGGTGAAAATGGATTTTTCTGGTGATGAATCCACCCAGCAGAACCAAAACAGGAGACCCAACAGGAACAAAAATAATGGAGCTGATGGATTAGAATGAAACCCACTGTACTTTCCAGTAGGGTTTTACAGACAAATCCATCAAAAAAACCACCTCTAGCCTCTTCTCCTCTCTAGCTCAGGCCAAAGAATTCTATATATCAGTTTCAAGCCCATGTTTTCTGGCTGAGCTGGGACCTATTTTTAAGCACTGCTGTTGTTGTTATTAACATTGCCTTATGCTGGTGGTGCTTGGGAGGCTTGGAAGCCCTGGGACAGGTCACAGCATCACTGCAAGGGAGGGTTTGATGAGAATGTAATGAGTTTCTGCTGGCAAAGCCTGTTCTTCCTGGCCAGAAACCCTGCTGAGAAGTTTGGGTTTAGCAAAGAAAAGTCAGGAGTGCAGGGAGGTTAAGAGAAGTAAAGAGCTCTGGGAAACCAGGTGAGGTTAGACATGTGCCAACATTCTGGCCAGGTGTCCCCACAGAAAGGAATTACATTCACTTAAAGCTTTCAAAGAATGAAGGAACAAGGCTTGACAAATGGTTCTCCCTGTCAGAAATTTTACCTGACTATGTCTGTCTTTTATTTAGCTTTTGATGGGGTCAGCTATGCCATTTTCTGTTAGGATGAGATCTTACTTTCTAAACTAATCCACTGCATTTCTAATTTCTGTCTGTACCAACACAGCTGTATACTTTTTGCAATGTTTACAATATGGCATGGGTCTTCCTAAAATTTTGGGGTGAGCAATTGGAACTCTTCACCTGAAATCTCACAATGTAGAGTTCTACCTCCTCTGAAAAAAATTCAGCATAGCGAAATCCAATTTTGTATAGAGAAAATAATATCTAAATATTGACCCAGTGACTAAATTTGTGGCAGGTGTTTGTGGTTTAGTTGCAGGTGAGTCTCAGAGTTGGTTGGGTCACATCACACTGGGATTTGGAGCCAGTGATGCTCCATTGCAGGCACACACAGAGTGGAACACTCAGAGTACAGCACAGATTTTAGGCTACACCATCCATAAAAGCACTGGATAAAGGATTGCTAAATGAGGGACAATTCAAGAATTTAAAATCAGTGGAAAATGCCAGCTGAAATAGTCACTCTGGAAATTATGGGTAGAGTAGCTTGGCATTGCTTTGCAGATGTTGAGTGTAGAACGTGATAATATCCCTCCAGAACAGCAGCTGTAAATCCAGGAGCCACAAAGGCATTCAACAACTTTTTGTAAATGTCACAAATTCCTAATTCAACCCTTTGGCACTTTTCTAAAATATTATGGGAGAATCATCACCTGGCATAGTAACAAACTCCCCTGTTTGTGCTAATGGAACAACCCACACCCCTAAACCTGGCTTAAAGTTAGGAAAAGAACAGCACACAAGAAAGGTGCTATACTCTGACCTCACAAACAACAGCCTTGTCACCTCTTAGAAAAAGCAGGATTATTTGAGACTGAGGACAGACTCTGGAGCCTTTGCAGCATTCACAGAGCTGTGGAATGGTTTGGGTTGGCAGGGAGCTTTGGAGATCCACAGTGCTGGGAGCTGTGGCTCCACTGCAGTGCAGGAGCTGCAGCTGGAAGGTGCAGCAGGGAGGATTCTCCTGGCAGGGGAGGCTCAGGTGTCACGGTGGTGACAGCACATCCTGCTCAGGGGGGGCCCTGGCAGGGCCCAGCTCTGAGATGAGCTGAGCACCCCCTGGAAAAGCCTTCAGGAACAGCCAGGCACACTCACACGGGTGCTTCAGCACCTGCAGCCCTCAGTGACTCCTGGGCAGCACTGCCTGAGCACTCTGTGGGTAGAACCTCCAGGTCTGACACCCTGAGCCGTGCCTGTCTTTGCTCTGCCTTTGCCAGTCTGTGCTAATCCTCACTCTGAGCTGAGACTAATCAGGCTCTTTTAACTTAGGACCCCCCAAGCTATCCCTGTTCTCCTGGATGGATTACCCTGTTGTGACAGGTCTCGACCTGCTCTTTCACTCAGTTCTCTTGCTAACCCATTTGATATTCCTAGCACTTCAAAACACAGACATTAGTTATGTATGCGTGTGAGCCAACCCCAATGTACTCAGAAATGCAACACAAAATCCCCTGGTAGTTTGGAAATACACACTACAGTCACTCAAACAGGAGGAAATGCAAATGCCACACTCAGACACATTGGCATATTCCCGTTTAGTCCATACAAGTATCCCAAAAGTAGGACTCCACACCCCAAAAGTCATGTTGTAGAGGACAAAAGATTTGAAAAATAACAATAAATTGTAATAATTGCCTCTCAGGTGGGCTGAGTTACTCCTTGAGGAACTAGTCTTCCTTGTTGTCTGTGAAGGAAATACCTTTAATTTGAGCTTTTTGGTTTAAAAGCAATCTGAGCCATGATTCCAACATCCTGGCCACTCCCTAAATCCCAAAGCCTAAAGCCCAGGACACGAGAACTGACAAAACTGAAACGACCTGGGTGCACAGAGAGTTGAACTTTTGAAAGAAACAAACCTGACCCACGTCGTGCTTTTTGGCAGAAGTCAAGACCAAGGCTTCTAGAGGCCAAAATCTCTCCTAAAGGAGGAGCAGCAAACAGCTCAAGGTGGATCCTTCCCTCGGGGGTGGCAGGTTGTGGTGACACCGCTCCACAACCCATCTGCTGTCCCCTCACAGGGATGGAAGCTGCTCCTTGCTGAGGAAACAAGGGCAGGAGAAAAGAGCTGCTCTCTTCCACCAGAGTCCAGGGTCAGCTGGAGCCAGGTCCCTGCAAAGGGGGGACACTGAGCACACCCCTGTCCTCAAAATAATTTGGGAAAGGCATTTCCATGGTCCTGCTCAGCACAGCTGTGCGTGGACATCCTGCACCTCCTCACTGAAAAGAGCAATGCACTGAGGGGAATCTCCTTTGGGAAAGGAAAAATAGCTGGAATCTGAACTGGAAGATGCTTACAATGAATAATTGTGGCTCCCAGACTAACTACCACCAACAACTGGAGTGCAGCTAATAGCAATGGCTGCTGCCCACAGGGAGCCAGGAGCTTCACAAGCTCCTCAGAAGACAGAATTAGCAAATAGCCACCTTCTCCAAGTTTTTACTTTTCTTGTGGTGAGTGAGTAATTCTCCCTCATCAATGGCAGGCACTGACCTCATTCTGTATTGAAAGGAAAAATGCAAACAAACCCAGGAAATGCTCTGTGTTCAGTTTCAGGCACAAGGATGCCACTCAGAACTCACTGATCACATCTATGTACCAGTTCTTGAGAGCACACAAGCAATCAGAGTCCTCCAGGCAAGGCTGCTGTGAACTCCCAACCTGAGGTTCTTAAATATGCCAGGCAGAAGGAAATCCAATTTTCAGTAACCTCATTAAGCCAGACACTCTTTTGCCTGCTGAGTGCCCACTTCAGTGAGGCAGGTAAATGTACAGTCTGTTTAAACCCTGTATTTATCTTTTGTTCCCTGTGTTTATCTGTGACCAACCCCTCTCCACTCCTTCAGCCACGGTGGCTGTGCAGAGCCCAGTGGATAAATGTGGGTTAGTGAGGGAGAAATCATTTGCATTTTGGTGTTTGTCAGTGTGACATGCAAAGAGTTTCTGTGCAAGGAGCCATCAGCTGCATGTCCTGCTTGGGGTGTTTATAATTTTATTTTTTATATAAGGAAACAGACAAATATTCAGGGCTAATAGAGGTGCAAAGGACTGCCTTTAGCAAATCCAGTCATCAGCCCACACTTGTCCTGGGCAGTTTGCCTGCTTCTTACAGATCATGGAAGGAAGGACAAACTCTGGGTACATTACCTTACTCCAGTCTTTGGGTCAAGGAACGTGCTATACATCCTGAGATTTCAGCAGGAGCTCTTGGATACTCAGGGATTTTTTAATCAACTCACTTATCTACTTGACAGAATGTACAATTTTAGTTCCTCGTGTATAAGGCAGGATGTCGAGGTGTCCTGCAACGTTAAGTGGTTAAAAAAAATACACCCCAGAGCTCCTCAAGTAGCTCTTCCTCGTTGTAAACCATGCTTGACTTCCTGATTTGTTTGAGGAAAAAGCCACTGAGTGTGTAGACATCTTTTATCCCTCTTAGCCACAATTCCTTTGAGAAATCCAACAGCGAAGGTGGATACAATTATTGTAAATAATGTTGGATAGAACCCAGAGCAGATGAAGGTGGGAGGATACAGCTCAACAAGAACAGAAGTGGTTTCTAATGAGAGAGGGAATATTTCACTCTCAGCATGGCTGTTATTATGTCCTACACATTAATTCAGCCGAGAAGTCTTGAAGTAGCAGGATGAGTTTGTATTCACTGAAGTGGCAGGCACTGGCACTGCCTTCCCCTCTACTCTCACAATTAATATTTTCCTGATTCTCAGAGAGGAATACAAGAGAGCTGAACCCTGTGAGGCATGAGGCACCTCACAAGGTCTCAAAACTTGCAATATTGCTGCCTAGTCTGTTCGCAGCAGTACTTATTTCACTTTCAGTTTTATTTTGATTGATTTCTCTATTTTTCCTAGAACTGTTGGACATGATTCACCTTCTTGGAAGATAAGCCCTAATAATTCTATCAGAGATGTGAATTCTTCTGCCCAGGAATACCCATGGTTGGACAGTTTCCTAAACCTTCCCCCTGGTGGAACTTTGCCCTGAGCTGTCCTTTCTACAAGTGAGCAACCAGCACGTGAGCTGGTGGAATGGCTTTACCTCAAAATCCAGAGGTTTTTCTCCATCTTTGTTTAAATCCCTCTACCCTCACTGTGCTTTAATTTTCTAGACATTCCTGACCTCTGCACAGGTGGAGGTCACCAGTCCTTCCAGCCAAGATTTGAAGTTCCTTTTCTCCTTTCCCTGCTCCCAGGAGCTGCAGGGCAGGGTTATTGTGCTGTTTGTGGGGATTTCTTTTCACGCTGCTTCCCAGAGCTGACAGAAAAGAGAAGGACAGAAGTGTGAGGGGATTATTTCTAGGCTGACACAGGTACCCACCAGTAACATCTTTGGTGGTGCCAGTCTAAACCCTTCATCTCCATATAAGAACTTTGCATTCCAAACCTGCAAAAATCCTGAAAGTTTGAAGTGGAACCCTGCTATGGTTAATTTAAATCAAATACAGCCTGTTTGGCTCCCTAAAGGATCTAAATATAAATCATATATCCTTGTGGAATATCACAGAAGAAGAAAAAGGCCCCACATCCTTTTTCTGTGTGTTTTTCTTGTCTCTTGCCTTGCACTCACATCTGCCAGGAGCCTGTTCCTTGTCCCACAGTTGTGCAGCCCTTGATGCAACACACCCCAAGCCCACAGCCTCATTTCTGGGGTGCATTTTCAAGGCTGATGGACAGACAGCAGCAGCCAGCAGTGAAAGCTGCTTTTAGGCAGCACAAAGGAACAAATCCATGCAGGGGCTGCGTGCCTGCAGCTCCCACTGACTGCAGCCCAGGCTGTGGCAGCTCTCAGCATCTCACAGGATTTATTCTGCTTGTGAGGAAGGCAGTGTGTGACTGCAAACCACAGCTCCCAGCCACTTCTCCCTCCCTGGGTGTTGAGTGAGATCCTGAGCCCTTGCAGACCGGCCCTTACCTTTCCCAGGTGGGAATAAAAGCAAAACACGGGGCTGAATTTATCTGCAGCCAGCGGAAATTTCATATTGAGGGTTACAGGCGTCCTGTGCCTCTTAAAGGCAAGTAATAAAATGCTGCTCTCAATTACAAATTGTATTTACATTTTAAACCCCCATATGGCTTGGGGGGGGGTGGAGGGAGTTTTCGAATGCATTAGCAGCAGCACTGTGCCATGATTAGTTACAATTTTTTGCTCTTTTTAATGAACAATTAATGCCTCCACCTTTTTTTTTTTTTCTCTCTCTCTTGTAAACTGAGCCTGTGGCTATGCCAGATATAGTCAGTAAATGAGACACAATTCCTGCCTCATGTTATGAACCAAAACAATCAAATGCATGGAGGTGACCATCTCAAAAGGCCTCCTGAAACAGGATTCACACACTGAGCATAAATTCAATAACAATTGATTTTTGTTATGCAACTTCCAGGGGTAAACTTTTCAAAGTGCAGGGACATTTACCAGGAAAATGCAAAGCGCATGCAAATGTGCCCAGCTCCATCCTCCAGTGCTAGCAAAGCCAAATCCCTTCTCCCTGCCCTCAAGCTCTGCTGAACACAAAGCACTCCTTGTGTTCCATGGTCACAACAGGACCTGCTAAAGGGTTTTACCCCAACGTTCTCCTAAGCCCCCTTTAAGTACCAAAAGGCCACAATTGGGTCTCCTTGGAGCCTTCTCCAGGTTGAAAAACCCCAGCTCCCTCAGGCTTTCCTCACGGGTGAAGTTTTTCAGCCCTCATAGCATTTTTGTGGCTGGCCTGCCCCATCAGGTGCTGGGAGCCCAGGGCTGGGGGCAGCGCTCCAGCTGGAATCCCACCGGAGACAGGAGAGGGGCAGAGCCCCCCTGGCTGCTGCCCCCACTGGGACACAAACCCAGCACCCAGGGCTGCTCCTGATCCCCCCAAGTGCCAGCCTGGATTGACCCCAGGGGCTGCCCTGCAGAGCTGGAAACAGAGATGGGAACTGGGATGGGAACAGAGCTGGGAGCAGAGCTGGGAGCAGAGCGGGGAGCAAAGTTGGAAACAGAACTGGGACCAGAATAGGGAGCAAAGCTGGGAACAGAGCTAGGAACAGAGCTAGGAGCAGAGCTGGGAGCAGAGCTGGGAACAGAGATGGGAACAGAGATGGGAGCAGAGATGGGAGCAGAGCTGGGAGCAGAGCTGGGAGCAGAGTTGTGCCAGTTTACCACAGTGAACCTGTTTTGTTTTTATTTACAAATAATACATTTATGACACAAAGCCTATAAATGCTATTTCATTAATTTTACTGCTTATTTAGATATTTCCCTGGAGGGCTAACACAGCATTACTGCTGTGTTGCTATTTCAGCTTCTGTTTTTACAGAAGTTTAGTTTGCAGCTAAACCATCTGGCCTAACTGGGGCTAGGCTGAGCTCAGAGCTCGGCTTTGGACAAGAAGCACATTTGGTGTAATTAGATTTGTGGGTTTAGGTGTTTGGGGTTTATTTTTTTACTGTATAACTCTGTAATAAAAAGAAATAGCTGTAATTTATAGCCCAGCATTTGGCAAGTGGCTTGTCTGGTCCCAGATTATTTTTTTATGACTGAAATTTTAAATTTAGGTGAGAATTTCAAAGAAGCTTAGTACCCACAATTGAGGCAGGTGTTCAGTCTTGCCAAGCTCAAGCACACAAAAATCGTGAAACAGGCATGAAAATACCAGTATTAACTCAAAATTAGAAGACATGGACACAAACTGACACCCACACACCCACATGGGATACAAACACCTCTAAATAAGGCTAATATTTAATTTTGCATCAAATTCACTCCTAATGAAAATTCATGTTTTAATATAGGATGTAATATTTGTGACATTGAAAAAATCTTATATGCAAAAACATTTTGATGTTGGATTAAGTATACTTAAGGCAATAAAATTAAAAACATTTTTATTTTGCTTAATAAGTAGCAGTTTTCAGTGAGAAGCTGGGATTAAATTATTCTCTGTCCCACAATATTGTATCAGTTTGGATCATGACTTTGGGTTCCTTTTTTTAGTATTCCAGTATTTGTTTTCCATATGCATTTTTTTCCCAAGCTTTTTTTCTACAGTAATGAAAGCTCAAAAATTCCTGTTTGGAGTTTCACACAAGCTAAGATTCTCTAAATCATCCAGCTTTGGGAACTGCACACCTAAGAAGAACACTGAGCATGATAAGAATCACATAAAAATATCAGGAAAAACACAAACAAGGTGTTTTTCTTTATCAAGAGAGCTGAAACTTTGCTTTCTTTGCAAGAGTTCAACCCCGAGCATAACAAATACCTGCCCATGAAGAGAACTTCTAAGACTTTCTAGAAGATATAATTGCTCTTTTAGGTACCTTTGTAGAGCAAATACTCATTGGATGGTGCAGACAAATGCCAAGAGAAAGAGAAAAACATTCAGTCAGAATATGTTCTGTGAGTGCCCCCACATTGCTCTGCACACGTGTGAGTGAACTTCCAGAACATTTACTGCACTCTGGGAATGCAATTGCAAATGTTCAGGCATTGGGAAGGAGGGAAATGCACCCAGCTCCTGCCAGAGGTGTCCTAGAGGAATGGAAGGGTGCTGCTGACTCCCACTGAGCTGGGATCCAGTCCTCAGAGGGAAAAAGGCTCTGCAGGGCTTTGACAGTGTGTCCTGCATGCAGGAATTTGAGAGCAGGTCCTGCTCCAGGACTGTGAGAGTGTGTCCTGCTCCAGGACTGTGAGAGTGTGTCCTGCATGCAGGAATTTGAGAGCAGGTCCTGCTCCAGGACTGTGAGAGTGTGTCCTGCTCCAGGACTGTGAGAGCAGGTCCTGCATCCAGGACTTTGAGAGTGTGTCCTTCTCCAGGACTGTGAGAGTGTGTCCTGCTCCAGGACTGTGAGAGTGTGTCCTGCTCCAGGACTGTGAGAGTGTGTCCTGAATCCAGGACTGTGAGAATGTGTCCTGCTCCAGGACTCTCAGAGCAGATCCTGCATCCAGGACTGTGAGTGTGTCCTGCATCCAAGACTTTGAGAATGGCACATCCAGGCACAATGGGAAAAGTGCTGATAGTTTCCCACCACCCCAGTGCACAGCAGGGGCTGGCAGTGTTTTCCCAGAGCAGAAGGCCCCTTGCCCGTGTTATTGTAGGCACAGAAGTGATGCCTGGGTGCTGAAATCCCGAGAAGCACTGGCACATTAACACCGTGCTGCTGGAACACATCAGGGCAATTGTGCTCTGGTGCTGTGTTACTGACTGCAGGGCATCCAGCAGCAGCAACAGTAACCCAGTCCCCCTGCCGAGGTGAAAGAAACATCTTAATGGGAGACCCTGACATTTCTGCCAGGCCCATCTACATTCCTGCAAATCAACACAGCCATTGGCCTCGCATGAGGTCACAGGGAGCCCTGTAAAAACATTCAATCACAAAGAAGTCCAAACCCCAAGTCAAAACATAACTCACAGGGGTAGTGAAACCATACTGGGCTCCCAGCTAACTGCACTGACTGGGGAAACAATCAGGGTGATGAAAGAAGGGCATTTCAGAGCTCCTCAAGAAAAGCTTTAACAGTTCTATATCATGAGTCAAAAACTCAAAAGCCCACAGTGGTCACAGAGCAATTCACTTAGAAGAATTCATGCAAAATGTCATTTGTTCGGCTACTGGATCTGAAGCTACCAGGGCATGTAACTGTTTATTCAGGTTTTAAAGCAACACTGATCCTCCAGCCAGGCCTGGGAACATTGCAGCAGACCTTGCAACAGAAAGAATCACCTATGCTAAAGAGCTGCACAAGATAAACTGAAATAGTTTTTTAAAAAGCATAAGCCTGTCACAGAGATTCACTCCCAGTCCCAGTGACAACCTGCTGTTCATATTGATTTGGGGTGAGCACAGCACCAGCTGGAGATTTAACCTTGCCTCACCATGGCTGTGACACTGCCAGTCCTTCCTTTGTCTCAGTCAGAGCTCAGCCAGTGTAAGGGGCTACAGTGGAAAGTTTGTGCAAAGTGAACCAGAAGGTGACTGCACAGCAGCCACCACATAGAAACCAAAGTGAGAACTAAACACACAAAGGCCTTGTCCCCTTCCAAACTGGGAATCAAGAGTAACTCACCAGTCCAGTGGAACTCACAAACAAACAGCCCCTGAAAGCACCAGAGAAGATCTTCAGTGATCTGACCTTTAGAGCTCAAAAGCATCTCCATGGGCAAGGTCCTGCTTTCCTCTGCAACAGAAGAAATATTATTCAGAACTCCCCTTGGAGGTTTTGGGTTAATTTTTTATTTTAAATTCCTTTCATCCTGAAATCTTAATTCTTACATCTTGAGAAGTCCTTTATGTGTGGGCAGGGTGATGTAAGGAACTTCAAGGAGCTTCCTGCTGAGAGTGCCAGGCAGTCCCCACTCACCTTTCCAGTCTACAGTGTGCATGTCCCAGTGTCCCAGGGCAGATCCACCTCCAGCACCACGGGGACACCAAGGGGACACCTGTCCTGCCCTGCCAGCCTGCCACAGGGGGTAGGACAGACCACACAGAATGTTCATTTCTTGCCCAACCTCGTTAAGGGCCATCAGAGTTCATCTGCAGAGTGAAGCAATGTGATTCAAGCAGGGTCTCAGCAAGGCAGTGACCAGCACTGGCAGTGGAACCTCTGTCTGCTACATCCCACAGACCAAGCTCCTGCTGCTCATTACTACTTCACATCATTTTTATTCATTAGTATTTTTGTGAAGGTGTCTGCCAGGGGTAGACTTCACATCTCACAAAGGCAATCTCGTTCAAGCAAACCTGTGATGCTCACAAAAATCTTTGTGTATTTAAGTGGGATTTCACTAAAAAGCTGCAGACAGTTTACAATGTTTGTTGTGCATTTGGTTTGCTGATGGTGGTTTTGGTGAAAAAAAATTTAAGTGAAATCTGATTAATCAAAACAATCCTGTTTCTGAAAGAAGACTTTGGATGTTTTCAGATTTCCAGACTAACTCAGAGAGAGACCGAATTTTGTGTCAAAACATGTAAAAATATGACTGTTCGGATTTAAATGTCAAAAATAAATATTGTGTCAGCTTGTGAAGAGCTGAGCACAAAGCAGCAGCAAAATGTGAAAATCTTATCATGAAACACATAAATATTACTTCTTACCCAGCTACACAGATGCTACTACACAGCAACAGATCCCATGAATGTGCATGGGAGAATCTCATCAGCAGGAGGCTTGATCTTTAAATATAACAGAAATACCTAAAATGCCAGAGTGAAAGCACAAAGGGCAAACAGATTTTGTAAATCACACTGATTCCAGCTCTCCCTGAAAAGGTTGTAACGTCACCTGCAAAGTATCCAGAGGAGCAATTATTTCTCTTTTAAGTGAACACACAAAAGTTGTTCAGCCCTTTGCTGTTTGTTTCTGCTGGGAGCTGGTGCTGTGTCTGAAGGGCCGTGCCCATCCCGTGCCCAGCACACAGCAATGAGGTTAAATTTGCTTGGGTGAGATCAGCCACATGTAATTAAACCAGCAGCCCATGGCTGGGCCTTTCTGTGCCCATGTTAGGTGTTAAATTAAGGTCTGATTAAGAGTGTGCTGATGCAGTGAAGGTCAAGGACTAAAGATCACAAGCTTTGTTTCATCTAATAACAATAAAGACTGTCTGGCTGCCAAATACCACAACAGCCCTTGTGCTGCTATCAGACTGCTGTCCAGCTAGAGGGATCTGATTTCGCTGGTATCCCTTTTTAAACCCCACTTCTAAGAGGGTTTGTAGCTATTTCATCTGTGCTGAGCAGCCCTGTGTTACCCGAGGCTACACAGAGCATTCTGTGTGATCAAAGCAGAAATGCAGCGGCTTCTGACGAAGAGTTATCGTGGCTGAGGGGAACAAAATATCAAGGAAGGAGAAAAAAAAAGGTACAGAGCTACAAAATACCAGGTCGTGCCACCAAAGTAAACACCCACAGGTAAGTTCAGAGCAGGAGACCACACAATGGTGGAAACTGTGCACGTGTGTTTGCTTGGAAGAAATCACAGGCTTGTCCCACCAGCAGACAGCAGGAGAGATGTGCCAGGCAGGAGAGACAGGAGATGAAAGCAGAGTGGTGAAGAGAAAAGCCAGCAACTTATTTGTAGGATGAAGACAAGAATTGGTGCATAAGGGCTTCTCCCTGCTCAAGTGTTTTCCACAAAGACAGGTCAGGAGGCATCAGCAGAGCAGCTGCCTGCTAGGAAAGAACAAAATTCCTGAAATCCCAACAAAGTCTCTCCCAGAAGGTGCCCATGGCCTTCTGCAGTGAGTACAGGGTGCTGGGACATGTTGGTTTCCTGAAAAGGAGGGTGGAGCAGAGTAAGAAACCATATGGCCCCAAAATAATCTCTCCCAGACACATCCTATTCCAAACTTGGGGTCCAGTTTCAGAGCAGATACTGATTCATTTTTCAAGAGCCATCTGAAGTGTCTTTCATTTGCCCCCAGTACTTCATGGACTATTAATAGAGCAGTGTCATACCTGCAAGGACAATTCTGCTGCTCTGCCAGGCTGCACACAGAAAACTCCTCACAGGGACACACAGACACACTAAAGGCAGAGTTTGGTCAGTTCTTTGTGAATTGCTTGGAACATGTGATCAAAAAGGTTCCTCGAGGAGTCTTGATGCTTCACATTTCAGGACTGGAGTTTGTTTCCTGACAAGCCCTGAGTGAATCCCAAAAGATTCAACCATTCAGCCCAGCATGGGTTAGCTTCCAGCTCCTTGCTGAGCTACAGCTCCTGCAGAGCAGACTTTGCTCTGGGAGCTCCCAGGCTTCCTGGAATATGAGTTGCATCAGAAATACAGTGAACACCACAAAAGAGCCAAGTGTGAAAAATGACTTCTCCAGAACAAAAGAAATGTGTTCACCACCGGGAGCCAGTGCCTGAACTGGAAAGCAGCACTTTAGTGAATGAGGAAATTCCTGTACACCTCATTTCTCACCTCTTCATGAAATACAATGAATCATGTGCTAGTAGTCCCACTTGAGTCCAATTTTCTAATGATAACGAGGAACTTTTTCTGTCACCACTTACATTTCAGAACAGCGAACCTAAAAAAATTCCAATCAAAGTCAAAGGTTTGGTTGGTTTGATTTGGGTTGGGGTGGGTTGGTTTGGTTTGGTTTGGTTTGGTTCACCTCCTGATCACTCTTATTCCTGAATTTTGCAAGCCAAGATTGTACACTGAGTATCACAGTTTTATTGCCATTTTGGATATGGTGGTGAAAGCTTCTGAACACAAAGTTTAACACTGAACATATTCATCCAGGTCATCTGGGTGACAGAGCTGAGGAGTCCTCATCAACCCTGGAGGAAGCTGCTTTTGGAAGTGACTGTTCATTCTGAAATTGAACCTCTGCTGCTGAGGTACATTCCAGAAATTTAAATTTCAGCACCTCAGCCTGGATCCAAATAACATCAAAGTTCAGCACAGATAGCAAGTCAGACCAGCACAGCTCAGCCCCTTGCTGGAGCAGCACGACAGCCTCGTGTCCTTCCATCTGTGACTTCCCAGGGTGAATTTCAGGGACTGGAATTCCACTCCAGTGGCCCTGGGATGGCTCTCACCACAAGCAGGGAGTGAACTCGGGCTCCTGCTCCTGCCTCTGGAGCTGTTGAGAGAAGGATTGCTTTTGAAAAATTTCCAGTCCTATCCTGGGGAGCTGCATTACGTTATCTCAGTATCTGCACCAGCCCCTGAGCTGCACTTAACCTCCTATAAGAGGGATTGTTGTACATATTATGGTAATGTCATTTATTTATTTTATGCAACTGGAAAATTTAAGGGCAACCACTTCTCTTGTGTGCTGTGTAGATTAGTGTGTTCACAGTAACACCTGCTTACTGAACAGACAGCAAAAAAAAGCCCTTATATTCCTTTTTTATTGCAATTTATTATTATAGCTTGAATGGTTCCTAGTGACTTCCTAAGATTAATGTTAATATTCTAATCGGAGTCTCCCCTCTGGAGTTTTATTGTGGATTTTGAACATTCATTTCATTTAACATACACGTGGGACCAAGTCTGGTGGCTCCAAAAATATTTGTAGTTGGAAATCACAGTGATTTTGTGTTAGGCTCGGTGCCAAAGAAATCACAAATCAGAAGTCTGTTATGGAGTAGTTCTAATTTCTTGGCATCAAAATTCCCCTTTATGTATGTGCATAGTGTGATGTTTTCCTGGGCCATGTGGCACTAACAATTAACTGAGAAATGCACTGCTTATCTATTTTTCAGGGTTTCTGGTGGAACTGGAGAGCTTGTCTAGCTGGCTGGGGATTCACAGGGGTTTTGTGGAGTTCCTGTGTGAGCTGGAGCCTGCCCCTAGGATATGCATCACTCCCTATCGCAGCTGGTGTTTTGAACCAAAAGTGTGGAGTAGAAATTTCATCCCCGATTTTTTTTGGCTGGATTGATTGTTTAGTCTAGGAACTCTCAAGGAGACTTTCTAGGTGCTGGAATTCCTCTTATTCTTCAGTCAGCAGCTGATGCTGTATGGTGAGCATCAGAGCCTAGATTCACATCTTAGTGAGCAAAGATTTATGTTCCTCCTAACGCTCCTTGACGTTAATGAGAATTACAGACGTGTATCCCCATGGATTAGGCTGAGAACACACCCCAGAGTGTGTGTGGAGTTTGTCATTAGGGTATCAGGCTATTAAAACCAACAGAGGAATTTCAAGGGTAAGAAAGCAATTGGATCTCTTCCCTCCTCTCTGCTGGAGCACATGTAAGAGATACACTTTAAATCTTCTCCTGTTTCCAGCCCTCTCGCTCCTGCACTCGTTTTTGGTTGTTAACGACTTCAAAGAAGAATTGATTTCCACTTTTAAGGCACTTCTCATAACAACATTATGGGGAGTATGTTGCTGGAAGAGAATATTCCTGTAGCTTTATAGTGGTCTCTAAAGAAGGGATTTCCATGTGGCTGGGGGAGACAAGGGAGGGTTTTTCCTCAAGTGGCTGTTCCAGGGATCAGATCAGTGCAAGGGGATGACCCTGCCCACTCCCTTATCTGGGTTTGTGACTCTTTAATGAAGGACTGTGGATCTGGGATGTGCAGAGCATTGGACAGGCACAGCAGGCTGCTCCTGCAGACCCATGTGCAGGTCCCTGCCCTCCCCTGCCCTGTGCTCCAGGTTTTGAGGATATTTTGGGAGGTGTGCAGTCTGCTCTATCATCTGGGCATCCTGGGGCAATTCAGCTGCAGCCCAGATAAACCAGGCACAAAAAACAGACTCCAGATGGAAATTCAGTCTCCCCTAAAGCCATGGGTAAAACTGACCTGTGGGAGAGTTAGTGAAGAATTCCCACATCCCACAGCCCCCTGATCTACCTACAACAGACAACTTTGGAGCCAGGATCTTGGATTTTCTTCCCAATATCCCAGCCATAGGGCACACACAGTTACTCTGTGTTTTGTTGATAGGAATTTTCTGGGCTGACTCTTGTCACACATGAGGTTTATTAGCCCAGTGTAATCCTGCCTATGCCAGCACGCTGCAAGATGGAAATAAAAACTTCATGTTTTCCCTCAGAGTCACTTGAGACCTTTTGGAGAAAATTTTCATAGGAGAATTCTAATTTAGCTAATTTGAAAGCACTGGATCCTGGATCAGTAGCTCCCCTGGAAACACACTCATTGCACCTTCAGTAAAAGAAAGAAAACAATACTAACAGAGATTTCTAAAATACTTTAAGATCTGTGAATATAAAGGGCTGTCTGTAAAGTGTTTAGAAAACTTCAAAAAAAAAAGGTGCTACATAAATGAATATTTATTGCAGTGCTGACATTCTTGTGGCAGCTCTGAATGCAGAATCCAAAGCAGAGGGGACAGAATGTAAGTCAGAATAAGAAATTGTCAGCCTTTAGCCTCTATCTTAAACCAATTTGAAATGTTGCAGACATTCAGAGAATCTAGTTTGCCAATATTGTATGTCCTACAGTAATTACACCAATCTGGAATATAAATTTTCCTTCCCCTTCTGAGAGAAGGCAAAGCTCTTAAAGATACACACAAATGGAGCTCTAATCCCACAAACTTTAATGCCTGCACTAATGTCAGGCAGCAGAGTTGTCCCCCTGATTTCAGTGGCTCTGCTCAGATGCATGTGTGGAAATGTTTGTGTGATTAGAAGTTAATCATAATAAATGCCAGTTCATAAGAGATCCCTGTGTAAACAATCTATTTCTGCATGCAAGTGATGATTTTATTGCTGTTCTGTAATTCTGTGTAGAGGCTTTGTGAAGAAGTCTTATATTTTCCTAAAGCACTAGAATGTTTCTGATAGTGTTTTTCATTGCTAGCTCTTTGGGGGCTAATTAAAAGAAATATCTGTTAAATTTATTCATTGCTTGGTTCCTTGAAAGCAAGAGGCACCTGGCACAAACATTAAAAAGAAAAGCAGGCAGCAGCCAGACCTCATCATATATTAGATGCATTAGGACACTTTATTTATAAATATGAAATTGGTTTTAATGATTTCAAAAGGAGGAAATGCCAGGAAGAGCATAATACGAGCGAGCTCAGTAAAGCTGTCATGAAGATGCCTAAACCCACAAAAAATCCAGGAGTTGTACTTGCTCCCCCCTTCTCCTCTCAAATGGGAAGTGGCAATTCCAGCTGCAATGGCAGGAATGTTCTGAACTGCAGCAGGAACCACGAGAAGCAGCAGAGATGGAGCACCCAAGTGTCTGCAGGGGCAGTGCCTTCAGTGGGGATCAGAAACAGCTCATTGCTCCTGAGCTGACTGATCCAGTGAAACAAACCCTGAATTTTGACTCCTATGATTTAATGTGAAACCTTTAAGGATGAGAAACCCATTCTTCTGCTGGGACAACATTTAAAGAGGCACTTACACTGAGCACCTGCTTTACATTCATTTGACTTCAGTTTCAAACAGGCTTGGCAATGTTTCATTCTGTTCCCACTGCAGGCTTCAATAAATCAGTAATGAACAGTGACTCAATACCTTATAATCCAGCATGCATTCAGCACTGTCCCACAGAAAGATGCAATAAATTAATGATCAATAGACTGTGCAAGGGAGGAATATCAGCAATAGTCCTGAAAGAGTTCTCCTTGGTGGAGAAAAAAGCCAGCCCTAAAGGTAGATTTCACCTTAGGGCATGTTATTGCAACAACATGCTGATATGAGAAAGGCATTTCACAGGAGTAAATCTGATGTTAGTGAGATCAGTGTCCAGCTTTAGTGGGAGGAACCACAGCATCTTTTCTCATTTAAAGAGCTGAAGTTTTGATCCAGGTGTAATACATAGGAAAGAGTCCAAAGAGACAGAAAGATTTATGTCACAGGAACTCTCATCCACTGCTGCTTGGGCATTTAGAAAAAGTGCTAAGCAAAAAGAAAGTTTGATCTAAAAGGATGAAAGAGCAAACTGATTCTGATAATACAAGACTGAGGATTTCATTCTGAGTTAACCTGTTATGTGAAAATCTAAGACAAGCCACAGACTGTATCAGGTCTCTACTGGACCTGATTGCTCCCACACCTCTTCTAAGTGACACTTGAAACAATGGGCCATGCACAGGAGTAATGGCTTTAATCCTGGTTGGGATGAAAACCTTTTCAGTGGTTATTCTCCTCCTTTCACACAGTGGAGAACAGTTCCTAGATGAGCAGAGTGAGGAGGGCAGGTGGAAGCTGTGCCATCCATTTTCAGTTCTAGCACTGCACAAACTGATCCCGTGGCAGGGGATGCGCCATGAGTGGAGGAGAGAAGTTAGGAGACCTGTAGCAAAAAAGAATCTGTAGCCTAAGGAGGTTTTCTGACCTCCTGGAACCCCATAGGTGTGATCTTTGCAAAGGGTGATTTCCCAGTTTTAAAGAAGAAGAGTTTTGTTGACTTCTTTAATCGCACCAGAGGTGACTTGTTTCTAGGGCAGGAACTTTTCCTCATGCCCTTGCAAAGAAAACAGACAGACAGTGGTTTTCCATGCTGCCCTGACCTTTGGAAGTTGTCATCTCTGCCAGTTCTGCACTTTTGGGCCCTGGAGAGAGCAGTTCAACCCTGAGTGAGGGAACTGAGCCCCCTCCCGAATCACCCCACACTTCCTGCAGGGTGACACCTGTGTTTTCCTTGGAGGTCACTCCATGCACCAACTAACCAGGCCTGGCCCTGTTTAACTGGAGATCCAAGCAGCAGGATTGTCCAGACCTCCAGAATCAAACCAGAATCCCCAGAGAGCCTCAGAGGAGCCCGGGCAGGGGGAGCTGCAGGCAGGGAGCTCAGTCCCAGCGCAGAGCTGCTGCCACAGGACCCAGGGAAGGGTGCTGGGGCACAAATCCTCCAGCCCAGGTCTCAAGTGACTTCAGGGACAGGCCCTGGCTGGGTTCAGGATGAGAGCAGGTCCAGACGAGGGGGAGCTGCAGAGAATGCAAGTTATAAAATGTCTCATTCCTCCAAGATCTGTATATGAGGCTTTGCTTCCACCAAGCCAGGTGACATTTAACCACAAAAATATTGAGCGTGCTTTTTGCAAGGATGTGCATCACTGACTGTGATAAAATACAATGGTGTGGGAGAGTCAGGATGCAGCTTTTTCTCTGCAACTCTACATGAAGGAAAAATGGCAGTAAAAAGGAAGTCTTGGCATAAGGAAAACATCCCGATGAAATCCTGCCTTTTAATCTTGGCCGCAATCTCTTCTCGTCATCTTTCCTGCTTTTTAATGCTCTGCTGCACTTTTTATATTGTTCACTTTATCAACTTCACCTGTCTCAAAAGTCAATAAAAGCAGAGGCCACGGTTTTAAAATCCAGGCAAATGAACTGAGGCAGCAAACTTCTCAACTTCTCCAGAGGTGCTGACTGCTCCCAGCTGTCAGGAGCAGCAGCACAACCTGGGGGTGATCAGTGCCTTCAAAAATCACTTAAGGGCTTGAAGAGGAACATAACTGGAAAACACAGAGGATGATATTTTCAAAAGCCTCTGACTCAAGAGTCACTATTTTACCTTTAGAAGTGATTTAAGCACTTGGGAGTTCAAGAACTACTTAAAAATCAAGTGTATTCTGAAATGCATAATACTTTCTGTGAATGGTATACAGATGCCTCTTCTGGTAATGTACTTACCCAGAAGCTTCAGGCTTCTCAAAGAGAGGACTCAATGTGTTGAAACTCCAGTCCAGGACTGGCCACACTCTCACCTACACAAGCCCCATCAATATTCTAATGGGAAAGTAACTTCCCATGCTTATTGCCTGAGGAAACCTCGGTAGAAGAATGACCTAAACATCATTGCACTGATTGCTGTTGAAGACTCTCCTGCACTTTTCTAGTGCCCCTGATGGAAAATGCTTTGTTCAGGCTTTCTCCTGTTACCATTTTTTTTTCCCTGACATCTGTTATCACTGAGCCAGCAGCGGAGTCAGTGTCCCACCACGATGGATGTGAGCTCCCAAAACACTCTGAGCAGGGGGAGGAGGTTTCTGAGTGCACAGAGACAGCAGAGGCAGTCATGTCGTGGCTTAAGCCAGGTTGTTGATAGAGGAGGTTTCCAGCTGTCATTAGTGAAACGGAGAAGAGGCTGCTGACACAAGCTCACACCACTGACAGCTACAGATCAGGAGAAAGATATCAGCACGTGGCAGCATTTCACTGCTGAGCTGTTGGCCTGAAATTCTGTTCATATTTATCCAGTGTGCTGATCTTTAACATTTGGTAGCAGAGAGTGGGAGCAGCCTGAGGCCTTCACAAGGTGAGTGTGTTGTGAGGCCAGAGGAGCTCAAAGCCTGGCCAGTCCTGCAGCAGCCCAGAGGCATCTGCAGCTGGAGGGGGCAGTCAGCTTGTGCCTCCTTGGGCTGAGCAGCTCCTGAGGCAGAGGGGAGGCTGCAGTGTGGTTTGCACAGATCCCTCCTTTACATCAGGAGTGTGGTCAGTGTCAGGACAGCCTGGCCCTGCCTCTGAAACAGAGACTTCCAGCTCACTGTTTTCAGGTGTTCTGGCACCACCACTGCTGCCCATCACTGCAGGAGTTAACTGGAGCACACTGGGGTGAATATCTTTGAAGTATTCAGGTTTAAAGCCTTTTCTCCTTGGAAAGACACGTTTTTAACAGAAAGGCACATGCTATTTTCTCTTTCAGCACCTCTAAAGAAGAGGAAGGCTCTCTGTAACTGTTTTAGAATCTCTTTTCCATGATGGAGTTGAAGCTCTTTCTTTGGAACAGAGGTGTTCCTTCCTTGATTTAGACAAGGTTTAAGTCACGTATTTTGATTCATTCATTTTCCTTTGGTTTCCTTTCGCACAGAGAACCTGTTGGCTTTCTCATCTTTAACACCATACCCCACTCCTAATTCCATCCTAGCCACCTACCTGGGTACATCCAAAGAAGTTTTCTCTCAGTTGCCTCCTGGCCTGATGTGCTGCTCAGATCTCTCTCACAGCCAGAGGCCTCCCCCACTTCTGCTGTTCATCACAGCAATTTCACATGCTCTCCTCAGCTGTTCTCTCCACAGGCTGGTGAAGCTGGTATGGTTATTATCCTCTTTATCCTCTGCAAAGTTTAAAAAAAGGAAAAAAAGATTATTTATGGCTAACGCTGGGGACCACCCATACAGCAAGAAAAATTGGGAAAAAACTGTTTTCATGCTTTGGGCAGTTCCACGCATGCATAGCTTGGATCAGACAGTCCTTCCCATTTGACTTCTGTTCCCAGTAAATATTTGGAGCTTTGCTGATAAAGCAGTGCTGGGTTTCTCAGCTGGGCTTCCATATGGCCCATAAGCTGTGGCACTGGACTACAGAACCCCATTCAGTAACAAGCCTTCTTGAACAGTCATTTGTTTCATTCTCTAATTTGGTCATGAAAAATCTGCTTAGGAATCAAATGGCAGAACAAAGTCTCCAAATACAGCTGCTTTGGCTGTATTATTGATTGCTCTGGGGCCCATTGCAATAGTAACAAGGGCTCCAAGGCATGAATTTTTTTTTTTATTGTGACCTAAATGCAGTAATTCGTGTATAGGAAATGGCAAAAATGTGGAGGATTTTTTGTATATTATATTATTTCTATTTAATGCACCTTTATCTTTGTTTCAGTCTGTTTTTACCCATAACAGAGGACATTTCTTGTTTGTGCCTGCCCTGGCTGTGCACAGAGAAGCTTCTGAGGAGAGTGAGCTTCAGGGCTGGTGAGGGATCTGAACATCTGACTCTGAGCTCAGCATCCCTGGCTTGCCCCTGCCCCAGATTTCCAGTGGGACACCCAAAAATTGTCACCCTCTGTCCCCTTTGCCTTTCCATCCACCTGCACACAGCTCAGCCACAGGAAGGTTTCACTCTTGACTCAGAAGTCAAAGCTGTTGGACACTTCTAAGCTCAATAGTTTGCAATCAGTAATTTCTTCCCAAAAGATAAAATATTACTAAGAGGAAAAAGACATAGAAAAATAAGGATGACTTCAGAGCTCAGTTTTACAGCTTTTTTTCCCTTTTGGAACTAACAACAACTCTAACACTTCCCTTTTGCCCACAGATCTCAAAGTGCTTTACAAAGGCAACAAACATCACTGACAGCCCTTTACAGTGAGGGAAACAGGAGCACAAAGGGGAAGGTTATTTATCTGAGAACCCTTCAAGAGACCAGCAGCAGAGGCAGGAATACAAGCAGTAATGTGCTGGCTATGAAGGCTGCTCCCTGGACGTGCTGCTTATAGTGGTCACATTTCTAATGCCAATAAAATCGGTGTTTTCAACCTCTCTGACCCCTTTATCAGTTCTTCCCTTCCTTCTCAGCATGCACATTCCCAGTTGGTCATCATGTGACAGTGAAAGTCCCTCTGGGATGGACTTACTGCTTCTATTACTAAAGCTGCTTTTTCCAGGCCTCTTTCTTAGGTGCTGGTTCTGGTGTTTATGAGATAAATTTTATGTTTTTGTGCAAAGCAGGGAGATTAGGCATGGGGGAGGTTCAATGTGCTCAGTAGGTAGTTGAGACAACATCTTCCATATAAAGACTATTTCAAAACTGCCCTTGGTGCAAGCTGCAGCTGAATTTAAATGCAGCCTTGGCTTTTTTGCAATTTCCTGCCAGAAGAGCAGCTCTCAAACTGTTTTGAAATAAAAAGACACAAATGCTGGAAGGAGGCAAGTGGGCAATTGACCTCATCAGAGCTCAGTGCTGGTGTTAGTCAGGCAATATCCAACTAGAGGGGTTTGGGGTTTCCATTCTTTTGGGGGGCATGGGGAAGAAAATCCTGATTTCTCAGAACTGAAACATTTTGTGGGAAATGGCATTTGCACAAAACACTTTCTGGGAAGAATCTTCCTGCTCAGCTTGAGACTGATGGACAAAACCTGTTTGGGAAGGGATCCCAGCACAGCCAGGAGCCCATGGCCAGTACATTCCCTGGTGATGTGGATTTACACCCTGTGCTGCAGGAAAGGTTGAGATGGCTCTGAATAAAGCAGAGCAAAGATTTGACACAGTCTTCCCACAGCCACTGTAAACACCCCAACCTCGGGCTCACCCTCTCTCCTCTGCCCCAAGAAATGGGATTTTTATGAAGTCAGAACCCATCCAAGAGGAGCAATTGTGCTCAACACATTGATCCTACTCAAGGGACCATGAACATGAACCCTGGGCTCCTACATCCTATGGAAATATCCTCAACACCAGGCTTGGCGTGCTGTGAACTGAACCTGTTTGCTCACTTGCTCTTTCTTCAACAAGCAACCTTGTTTTCATGTTGATGAGACAAAAATTCTAAAACATCCCCATTTTTACTAAAACATGTTTTGCTCCCTAGTCAGCTTTACTCAGCATTTTAGAAGGGAGTCCTTGGCCTGACACCAGACATTTAACATCTGCCCCACTTTGGGGTTGCCACTGACACCAAATCTAAAACAAATCAAACACACAAAATGAGAAGGATTTTCTCTTCCCTCACCAGGCTGTGAATCAGACTGCAAACTCCAACAATTTCCCAGAAGATTTCATTGGGTTTGTTTGCTAGCTGCTGGAGAACTGGATTGCTCCCTCCAGCCCCTGACTGCTCCTCACCGTGGGCTGAAGAGCTGCAAACCTCTGTGGGGTGCATCAGGTGAGTGAAAATAAATGAGTTCTCATCAAGAAAGGTTTCAAATCACCATCGTCAGACTTTCACTGGTGTCAAATTTTTCCTAACGTGCATAATAAATAAATCCAGAGGGAATTGAAGGAAGGCATGATCTGAAAATGTGCTGAAGAATCCTGTGATGTCCCAGTACTGAGGGAGGCCATGGCAGGTTTCCTCAGAGGGTCAGAGAGGTGCCCATGGTGGAGAGCAGGACTGTGAAATACAAACTTGTAGCTCCCTTTCTTTGGCTGAGGCCAATAATTACATCCCTCTTTCCAAAACTGCTCAGGCACACAGGAGGGATGATGCTGACAAAAGTTTCTTTGGTCTATTCCAGTTCCCTTTTGGAAAGAAGCTGTTTCCCAACCCCACCAGTATAAAACCCTTTACTCAAAGGTAATTCTTCTAAATTAGGGTCTGCATTTACATAGGAGTGAGGATGACAATCTGAGGGAACATTAGCTGAAGGGTGCTGAAGAATAATGGCATTTTTCTAGCATTACTATGAGGAGGAAAGGAAACTGTACATCACATGAAAGGCTGACCAGCTGCTCCTGTTCCATAATGGATGGGGACACTGCTGATTCAATAAATGCTAAGAATACAGAAATTTATCTACAAAGACAGATACTCCTGTGTCCACATTAAGACTTTACTAAAATATATGGCAGAAATATACCACATATTTCCTGGTTATTTCTCTTTGCATGCTGGTTTATTTCATCTCCTTTTCCCCCCAATCCTTTTTACAGGCACTGAAGAGCAGCAGTGGGGGGAAATTGGTGTTCTAGCAAGCAAGGACCTCATCTTAGCCACATAACAGGGGAAAAGAATCATTTAGAGAAGACCTGAGCTTTGCACAGCACTTACTGAACATGAGTAAGATTTAAAACTTGAGTGGAGTGGGCAGGCACATCACAGCCCACCCTCAGTGGCTGCAAATGAGGGGGAAAGCCAAGAACTAATGATCAGCTAAATACTCAGTTCCTTCTGTCAGTAAATCGACAGCATACTCAAAGAAGACCTCAAAGAAAACCTCCTCAGACAAATTCTGAGTGCGCTGTCAAAGGAAGGAAACAGCTCTTACTGAAAAATAAGTCAACATCTGTTAAATGGAACAAAACATGGTGCTGAGGCTGCAGCTGAATTCAAAGGCAATTCTACAGGTAGCTGGAAGAAGTGTGGGGAGGGAGAAAACTTCCATTTCACACAGACATCTGGTGCTTACAAATCAGAACTGGGTATTTACTGAGGTGAGATTACCTCACCCTGGACTCTGTTTAATTCCTGTCCTTTCCTTTGCAGAACTCTGGCTGTATAAACTACTGAAAAAAAAAAAAAAAAAGTGGGAAACAGAGACATGAGGAGAAAGACAATCACATCTGCTGGTGCAGGTATCTGTACATGGCCATGAATTCATGTTTGGCAAACACTGAATGCAGGAGGGAGCTTTGGGATGCCAAGGGTGGAAGCAGGGGGCTGATGGCTCCTGAAAAACAGCTCTGCATTACAGATACACTTGATATGGAAATAAAAATAAGGTACCTGGGATCTCAAAGCTGCTTCTGGTTTCTCTGCATGAGAAACGCGATTTCCAAGGGTTCAGCTCCCATTTAAATAGCAAAACAGACATCCTGGTTTTCCAGAGATTATGGAAAATAAAATCCTCTCCCTGCTCTACATCCTGGAGTGTATCAGCAGAGCTGGCTGTATTTCATTTGGGGCAGCAGAGCTCCATCAATTTGCACAAGGCAGGAGCTTCTGTTTCCAAACAGAGCATGAGGAGAGTTATGACCTACAAATCAGGCCAGAAGATCCTTGGCTCTGTGTCAGGATGCAAATACTGCTTTTTCTCTTAGAAATATTAAAATTGAATGATCTACTGAGGAGGTCTTTTCTACCTGCTTTGCTTATGGGTCTTTTGAGAGATTTTCTTGACTATCAAGTAGCTTTCAGAGTTTATCAGTGGCCACAAGATCAATTTGCACTCTTAGAAAATAAATACAATTCTTGCTTACAGTAAAAATCAAATGTGCAAGAATGGAGGAAAAGAAGAGAGAACAGGATTAATAAATTACAATTGTTAGCGAGCACTAACATGTATCGAAAATGGCAAATTCTCTGGAGTACAGCTGAGCTTCTTTTATTCAGGTCAATGGCTCTTTTTGTGATTCTCTCCTCTCAAAAAGAGCATTTTTCAATGATTTATGTATAATAATCTCCACATCAGCATACCGTATTTTTCACTATTTGTTTGTTAAACATGCAGCAAGGATCTCACACTGAAGCCCTTAGCCTTGAAAATCCAGCTGGGATAGAGGCATAAAAATATACATGGAAAATAGAAATATTTATTACTGAGGCTGATGTTTATGATTTGACATGTAGGTAAGGGGAAAAAATACGTCATTTTAGATTGCTGAGTTAAGGCTTTAATGGTGGGAGTTTCAGACAGATACGTGAGGGCTGTTTATTAAGGAAAAAAA
>VXBR01012367.1:35905-47951 GCA_013400215.1 Cisticola juncidis
TGCAGTTATTCCCTGTGTGCAGTTATTCCCTGTGTGCAGTTATTCCCTGTGTGCAGTTATTCCCTGTGTGCAGTTATTCCCTCTTTGCAGTTATTCCCTCTTTGCAGTTATTCCCTCTTTGCAGTTATTCCCTCTTTGCAGCACCCCCGTGTTGTCCACTTGGTGCCCAAAGCCTCTGGGAGATGGGAAGGTTCATCTGGGGCCACTGACTTGTTCTGTTTGAAATCCATGTCCCACAAACACTGATTGTGTTCATACCCAAACTGTGTTCCAAAATCACTTTTTATTTAGGTGTCTGACACGATTCCCTGTTCTGTGTGTTCTTCCAGTCAAGGCCACCTGCCCTGTGAGAGCCAAAATGGGAATTTTTAGCATGTCTGTGGTTTCAGTAGTTCAGTGTCACGGCCGGTCCTTGGCCTCCTTACTGCAACACCAGCAAACAGGGCCAGGGGGTTCCAGGCTGGCCTGGCACAAGGCAGAAAACAGGCCTTACACTTCTAAAACTCATCTTTTCCCTTCTTTCCCTCTCTTTTTAAACTAATATTTTCCCTACGTGAATATCCTCTATAAGGGTGAAAATTGAAAGCAAAGGAGAGTCAGTGTAGACCTGCAATACTTCAAGGTCCTCCAGACAGGTGTGTGTCGTGGCTGTGTGATTTATGAGCTGTGATAATGTCAGCTGCAGGGTGGCACTGTAATGTGTAATGTGTGCTTTGTCCCTCCCCAGCTGGCTGCAAGGTTTGCTTCGTGGCCCTGCTCCAGTCCTTCAGCCACTACAGCATCGTGGCACAGAAACTGGTGAGTCTGGCGTGGGGTCACTGTTACGGGTCTGGGCTGTGTCTGTTGGGTGTGAAGGAAGGGGAATGGGGAGCAGGAGCTGTGTGGGAGCAGCTGTTTCCAGGTCTTGGTGGGGACAGTCGGGATTGGTGCTCCTGTGCTGGGATAAAGAGCACTTTAGGGTAGAACTCACAGGCTCTGCCCTGCCAAGAGCTGCATGGCTGCTTGCTTTGTGCTTAGAAATGTTTTCTGTGGATCAGCGTTCCCCAGACAGGCCCAGACTGGTAGATGGAGGTTCCTTAATCCCCTGGAGAGGAAAATGCTGTGGTGTCAGTGTTCCCAGGACCCCTGCACACCTGCAGCAGCTCCTGAGGTGACTTTGTCCCCTGGTTCCTGTTGGGATGGAGGGCTGAGTCAGGAGGACACGTGTGTGCCTCGTGTGGCTCTGGGCTGAGCCATCCCTTTGAGCTCTGTGAGGAGCCACAGGCAAATTCGTAGGGATTTCCTTCCCATGCTGAGTTGGGCAAGCATTGTGTGTACTCTGAAATGAGGAAACAGAGACACAAAGCAGGCAGGGCACTTCTGCGTGTCAGCAAATTGCCTGAGCTCCAAACCGCTGCACTCAGCGCTTTGTACAGCACTCCAAGGTGAAATGCTCCAGGTGGGAAGTCCGGGTGACCTTCCAGGGCTGAAGGGACAAGGGCCTCACTGTCCTCCCTGCTCTGGTCTGCTGTGAATCCCAGCAGTGCTGCTGCCCATAAAGACTCCCAGTGTGGAGGAACCAGGCACTGTATTACCCGCTGTAACAGCGTGCTGCTAAACAACTGTATTGTATTTGCTGCTCAGTTTTTACCCTTTGGAAGGAGATCAGGGGCCCGGGGTGCCTGCAGTGGGCTGAGCAAACACGGTGTTTCCCACGGAGCTGTAACTCCCAGGGGAATACCCACGGTATCCCCCTGGCTGAGCAAACCCCTCCCCACGAGCACAGAGCTGGCCTGGCCTTTGTGGGGCAGACAGGAGGAGATCGTGGGGGGACCTTGCTGTGTGGGGCCCAGAATGGGGCACAGCAGCCAGTGTGGGGAGGAAACCCAGCTGTAAACACGGGATCCTTGCCCACCACTGAAGTCAGGGTATTTCCTAATGCAGAGATTTCCCGGTGTGCACCCAATGGGAGCTGCTGACATCTCCCTGGCTGGGAGGCTGAGGAGGGAGAGAACATGAGGATTAGCTGCAGGCACGTGCGATGCAAATGGGGGCGATTTGCTGTCTGATACTTGAACAAAAGGTGCCTGCCACGAGGGAGGTGATAAGCACAGCTCAGGGGAGCGATGAGCTGCTCTCAGCTCTGAGTCACTCTCGCCTTGCAGCTTCAGAGGTGCCCCTGTGGTCGTTGCTGTGAATTCCTCCCAAGCTCTGAGGAGCTGGAGGTCACAACATCGGTTATTTATATCCACGTTTCCATCACATCTCTTTGCTTTAATCCTTCTTTGCACAGATGAACACATCAGGCTCAGAAGAGGTGGTTTTTGGCAGGGTAGTTTCACTCTTAAATGTGCTTAAGAACTTGCTGCTGTAGATCTTTACTGGAGACCAGTAATGGTGTGGCCACAGGCCCAGGGCAGTGCCCATCCCCTGGTACTGCTGAGGCACCTCCAGTCCTGGGGACAGTTTTGAGGTGCCCAGGTACAAGACAGAGCGTGTCCAGGGAAGGGAACAGGGATGGGAGAGGCTCTGGAGCCCCAGGAGGGGCTGAGGGAGCTGGGAAAGGGCTGAGCCTGGAGAAAAGGAGGCTCAGGGGGACCTTGTGGCTCTGCACAGCTCCTGACAGGAGGGGACAGCCGGGGAGGTCGGGCTCTGGGAACAGGGACAGGGACAGGAGCAGAGGGAACGGCCTCAGGCTGGGACAGGGGAGGGGCAGGGTGGATATTGGGAAAATTCCTTCCCCAAAAGGGCTCTCCAGCCCTGGCACTGCCCAGGGCAGTGATGGAGTCCTCATTGGTGAAGGGATTTTAAAACCCTTTAAAGTGGATGTGGCACTTGGGGACATGGGTCGGTGGTGGCCTTGGCCGTGCTGGGGAATGGCCGGACTGGACGGACTCAGAGGACTTTTCCAGCCTCAGTGATTCAGTGCCTGTGATTGTGCCCCTAGAAGAGCCTGCACTTGGAAGAGCCTCAGAATTTTGAGCGGTGCCCCAGTTACTGTTGGGAGCAGGGCAGTCCCAGCCCGGGAGGAGGCTCCTGGAGCCAGTGTGGATTGTACAGTGACACTTGTAGCACTCATGTGTGATGGTAAAGTATTTGTACATAGCTAGAGTGATGCTCCCTGGGACTTGCTGTTTTCCCAGTGTGCCAGGTGTTACAAGTCCCAAATCACCTCCTTATGTGTTAGCTAAATGCAGGGGTGTATCTTTACCTGCAGGAAAAAATGTCCCTGGCTTTTTGTGCCTGTGTCTTCTTTCCCTAAGGACGCACACTTCACTGGAAGGCACCGTCAGTGTTGTTGGCCCTGACCGTGCAGAGAACCTGCAGGGCTATATCAGGGCAAACAGCACCAGGGCACCCTGCCAGGCTGCTGTTCCCACCCTCACTTGTACAAAGTTTGTTTTGTTTTACGGGGAAACCAGATTTGTCCCCATTTGATGCCCATCTCCTGTCCCCTGCTTTGAGCTCACAGCCTGGAGGACGTGGCCTGATCCCTGATGGCCACACTCTGTCCCACAGCCGTGTTTGCTGATGGAGCTCATTCCCCTGCTGTGCACACTCCACTCCTTGCTCTGGCCTTCAATATTTTGCTTTCCTGTTCGGAATGGCCAGCGGGAAGCAGCAGCTCTGCCTTAGGGGCTGTCACAGCTGGCAGGGGTGGGCACCAGGCTCTGGCAGCTCCCCAGGGGGACAGGAGCAGCTGAGCTGCTGCTGCAGGAGCATTGCTGGGCTGGGTTGATGGCTGGCAGCAGATCCTGCCCCTGTTCTCCGGGGCAATGCAGCAGGCTGCTGGCACAGAGGGAGAGCTTGCAGCTGTTCAGGTGCTGGGCAGTGCCGTGGCTCTGCTGTGGGGACAGCAGTCCTGTCTGTGCACTCAGGAGGGTGCTGCTGGCCACTTTGAGCACTTCTCCCACTTTTCCAAGCTGTCCCCTGTTGGAAGATGGGGCTGGACTTGCTGGGTCCATGCATGGCACTGAGGGGGCTGAATTCTTGGTCTGACACACTGTCCCTGGCTGCTGTGGCCCTTTTCTGTCACCCAGGCAGGCCCTGATGTCACAGCACTGAGTTCCCTTCTAAGGAGGGGACACTTTTCTTGCAGATCAGAGGTACAGAGAGTTTGTGTGTGCAGGAAGAAATGTCTGAAGCCAAGGTAAAATCCACTGCAGAGTTACTGATATTAATAGTGAATTTAGTGACAGTATTTCAATAGGTTCCCAGCCCTATGGACTGCAGAAATCCCTGAGGGAATGAGGTTTGTGAGGCTGCTGTGCAGCCCAGCCCTCCTTTATGGCATGGCAGGTATTTATTTGCTGGCTGTTCCCTGCTCTTCACCTGCCACGTAGAGGTGGTTCTGTCCTTGGCTAGGACGTTTTCCATCGTGTGTGCTCAGAATTGCCCAATAATGCTGCTATTTCTGAAGCTGTTACTGAGGGGTAGTGCCCAAAAAAAAAAAACTATTGCTTTACAGGGGAGTCTGGAGAGGGAGTGAGCATTCAGGCATGTGTTCCTTCCCAGCCGAGTGGAAGGAAAACAGAGGAAGCATTCTTCTCAGGTAGCAGGAATCACAGGATCAGGAGCCCAGGCAGCTTCCATTAAAGCAGGCAACAGATGCCAGCAGATGGGAGTGCAGCCAGGCCTCAGGTTATTCTTAATAACCATGTTACAAAGTGATAGTGCTGCAAAATTGAGCCCGGGAAGATAATCATGGGATAGTTTGGGTTGGAAGGCACCTGAAAAGGTCACCTAGCCCAATCCTTCAGGAAATAATTGTACTGCACATGATCATGGAACCAATGAGGCTGCAAAAGCCCTCAAGGATCCCTCAGCACTGCCAAGGCCACCACTAACCCAAGTGCCACATCCACAAGGCTTTTCAGTCCCCCCAGGGATGGTGACTCCTCCACTGTCCTGGGCAGTCCCTTCCAGTGCCTGACCACCCTTTTTGAGAATAAACTGTGGAGAGTGAGAAGGTCCCCTCTGAGCCTCCTCCTGTCCAGGCTGAGCCTCCCCAGCTCCTTCAGCCCTTGACAGTGGAAGGTGTCCCTGCAGAGGGATGGAACTGGATGATCTTTAAATGTCCCTCCAACCCAAACCTTTCTGGAATTCTGTGACCTCCAGCTGCAGTCTCCTCCCTGTCTGCTGCAGCTGTGGGATGTCTCTGTTGGAGCTGGACATTCCCAGTGTGTGGCTCTCGATTGGCCTCACCACCAGGCAGGGCTGCGAGCTGAGTTTGAGTCACAGCCCCAGGCGCTGGTCGTGGCCATTCCTCCTCCTCCAAGTGGAGTCGGGGCTCCCCGGGTGGGAGCCCTGCTGGGAGCCCCGGGTGGGAGCCCCGGGTGGGAGCCCCGGGTGGGAGCCCCGGGTGGGAGCCCCGGGTGGCAGCCCCGGGTGGCAGCCCCGGGTGGGAGCCCCGAGTGGCAGCCCTGGGTGGCAGCCCTGGGTGGGAGCCCCAGGTGGGAGCCCTGGCTGCTCTCTCCCAGGTGTTGTGCAAGTGCTGGGATGCTCAGCCCACGACTCTCTCCGGATCTGGGCGTGCCAGGCTCAGCTGCGTGGGCTGTGCCAGGGGCGCTCATTGCCGCAGTGTCACCTGGAGATAGTGAGAAACAAAAGCTTTCATCACCCGGGGAGGGAGGTGAAGGAATTGCTCATGGCAGGCCCTTGGAGAAGCCTGCGCCATTCTCTCTCTGCCTCAGCACACCTAGCTGGCTTCTCAGAAGGAATTCCAGGGTGTTTGAGCCCCCAAATCACAGTGTGCTTTTGTTATCTCCTGGCAAAGTACGGGAGAGCAAATGTGCCACCAGTGACTGTAACAGTGCCCATTTCATCCCTGAAGCACTGACTTTATCAGCACATTTAGATAAGATTTGATTCAAATAAGAATGAAAATTTGGCTGTTGATTCATGTGGTTCTGTGTGCACTATTTTCCCTAAGTTCAGTCTGAAACCTGATGTTTTCCTCATTCCAGGGAGTCAATCTGGCAGCTGCCAAGGAGCGGGGACAGCTTGTCTTCCTGGAGGGCCTCAAGTCCTGCCTTGACCTCCTGTTTGGAGAGGAGGAGCAGCCAGAACAGCCCAGTCCTCTGCAGTTTCTGAGGTGAGCCTGAGCTTGGAGTGTTCTCCTGTCACATCTGCTGCCACCAAGAGCTCCACCCAAGGTCCAGGACTGGCTCCCGCTGCCCCTTGCGCTCCCCTCCAAGGCCAAGGACTCAGCTGGGCACCAAGTGAAGGGCGAGGCCAGCAGTGTGCACATCCCCCTATGTGCCCTGGCCTGTCCCTCCTGTCTCCCTTTCAGAATTCTAGGGGAACTTCATCCTCATTGTCAAGCATGTCACAGGTCTAAAAAAAAACATTTATTTCAGCACTCCAGAGGTTTGTGTCAAACAAAAACCCAGCCAAGTGGTTCTGTTCCCTTCTTTCATTATTTTGAGGTTTATTCTTATCCAGGAGAACAGTGCTGCTTTATCCATGCTGGCTTTGGGGTTTATCCTCACATCATTTTCTCCCTGTTGCCTGGGAAGCTCAGCAGAGGCCAGACACCTCCCCAGCGGTGTCCCAAAGGCCAGGTGGACATGGGACAGGTGGCACATGGCTGAGAGGTGGCACTGGGTGGGTTTTGAGTTCCTTCCCACCCAAACCATTGCATGATCCCTAGAGCAGGGCAGGAGGGCTTCACCACACACGGGTGTGGAGAAGCAGGGGCTGCAGGGCAGGGAGGAGGGCACTGTCACAGCGGTGGGGACAGCAGGGTGGGGGCAGGCCGGTGGTCCCCACTCAGGGTCAGTGAGGGAGGAGGGGACACGGTGCCAAGGCCCTGACACGTCCCTGTGTTGCAGCGGGAGCGCCGGTGACCTGCAGGCGCTGTTTGAGTTTGTGCGGGGGTCCCTGGCTGCCCCTGGTGACCGCGGGCAGGGCCCCGTGCTGCTGGTGGATGATCTGAGCGTGCTGCTGAGCCTGGGGGCTGCACCCGTGGCCGTGCTGGACTTCATCCACTACTGCCGTGTGTCCGTGTGCTGCCAGCTGAAGGTACTGCTGCCCCGGCCTCTGGCTGTGCACAGAGCCTCCGAGCAAAGCCTGCCTTATTTTCTCTTTCCATCTGGCCATGATGAGCTTTTTGAAAGCCTGTGGCTGTCCAAGAAGCTTAGATCATTGCTCTGGGGCCACTTGTGGGAGTTGTGTGGGTCCCTGAGTGCCTGTGCAGGCTCCTGTTCAGCTGGGTTCCTGGGAGATGCTGCCCAGAGAAGGGTTCTGTGTGTCTATGATGGATGAGCAGGGATTCAGGGTGTGTAGTAGTGGGTTTTGGAGCTCCTGGCTCTCCAGAGATCCTGACTCACAGCCCTGAGTGGGAGGGCAGGGGTGGAAACAGGTCGTGTGAGGGGCTGCTGAGTCTCACAGGGGACAAAAATGAAGCCACCCCAGTCCCTGCTCCCACCACCCTCCAGTGTGGCTGCTGCCCAAGGTGGGGTGATGATTTACAGAGATCCCTCAGTGATGTGGGCACTCCTGAGAGCAGCACAGCCAGAAGTGCTCAGTCCCATCCAAGCTGCCGTAGAGGCAGCGTCCCCTCCCTGGGCACTCCCTGCAGGAGTGGGAATCAGCCCATGGTGTCAGTGCTGTCACCCTGCACTTCACACAGCTCCAGACGTGCTGACAGGGATGATCTGCTCACACAGAGTATTTACTTCCAAAGAGCTAAAAAAGATGATAAACCCTGCTAGCACTTTGCTATTTCTGTCTGAGGTGTTCTGAAGCTCTAAAGTACATTTTAATTGATTGAGAATTCGTGTTATTTTAAGTCACTGGTGACTTGCATGGGCTGAGGCAGAGTCTCTAGAGGTGGATGTTAATAGAGTCGGTGTGTGGGGAGGTGTTTGCTCCCTGTCAGAGCTGTGAGGGTGTGAGCACTGCTGCAGCCATTTGGCCACCTCTTTATTTACCTGCTCTGAATTCAGTCAGTGCCGTCTGCCCAGCCTGATAGACTGGTTCAGCCACTGTCTCCTTCCAAAGGCTGGAGGTATTTTTAGACTGCACGTTACATACATGTGTGTGTGTGTACACAATGTACAGTGAGCTGTTCAGTGCTTATGTATGTTGGAGGGGACTGTAAAGATCACATATGCCGTGGGCAGGGACACCTCTGATTTGTGCCCCAGAGCTGGGGGCAGCTCTGCAGGGGAGTCTCCCCTGAGTGGGGCAGAGGGGCAGAATCCCCCCCTGCCCACGCTGGGGATCAGCCTGGGTATGGGGGGCTCCTGGCTGGGGCATGGCCAGCCTCTCCATTAGCAGCTGCTGGTTGTTTTCCCAGTGGAATTCAGACCAAGCTGGAGCTTGGATGGGGTGTTTGTGGAAGCTCCTGTTGCCACCCCCCTGTCCTTCCCCTGAGCCCAGCCAGGGGCTCACCCCTGCCTGCTGCTCCTGTTCCAGGGGAATGTCGTGGTGCTGGTTCACAGCAACGAGGATTCTGAAGATGAGGAGAATGAGCTGGTAGTGAATTCCCTGTGTCATCACAGCGACCTCATCCTGTGGGCAGAGGGGCTGGCCACTGGCTTCTGCAAGGATGTTCATGGGCAGGTGAGGCTCAGCACAGCCTGGACAGGTGGCACGTGTCCCTGTCACCTGTGGGAGACAGCCCAGGCTGCAGTGTGGTTGAGGAGTAATCCCGTGGGCACCAGGACGTGCTGGAGCACCCAGCTGTCACTCTGCTTCTGCAGGGAATTCAGGAATATCCTGCCACCTGGGACTCCCTGCCTCTGGAAGCTTTCCAGGGTTTATACAGCAGCTGCACCCCAGGGTGAGGGAAGACCTTCCTGGGAAGTTTCCCCAAATGGCAGATCTGATCTCTGCAGGGCTAGGAGGGTGCTGACACCTTTGTGATCCCTCCTCAGTGCTGCCACCAAAGGCACAGGCACAGGAGCTGCTGATGCAGGATTTATCAGTGACCCCCTTCCGTGCAGGCCAGGCAGAGGCATGGGGGTCAGGGATGCTCTGGGCAGCCGAAGGGACAATGTTCCTGTTCCTTTCCCTTTGCAGATTAAGATAATCAAGAGATTGTCCTTGCGGCGGGCGGCGGAGCAGGACCTGGTCCAGATCTACCAGTACAAGATCCAGGACAGGAACGTCACCTTCTTTGCACCGGGACTTTCGGCTGCAGTCCTGTGACACTGTGACAGTGCAGAGCCTGGGAATGCCAGTCCCTGCCTCTGCAAAAGCACCACCAGCACCCTTGGGGAGCAGCACAGCACCCTGACCTGGGAGCAGAGCTCAGACACCCCTGGGAGTGGTGCCAGCGTGGGATCAGCCTGCCTGGAGCCTGCCGCATCCCTCTGTCCTCCCACCCCATTCCCAACACACTCGGGCCAAGAAAGGGAGCAGGAACATGCAGGAATGGCCCTTGGAGCGTGTGAATGCAGGCGGGGGTGCCCCTGGGCTGGGCGTGCCTCACCTTTTCCGGTGTCTGGGCACAGCTGGCAGTGCCAGGCACAGCACGGAGGGAGCCGGCCCTCCCTCCCGCTGGCACAGGGGCGATGACACAGCGGGTGGGGCAGGGATGGTCTGGCAGCTGGTGCAATCCTCCCTGCCAGCTTTGCACAACTCCCAGCTTCCATGCACAGGTAAATCCACAGCTCCGTGTGTAGCCCCTCACCTGGCTGTGCTGAGACCTGGGCGCTGCCGGGGTGTATCCCTGCAGCTTCCCAAGCTCATCCTGGGCTTTGTGGTTGGGTAAACCCCTCTGTGAGCCTGTCCCAGCCACTGCTTCCTCATCCCAAACCCTGAGTAGTTACAGTTATATGGACTGCCCATGCTGAAGCATTTTTTTAAATAATAGTCCGTGATTTCAGTGAGGTAAGGCACAGTGATTAAGCAACCGCAGATCTCTGGGTGGGAACTGCTCCCCCCCTGCTCCTTGGCAGGGAGCAGGAATGGGCATTTCCCAGGCCTGGATGCCACAAGGGCAGTCCTGGGAGCAGAGCTCCGGCCTGGAGCTCTCCTGGTAGATGTGCCTGCTGAGATATCCCATTTATCCTGGGAGAGAAAACCATTCCATACACTTGGGAGAGTTTAGAGTAACCTGCCAGGCCCTTGCAGCTCCAGAGCTGGGATAGCAGCTGTGGCAGTGGGACACATTGCTGATTTTCCATGTAGGCTCAGTGACCCATCCCATGCCAGTTTGGGAATGTGCCCTTTGCCGTAGAGTTCTGGGAGCCCTGGCACACTCAGGGCTGTGGCTGCTGATCAGTGGCAGCCCAGGGAAGCCAGGCAGGCTCCAGGGGTTGTGGCAGAGCCACCAGGAGGGAGGGATGTCAGGCCATGTGTGTGCTGTAGGGTCCCTTGTCCCTGCTGTCACCTGGGTCTCTCCATGCTCTGCTGTGGAAATGGCAGTGCCCAGTGCCACTGCTGCTGCCCCGTGTGGTGGCAGTGCCTGGGGTCAATGCGCTGTCACAGTCTGCAAAGGGAGGATGGGAGGACAGTAGCTGCTGGCCCTGCAGCTGCAATGGCGTGGAAAGGTGTATGATTGGAATAATGTCTGTATGATTATCCATGGAGAGATCCCAGAGCCTGGATCCCAGCTCTGCCTCTCTCCTGAAACCAGCAGGGTCACTGTGTGACATCACTGCAAGATCATCACTGTGTGACATCCTCACTGTATGACATAATCACTGTGTGACATCACTGCTGGCTGTGCCTGGTTCTTTGTGCCCTTAGGCAGTGCCTGTTCCCCCGAGCTGGGCTGAGGAGCCTCGGCCTCCCCCCGTGTCCCCATGCCGGGGGTGTTCCCCGGATCCGAGCCCTTGCTGTGAGCTGCTCTGCCTGCGCTGTGCAGCCGCGTGAGCTTGGACAGGGACGTGAACCCCGTGGGGGCTGCTGAGGACCAAAGCCACCGTCCCCAGGCCTGTGTCCAGCACTGGCCTTGGCCAGCAGGACACGGTGGGGCAGCTGCGCTGAGCCAAGGCCACCAGCACGGCCGTGATGGAGCCAAGGCCTCGCTCTGGAGCTGACGCTGTGAGAGTGGAGTGGGTGTCAGGAATGGTGCCATCAGTGGCAGGACGGGATGGCCTTGCCTGGGTCAGCCTCCAGCTGCGTGCTCAGGGCCGCTGGCACGGGCAGTGTTTGTGCCAGCCAGAGCTTGGGCAATGCTGCGAAACTGGGTGGGACTTGGCCTGAGGGCTCAGTGTTCCCTTGGACTCGGGGAGCTGCGAGCAGGGAGGTCCCACCAAGGCTGGGGCTGGTGCCACAGGGGTGCAGGTCTTGGGAGGAGGGATGTGTCCCATTGGGAAAAACTGCAGGCAGCAGGGACTTGATCAGCGTCAGAGTCTGACAGCTGCAAGAAGGGCCCTGGAAGGGCTGTTGTGGGGGTGCCCAGCCCCTGGAGATGAAGGAGCAGGGAATGGGTTCTGCAGCATCCCGCCCCATGGCAGCGCCGTGCTGGAGGAGAGCAGGGGCATTGCTGGGGAAGAAGGAATGATCCCTGGGCCTTTGGGTACTGCTTGCATTTTCCCATGGCGTGTGCTCAGTGTTCCCAGTGCCTGGCCCACTTCTTTTCCCAGGAATCAGTGTCACCTCTGTCCCCGGCACCGAGCCAGGGCTCCCGGTACAAGGTCCTCCCCTATGTGCCGTATCCCGGGATGCTCCAGGGCCCCTCAGGCCCAATCCCCGCCATCAACTCTTCCTGTCCCGCCTGGGATACCGAGAACTCCCGGCGCTTTCCGCACATTCCCGCCCTGCCCGGGTGCACGGGACGGCCCCGCTCTCCCCCTGGGGCGCTGCCGGTTCTGCTCCCACGGGCCCGTCCGCTCCGGGGCCGTTCCGGTGCTGCCCTTCCGCGCTCCACGTGCTCCCGCCGCCTCCGTGCCGCTTCCGGAGGCGTGGCCAGCCAACGCGGGGGTGTGCACAGGGGCGGGGCTATGCAAATACAGCCTCGAATCGCATCACGTGGGCGTGGCTATGCAAATAAAGCCCACAGTGAGGCCTGGCTACACTCTTGAGGGCGTGGTCTGAGTGCCGTGGGCGTGGCCACGCCGACGGCGGGGGGCGTGACCGACGTGAGGCGCTGCGCGCGCGCGGGCGGGGC
>VXBR01012368.1:0-160277 GCA_013400215.1 Cisticola juncidis
CGTGCAGCTTTGGAAATAAGAGCGGATTGGTAAATACGCTGGGTTAGATGTCTACTCTAAGTTAATGAAGTCAGTAATGCCAATATTTAAATTGGAATGTTCTTAAACTGCTGTTTTGCTCAATCTATGAATTTGCAAAATCGAGACTGAGCTGAAAACGTTTTTCGTAGCTTTTAATATTTTCACAAAATATTTCCTTTCATATGTGAAAGGAAAATAGATGTTGTATATTGACTTTTGGTTTTAATTCTGTAAGAGAAGGAGGAGTAAAGTTAATTTGCCTTCCATGCTCTCAGCACAAATTCCATTCCTGTCTAGGTAATACTTGGTTTAACCTTGAGTTTTGGCTGCTTATAGGGTAGTATATTGCTCAAGGAAGCAGCAAGCAGTCCATCTACAGTTAATGCTGAATGCCCCAAGTCTTTCGTTAAATTCAGCTTGTGGGTTTCTACACCTATTAGGAGCAAGCTGGTTTTTGGCTGGCCGGCTTTCTCCATGCTCTTAGTCCTGTAGTTAGGCTTTGGAGTTGCTTGGCCCTTTGGATTTGGCTGGAGTTTTGGTAAGGCAAGGAACCACCACAGGCGCTCTCTTTCCATCCCGCTGCGCGGTTACAAAACAGGATCCCAACAACAACAACTTGTGTCCCCCTCGCCTCTCGCATGCAAGTCACTCCAACTTATAAATAGACCTGTCCTGATAGACAGAACTTGGCCCACCCTCTTGTCCTCTTATGCGAGTTATTTTGATTTAAAAATAGAAACTATCCTAGAACTGATACGCATCGAGGAGGTTGGGAAAGTTCACTTGTAGACACTGCTGTGACTAAGCAGCAAGTTACAGGGAGCATGTGCCTGTTCTCATCATTAATCAAAGGATTTCAAAGCATTAACTTCACTTTGCAGGGAGCTGTGCATTTTCTTTAGGTTAGATTTCTGCATCTTGTTCCTTTGCTTCAGCTTACCAAAACAAACACAAAATACACCAAAATATGTGCACCTCCACAAAGAAGTAAATGTGAGTGTTGGAAAGATGAAAATGCTTCTGTAAACAAGGGCTACCTGGTCAGGAGATAGTAGCTGTAATTTGTAAATTATCAAACTGCTGCTTTGATCATAGCATTACTGCAGTGTTTTTAAGCCTGTGTTCTCTCTGAATGCCAGTGCTTCCTTAGCAGATTTTAAGGTAATTCTGCCCTGGTACTTGCCATTAGTTTTGTTTGCTTTTTTCTTTTAGCTAATTTCTAAAACTTTAAATTATTCCTTGTTGTCTGTTGTTTCTTAAAAACACAGAGCTTTTTTAAGTTTAGGTTTTTTGCTCATCACACACCTTAATGTGCATAAGAGACTTTTCTTGGGTGTTTGAAAACCTTAATTTTTCCAGGCAGTCTTGTTTGGCATTTCTCCTTCCATTTCAGTTGACTTAGGTATTTAAAAGCACAGAGTTACACTGAGCATTCTAAAAGCCTAGGGATGGAAGAAGGATATTCTGAATAATTTCCATAGTGTAATTTAGAGAAGGACTGATCTAAGCAGTCACTTGATAGTAGTTTTATTATCAAAGTTAATTTGAGGTATTAAGAGGAATAAAGCTGTAAGGCATGATTTGAGGAAAGAAAAATAATTTATTCTTTTTGTTTTCCTTCCTAAAAGCCTTTCCTGAGAAATCTGTTGTGTATTTCTATTAAGTACTCTTCTATCTAGTACTTAGCTGCCTCTTCTGCCTCCTTACCTGGAGTATAAGAGCTTGCCAAATTTTTTGAGGTAAAGAGTAAATGAAAAACAAGACCTCATGGAAGTGTCTAAATGTTGACAGATGAATGATTATTTCAAGTGGTAGAAGAGAGATTCATTGCATTTCTTTTCAGCAGGGTTGCTATGGTTAGCTGAGCAATATGGGAGGAGAGGAGTGTGAGAGCTTTTCCTACCTCTCTGAGCATCTTGTGACTATAAAATTCTTCTATTGCTTATCTAGATTTTTCCTTCACTTTCTAAATATACCAGTGCTTGGGAGATTACTCATTTTTTGTTAAAATGAGAGAGCAAACATGAAAAATTAAAAGGGTTCTGAAGCAGGGCTCTGATAATTCAGTATCTTTGGTGCTACCTGAGTTGTGGACGGGATGTGATGTGTCCTAAGACCTAAAAACCAGTTTCCAACTCATGGGCTGGGCTTGGAATAACCAAAGGTTGATGGGAGCCTGAGAGGAGGGGATGGTTTGAATGTGTCAGCATCTGACAGCCAACAAGTTGCTCTGGGAAGAGCCCTTTTTTTAAATTATTCCTGAAGAAGCATGACCATTTATAACATTTTAATTTTAAAAGTAATACAAAATTGCTTTCCATTAATTTTCAATTAGCTAAGCATGCCACAAATTAGAGGCTTTCTTTTAGCTAGCTTGTGTTAGGGATCCAAGCCTGAACCTCTTTTTAAGAACACACAGTTAATTGTACTTGAACTCTACCTATTTGGGCTTAATTCAGAAAGCAGTGTGTTGTCCAGACGGATGCACACGTAGTAGAAAATTGTCTTGAAGAGAGGAGGATTGCTTTGTACGTTAAGGATAGGATGTTATTTTGATTGTTTAAGCATTGTTTTACCCACTGTTAACCAGCAGAGAGCAGTTTAGTTTGTAACATAACATAGAAAAAATCAAATTGGCAAAGGCTGGGGTGCTTTTTCGTTCTCCAAGATGGCCATTAAAAACAAACTGCCTGTGAAATTTAAATTCCTGTGTTTGTGCATTATCGACAGTGTTTGTGTTCTGTACCAAAGCATTGTCTGTGAGTATGAATTTCATCATACATCAGTGACTTAAATGAAGATTCAGGTTAATTTTGGGTAAGGTTCTAATGGTGTTTGTTTAAACTCTGCACTGGATGAGGTGCAGCTCCTCAGAACACCAACCCTGCCAGGCTGATGTGGGGAATGAACTCTCCAGTTTGGAGCCTCAGGGTCAGGTGATGCCAGTTTGCTTCCAGCCCATGGAGACGGCGAGCACAGGGACTTGTTGCCAGCACACAGAGAACAGCTTCCATCTGATGGTGCTGTTGTGGTTGCTCCCTGAAATTCCTTTGCAGGGGAATGATCCAAGGAGAAAGCTTTCAGGCAAATAGCATTATGAATCAGTGCATTACATCTTCTTCTTTTCTTAGTCTGTGGTACGCGTGTTGTTTGTCGTGAGTGAAATGCTGCTGAAAGGAGGGTGAAGGGCGAGAAGATCTGAAAGAGGCAAGGCAGGAGGATCCTGATATGAACCTCATCCACCCCCAAAATGCATGGATTAATTGCTCGTTGCCTGTTTAAGGAAAACCTCACATGCAAACAAAGACAAATATCACCTCCACCCCCTAACCCCCCAGCAAAATAACAACAGAGCAAACCCTCTCATTGCCACTTCTGTCAACCTCTGATATGATTGATTTCACCTCAGAAATGGGCAAATTAGCGTTTTTCTACCTCAAGCCTGCAGTGTGAGGCTGTTGCAGGATGCCTGATACCTGTTCCACCCTCTGCCCTTCCCTGAAGGGGATCCTAAGGGGCAATTTCAGGGTAGGAATCTGTGGATGTGCCCAAAGAGAGGTGCACAGCCTGAAATGTGGCAATGATGTAATTCAGAGGTGTTGAACGCTGCTGTCATGGCTGTTGGTAGCGTGTGGGTTGTGTGTAATAAGTCTTAATGTGCACAGAGGGGACAGAATTATTGCTTTGAAGTCCCTGGCCTCTCCTGATTTTTTTTTTCCATGAGACTCGCAGGGAAGTAGCCAAAGCATTCGGCGGAGCAGCGGTGGCAGCATGTGGAAACATGATCTGTGCCTTGCCAGCCGTGCACATACATGAGGCACGTAACACTTGTGTGAGAGCTGCCTTTGCAGGGACCCTGCAAATCCTGCCTGAGGAACAGGCGAACAAGGGAGGAGCAAGCTCGCACAGGCAGCAATAGTTGTAAATGTGTGTTTTGCTGAAACGCTGTTGCTGCTTTTACGAGATTAATAATTAATATCGCAAAGCTTATTGTTCAGAGTGGCAATTTTCAGATCCTTTGGACGGGGATATAAAGCTGTTGGAAGCGTAAACATCTCATCTAGCAATTTCTTCAGCAGCATGTTGTGCCTTTTATTGTTCGGATCTGCCTGGGAGTGGCTTTAAGATCCAGTAACCCGATCTTTTATCACTCCTGGAGGCTTCCTTTTCTGGTGTGCCCCGATGCGTTCAACACATGTCGGCATTGTGCGGGAGCGGCGGTCCGGAGGGCTGGGGCTGGCTGGCTGTGCCTGCGGGCAGCGGGCAGCGAGGGGCTGCTGAGCCCCGGAGAGCCGCCCGTGCCCGCGGCTGAGCCTGCCCGCCGCGCCCGCTCCGCGCCGGGAGCGCTCCGGGTGAGCGGCCGGGAACCGCGGAACAGATCCGAGCTCGAGGTACTGCCTGAGAGAGAGAGAGGGGAAAACGCCTTTGCTTCTGTCGAGAGGGCTCGGACTGGTGTGAGGGCAGCCCGCTTCTCACGGGGGAGAGCAGAGCGAGGCAATGAGCGAGCCCGGGCTGGCGGTGCGGGAGGAGCAGAGGCTGCCTCCAGGAGCAGCGATTCTGTCACTCGCCTGAGAAGCGTCAGCAGATGGACTTTGGTTTCAGCGCTCTGAATACTTGAGTGGCTTTGCATGTTGGAATACAAGCAGTGATCTCTTCTACTCCCCTTCCCCTGTGCATTTACCTGCTGAAAAAATGAGTGAGGAAGCGAAGGAGAAAAACGCTAAGCCAGCTCACAGGAAAAAGAAAGGAAAAAAGGTAACTCCCTGTACAGACAGTGTGCTGTAATTCTGGTTTTGACTCGTTTTGTGTTCGACCTATTTGCTTCTGGGTGTGGAGTGGCTTTGGTTTGATAATTTGTTTTGAATCAGGATGGTGGTAGAATCAGGATGGTTCTGTTTGTGCTAGATGCTGATGGGTGTGTTCTTTGCTGGAATCAGTATTACCATTGCAACTCGGTTGTTTTGCATTATTTAGTATTCCTGGCTTTAAATATATGTTAGCTACAGAATTTCAATGTGATTATAGTTTTCCTAGTGTGTTCCAAATGTAGGATTACAAGTAAACAGGTATCTGGATGAAGCCTTTTTCAGAGGAGAGACTGATAATCAACATGTGCTCATGTAAATGGATATTATGGACATGTCTAAGAAAAACAAGTCTACAATAAGCATTAATCTTATGAAAGCTGTGGCTTTTGCTGTGTGTCACTTTGATCAGTTTTATATATTTTTGGGGGCTTGAAATTATTGTGGTCAATTAAATTCTGGAATAAAATTCCAGTTTCAGTGAGACTAATGTCTCTTATGGTGTAAGCCTTTTGCCCTGAAACTGGACTTAAAAGACAAATTTGATTATTACCTTCTGTGTTGCGGTTTTTTGCTTTCCTAATATCCATGTAATTTCTACCTCCCACTTGGAAATTGATGATTTTCATGTGTTTATACTCAAAAACCAGATTGCTAAATCTAGGAAGTACACTTCTTCAGCTTTTTCCAACTTGTTTTAAATATTAACTTGGTATCTTAATTTATAATGTGAATTCCCTTGGCTGCTGTAGAGAAGAGACATCTGAAAGGTTTATCATTGTTGCAGAGAATATATTCAGACTCCCACCCTTGATTTTCTGAGCATGTGTTTGCCTTCCTACCATATGAAAGTGTATGACAGCCTCATAGTTAATCCATTTCCTTGGTGAAGGATTCAGTACAGGTTGTTGAAAAAGCAAATTAAACCATATTGGCCCTTCTATTCTCCCAGAATTGCAAAGAGCTGCTTTGGAAGGAGGCATGGAAAAATATAATTGAAATCACTTTTAGTGGTAAATTAGGATACCTTCCTGACATATGTTTCATATGACATATGTCAGGGATGATAGGTTGCCTCAGGACTAGGAGATAGATTTACACCTAAATTGTGGGGTGGGTTTTAAATTTTGACTGTTAAGATTTTACCATGTTACAGAAATAATTTTTATGGCATCCAACAACGTAGTTACAGTTTTGTGGAACACACCACTTTCTCTGGCTGAAGTTCATACAGATGAACCATGTATTCTAGAGGACCAACCCAACCACCAACAGGACAGAGCAGCCCAGGGGATTTAGGATTAAGCCAACTTTGGAGTCTGACCTGCTATTCCAGCCGTGGCTGGTCACAGCCTGCTTGCATTGCCACCCTGAAAAGGTGATGCCTTGGTGGGCATGGCTGCCCTGCCCAAATGCCCCCTCTGGTGACTGGGACAGTGTCACTGGTCACTGGGGGTGACTGTAGGGAGCAATGGGACACGTTTATCTGCTGTGGGCACTGGAGGCCAAGGCAGAGCCCAGCTCTTGGTGTCTGTGGGGTGGTGGCAGAGGCTCCCCTTGGTGCCTCGAGCCTTCACTGTGCCAGCGCAGCCAAAGCCAGGGTGTGCCTCAAACCTCTGCCAAAACACTGTGGCCAGGCTGTGGCTTCTCAAATCTGCAGGAAGAGCTCTGTCCCCCCTCAGTGTGAGCTTTCCTTCGTGCTGTTGGAATCTGGAGGCAGCTGGGGTGTGCTGTGCTGTGCTGGAGCACGTCTCCCATGACCAGTTGTATATTGAGGCTGCTCCCACGTCAGTGCTAGACACGGGCTTGACCCAGGATTGGGAACTTCCCTGTTTTCAACAGGCAGCCATCATTTTTCTGGTCTTGGCAGAAATTGGCCCTTCTTTTCACAGTGTGTTTGGGGGAAGATTTAAATTTATTGTTTTGATTCAGATGAATCTCTGAATGGCCAGTGAAGGTGTATTGGGGAGCATTACTGAGCTAACCAGGAGGAGTTAGATAAAAAAATGGCATTTGGCTGTAAACTCCTGAGCCAGGTGAAAACTGGGTCTGTGGTTCCAGTGAGTTGTGCCACCTGTCCATCCTAAAGAAGGTGTCCTGAAATGGGTATTTCCTGCCTTCCTGTTCTCTTTAGATACTTCCTTTCTTGGCAGCTGTGCTTTCTCCATATTTAGCCTTTCCCTCACCTTCTGTCTCATTTATCTCTAGAGTTGAGTGGTGGCAAGTCTTCCTTCTCTTTGACTGCTGTTCATGTCCCATTCCCTCTTTGTCCACTTTTGGTTTTCCTGTTCTTTCACCATTTCTGAAATAAATATGCAGGAGGGGCAGCAAGGAAAAGGTCACACCGTTTGCTATAGGGAAAACGCAATCAGCGGTGTGTGTTCAGATTTTTCCAGAGTTACATGATTAGGTTGTGCCTCAAAAAGAAGCCTTCACCTGGCAAACAGAGTCTCACTTCTCAGCACAAAGCCATGCAGAAGCTCTGCATTTAGAACAGATTGTCCAAAGGAATAGATTTTCAGCAAGTATGCTGAAAATACCAGTCTTTGTGGTGAGGATAAAGATAAGAAACCACCCAGGAGGTGTCACTGAGATTGGTTGAGAAGGATGGACAATTTAGATGAAAGCAGAACAATGCTTTGTTTTAGCACTGTGGTATTCAGTGGGGATGCAGCTTTCAAAGGATGATGAAGGTATCACATCAATATTTATTGCTGAGGCTGGACAGGATTAGCTCTGATGGAATAGGAAGCCTAATTAGTTTCTCTGCTTCATCCTTCAGGGTTCCTCCCTACCAGCAGCCTGTGCCTCTTGTGCATGAGCTTCAGTTGTCCTGCAATTTCCAGCCACACTTTTACAGTGTCAGTGTTTTGAAATAGCCAAGTTGAATCCCAAGGTGTTATGGAGGGGCTTTATCCTGTGTTTGTGTCATCACTTTCCAGTAAATTTTGGAATCTCAATTATAGGAGAGCACTGAACTCCGCTGTAATTAGAAATGTAAGATGTGCTTTGGTTTTTAGCAAAAAAACCCTTTTTATTCCCCCTTCAATCTGCAAGAATGAAATTAGCCATGAGAATTCCTTGGTCTTCTGAAGCTTTAAAAGACAACCAGAAGTGCAGGAATTAAAAATAAATTAGACCAGCTCAAAACTTCTGTAGTCATTTTTTTCCCCACTTCATTTCATGGTTATTTGCTGGGCATCAGTCACTCCTGAGTAGTGGGAAATTTCACATTAAACTCTTGTACCAGATGCTTTGTTGAAAATGCATATTTTTTGTTTTGAGGAATCTTTTGTTCCCCTTCTTCCTCTTCCTTCTCCAAGATCAGAAAACCTGCACAAATACTGTTGCTGATGTCTCCCAGTGTATGCATTGTGTAAATCAGTAATGAAAACTCCTAAGGGAAATAAGTAAGTGGAGTTTCTTCTTAAAAGTACACAGGAGAGAGCTCATGCTGACCTCTTAAGGTCATTCTGATCTGTTTATTAATTCACCTGCCTTGCTTAGGTGGTCACTGTGGCATGATTTCAGCATTGTGTTCCATTGCTTTCTATCAAGAATGAATGCCTTGTGCAGGGAAGAGCCAGCTGCTTATGCAGCAGGTGAAAAATCAGTATTTGGGGTCGGGCTGCTTAGGGCAGCCAGCATTATTTTTTGGACTAATAGGCAGTTTAGCTCAATCCACTTTTCCTGAGCCAACACCCTGGGCTCAGTGCACTGGGAACACACTTTGCAGTCTCTGCCAGGGACATTTGCTCTGTCGTAACTCCAAGGTTTGACTCAGCAGCCTTAGTGGCAGTCTCCAGAGGGGACTCTTCCGTTGTGGCACACTGCTGAAAATCTGGTCAGCAGTGTGTCTTGGGATGGGAAATTCTGAGGGGCAGAAATTCCAGTCTGTGTGGGACAGGTGCTGAGAGATCAGAGGCTCCTGGGTGTGATGAGCTGTTATTCCCCACTGCAAGATCAGTAGTGGTGTGGAAGAAGAGCTATCCATGGCTCTGGTGGAGCTGGCTCAGGTCCTTTACAAGCAAAGCCTGTCTCTCCTGACACAACATCACTGATTTCAGTGGAGCCAGTGTCAGGGGGCCCGAGCTCTTGGCATTTCATCCTTACCTGGTCAAATGGTTAATCTCAGTGTGCACAGGGGCAATGGATCCTCTGGTGCTCCTAACCCAGCACCTGTGAATTCCAGCTTTTGTCATGCCTGGATGAGCACTGGTGTTCTGTTTCTGAGATTTCTGGTGGGGTTTCACTTCTTTCAAAGCTGTCTCTTGCCACTGGATTTGCTAATGTGGTTGCTTCTGTTCCCATGCATGTTATGGTTGTCAGGGGAGAGCATTCACTGCTGTTTGCTCCCGCTGGAGAAGGACTCATTGCTAATGGTAAAGCAAATGCTCATGGTAGACTTTTCTGAATAGTTTTGTAGCTTTTAATTTATTCATAAAATTAAGTTATTATGTGGAGTTTAAATTGATTTCTAAATTTGGGTTGTTCCTGACAAGCTGAGAAATGAAAATCTGCTTAGTTTGTGAAACAAAATGCAAATAGACTCTATAGGGAAACCATATCTATTCTTGTCTTGGTAAATAAAGTTTATACTATGTTGTTAATTTCAAGTTTCTATGGATGAGAAATGGTTCTTATAGATTTAAATTTAATTATATGGTGATAGTCTTAATCCTTAGTATGTCGATACATCCTACGCTGAAAATTGAATTTGGTGCATGATAAATAGATTTGGGTTGGCCTTGCTTGCAAATTTCTACTTGTTCAGCTTTAGCATCCATTTTATTGATGCTATAGATTTTTAACCTCACATTTTCAGCTGATATGTTACAGAGGAAACAAAGCCCAAAGAGCCTCTGGAACTTCTGGAAGATCCTCCTCATTTGCATGTCCAAACAGTAAATACCCAGGAACAGTGGAATAGAATAGTTTTCAATCATCATGACTATTCTTAAAGCTAATTGTTTTCTGAAACTTTAGGCTTTAAAACAGTTGTCCCTTGAATCAAACACATTTACATTTTCTTGCCATCTCAGTTTTCTGAACTGACACGGAAAAATTAAAATGTATTGATTCCTGTCACTCAACTGGAATCACTTTGGTACATGGTAATACTTTTGTCTTTTATCACACTGGAACAAAAGAAAGCATATGTAACAGAAAGGTAAAAATCTTACTGTTTTGAATGTCCCTTTTCCCTGGAGAAAATACTCTAATTGACATGATCCAGCTTTGGTAGTATTAGTCAGCAGCTCCTGGCCTCGAGGCATATATGGTTCAGAAATTGTAGGGAGAGGTTGTTATAGTCTATATGGAATGAAACAGCATGGTGTGTTATGTTACTCATGTTTTTAACATAATTCACTCTGGGTGAGTGACACAACTTGTAACTTGAGTGACAGCCCTTCCATCTTGCTGCTCAATTACCACTCCTGCTAAAAAAACAATGATTTTTTTTTTAACATCCTTTTTTTTTTTAACAGAGCAATCTTGCAGTTTGTGAGAGAAATGAAACCCGAGTTAGGTTACTGGATCGCGTGACACAAGTTCATCCTACAGTTATGAACTTTTCCCAGAAAATTCATATGTGAATAGTTCTTGTCCTTCTGATGGATAGGTCTAAGGAGTAGAAGCTCAGCTGTAGAAAAATGCTTCAGCTGATTTTTTTTCTCCAAATTCTGTCCCTCTTGTGGCAATCTCCCCCTTGTTCCAATGAGCCACATTTCCAGCTGCTGCAGGAGCACTCATTTCCCCACGCTGCCTTCTTTCCAAGGCATGTGCTGCCTTCTCCCCTTTTTGTTATTAAATTTCTCTTTCAGCATCTCCTCACTCCTTTTCTCAGCTATTCCTTCCCTTGAATGACCCTGTCAGTGCAAGTCCTCCATCAGGAAGTTGATGGCCTTGATCCAGGTGTGGGTTGGACCTTCTGTTTCTCTCTTCCCTCATGTTGCTCTGCCCCTTTACACTGGGTTTTCCATCTCCAGGGTGGAGCCCCGTGTGTTTTCACACCTTCTGTCACCCACAGGGCTGAGGGCCCTCGAAGGGTCCATTTCCTTGGTGAAATGGGATGGAATGGAAATGGAATGGAAGTGGAATGGAAGTGGAATGGAATGGAATGGGAATGGAATGGAATGGAATGGAATGGAAAGCTTGCTGGGTGCAGGGTGGCAGAGCAGGAGTGCAGTGGGAAGTGTTCCAGCATGACTTGGGTCGCTGCTGGCGCCTCAGCTGGAGGACTTCCAGTGTCTCCTACGCCACAAGCTGGGCACTTACTGTCCAGGCCAGGTTGTCTCCTTTGCAGTAAATTGTTTTAAGTTACAATTAGGTTACAATTAGATTTGATTACAGAAAGTGGGTTTGAGCTGCAAGAGGCGCAGTGGATCAGCTCCAGTTTCATCCTGCAGTTCTGCAGTCATCAGTGCGACGGGACCAGCATGGAAGTTTTTGTAACAGTCTTTATTAAACCCCTGTGTAAACTTCAAATTGTTTTGGATCCTATGGAGATCTTTCCCAAGTTCCTTAGGACCTGGATGGTCTCTGTTCAGTCCCCTTTTTCCAAACCCTGTGACTGATGAAGCCGTAGAACTCAGTAGGTCTTAGTGAAAGCACCTAGGCAGGTCTGGTAGGTGTTGAAGTGCTTATCACAGTTATATAATGGTTGTCACTTAAGCTAAAAATACTTTGATCAATCTGTCAATCACAGATTGAGAAAACTAACTGCATCTGGGCATCCCCCTTTGAATTCCTGACAAGAGCATGAGTATCTGCATAACCCTGCCTGAGCACGGGCTTATTCCTCAGCCTCCTCACCTCATTTCCAGCTTGTGGAGGTGGTGTTGGAGCCTGCAGCTTTCCTTCACCTCTGGCTGACTCCAGGTAGAGTAGGGGATGGTGCTGTGTGAGTTCCAGGGAGCAGAGAGCCAACACTGCTAGGAGGGAACTTCTTCCATCCCCTCTTTCTGTTGAAAATGGCAAGGTGGCTTAGCAGGGAAGAGGTAATTACAGAAATAGGCAATTGTGGGGTTCAAGCTGGAAAAGTAGATGTTGCTGAAGCTCCCTATTAACTTCAAATACTGAAACCAGGACACCATTCCTGGCAGTTGGAGCTTTCCTTTGTCAGAAAAGTTCACCTTCAGGATCTAAATCTTAATGCTGTATAAAAACATTTTATTAAATTGGTGTTACGTCCTTATTTCAAGGGATGAAGCCTTTTGGTATCTGATCAAGCCAATAATGTAATGAATTCTCATTGATCACTCCTCTAAACACCTCAGACTTGAAGTTTGGAGTATGCATAATAGTAATGTATTTTTTACAGAAACAATAATTGCCACATTGTCTCCCAGTTATTTTTTAACTCGCCAATGGAGGTGCAGGCTGTTGCAAGGCATTGGCTGCCGGGTGCTGGCTCTGTTAGTTGAAAGTATTTGCTAGATGAATGGCAACAGGCATGAACTTTCCTATCTTTTCTTTCCCAAACCATCACTGGGCAAATTTGGCATTTTTCCCTTAGCATGGAAGGTAAGGAATTAATTGGCTAGGTAGGCTAAAACTACACATGTATATTTTATTTAGCATTTCTCGTGTAATGTAAGACACCCCATATCTTACTCTGCCTAAATTAAATGCATAGCTAAGTCTATTTAAGACACTTAAGGTGTTACCATCAGAGACTTATTTCAGATTTGTGCTCACAAGAGGTTGTGTGTGCTGAGGATTCTCTATGGCGCATTAGCAATTTGTGAATGTAAACAAGGATTGATTTGCCTGAATCATTTATTAGAGCATCTTGCTTTGAGAAAGGGAATAATATAAAGAAATGGGGTGCTTCATATTCACCATTAAATCTGCTTCATGGCTTTGTTTAAAACTGCTGTTTGATGGGAATTATACTTTTTTGGGTAATAATGGCTGTGTAACCATTATGTATTGCTGAGGTGTGTGTGGCTGCCTTCTCATTTGGTCTAAGTTTATATTTGTGTCCAATAGATCACTGCAAGCTGTGATCTTCCTCCATTTTGGGGTGTGCCATTCATGTAATAATCTGTAGTGAACAATTTTATCAGTTTTGGTATTAATTAAGTGATATGAAACCCAAAAGGTGAAAAGAGCACCAACAGTACGGTTTGGCTGGTATTTGTGTGATGTCCCCTGATGGTGCTCTTAAGGAGATCCTTAGGGAGTGGCTGATGCTTTTAAACAAGGTCCCATCACTAATTTCTGTCAGTCAGTTTCTAAACTGGAAAGTAAGAATCTTTCTGAATAGCTCTTAGACTTGATTGATCAGTGATAAGACCTGTTTAATCTGAGTGATTCTAGTATGCTGGGAGTTGCTAATTATCTCAAAATTTGTGTCAGAAGAGACAAATTTCGAATTTGAATGGGAGAATCTGGGAAATGAGGGAGGTGGTGGAGGAAGTGGAAGAAGAAGGTCCATCCCTGGTGGCATTTCCTTGGGCAGCAGCAGGGAGAGGAGACTCATCCTCCTCTGCTCATTTCCAGCGTTTTTCCTTTGGCTGGGGCAGGGCCTGGGCTTGTTTGCCTCCTAAGAGACAGGGATGTACTGGTCCTGCAGCCTGTGAGAATAAATGGTGTTTGCTAAAGCACTCCAAAAGAGGAGGTGCTGTGTGTGATGAGGATGGAATTCATCGTGGTGGAGATGGCCCTCCCCAGGCTAAACCTCAGCCGGGTGTGAGGGATGAGAATGCAGAATGCAGAGTCCTTGGGATGCACAGGTACTCCCCTCACATGGGGCTAAGGCTGTGCAGGTGGTGCAGAGGGCTCTTCCCCCTTCCCCTGCTCCCCTAAACAGACCTGTAATTTCATTTGCTTAATTACTGTTGTGTTTTCTTGGGAGGCAGTATCACTGCTAATTAGTAATTAATACTTGCAGTAGAATGCCAGTGTGGAGTTATCACAGGGGAAAGCCTTAGCAAGTGGAGTGATGTCACTTGGAAGAGTTTTCCAGCTGAAAATTTGTTATTAAAGAGGGTCTGTGTGATTCTGGCAGCTGGTTCCACTCACATTCTATTGACTCTGAAGGACACATACCAAGAGGGACTTTATTTAATAGTCCTTTCATTTTAAAAAAACCTAAATATGGGGATGTCAGTCCACCCTAAACTGTGGTGAGATTTAGCTATTTCAGTCATTCAGGCACCACAAATTTAAGCCTGTTTGGTACAGAGTGGTTTCTCGATCACTCTTCTTGTCTAAATTCAGTTTTCAAACAAGTTTCATTTAGAGCATTTCTTGGTCTTCATGTGTGTTCATTGCATAGATCTTGTACAGTTCCTTCAAAAGAATAAATGATGAGTACAACTGGCAGTGGAAGCAATTAACCTCTTTTCTTTCATTACAACCTATCCTGCATCATGTTAGAGCCTCTTGTTAGAGCCCCTTCCTCACCAGTTACATGCAACATCCTGGCATTCCTTGCCACTGGGTAAGAAACAATTTTCTGTTATTAAAAACATCACCTGAATTCTTATTTTGCAAGGTAAAAATAAGAAAAAGTATTTCTTAGGCAGGTGAAATGAGTAAATAACTTGGTTTTTGTAGCCAGAAGAGTCATTCTATCATTCATCATTCATTCCCAGCTCAATATGAAGCTATATATTATTTTAGAATGCATCCATGGAGGATAAAAGGATATTATTAACCTTTTTTTTTTTTTTAAGAAAGAAGTATTGTGAGCATAAATGTAATGCTAGTTTTAAGTAACAAAAAACAGTCAGGTAATGTGTATAGTATAGAAGATAGGGATCTGAATCAAAGTACAGCTTGAGTGAGGTGATTCAGCCCTGCCTATTTTACTGATATTTTAACATGAGAATAAAAGGTATTTCAGGGGTGGTGCTTACAGTGTTGTAATCAGCTACTAGCAAACTCTTTGAGAGGAACAGTTCCCGAGTAGCTATAGCAAACTTGTTAGATATGGTTAATAGGGTTTTCACAGTTTTGCTCTTAAAGCAGATTTCAGCAGCCACCTCTTTTTAAATGTATGGTAGGAGACAAATATTCTAAAAATGTGAAAATTATGAGGAGTTTTTAAAAGATGTGAAAATTTTGTTATGGAGCCTCATAACTGACTGATACACTAAATTTAGCAACTAGGTAACTCAACGAATGGAAGTATTTGAAGATTAACTGCTGGCAGTTAAAACTAAAGAGGATGTCTGCTCATCTACAGGTATATATAGGATGTCAGGAATATTGAACTATTGTATTTGCAGTAAGGGCTGCAGGTAATTTGTCTGAAAGCTGAACTTCTGAAAGTGGAATAGTGACCTGAAACATCCTAATTCATGATGCTGTTAAAGAGAAATTGAAGACAAAAATCCAAGGCTGAATTTCACAGTAACTTTTAAACAGGAGCATAACTTCTTTTATTGAATGTAGGAGTCTAGTCAAACCCAAGAACTGCAACATTTCTTTTTTTTTTTTTTTTTTAAATCCAGCCCTCAGATGTACCAGTTGGAGCAGCCACATGGCTGGTGGTATGCCCAGATTTGTGCAACATTACCACATTACTTGGCAACTTAGTATCGTAAAAAATGAAAATCAAGTGAAATCTCTGGAAATAGGTATTTTTCAAATCTCTCTTTTTCAGGAGAGAGACTTGGCATTTTCTTTAAAGTTCCCAAGCCCCAGGAGCCCATGGGTGCTGCGTGGAGGCTTTGGAGCAGCCCCAGCTGGGCATGACGTGCAGGATGCAGGTTCGTTCTGCATTGCCCTCTAGCGTTGCCTTCAAATAGGAACCAAAAGAACCCAAACGCAACAAATCGGAAAAGCTGTTTCCTTCCACCTTAATGCTTTCTCTTGCTGCACCAAATCTCTCATTCCTGATGTGTAACGAGTTCAACTGCGTGCTTCTGCTCCCTGTTTATTTGGATGTAAAGTAGGTGCCTACAACCACAAATATACTTACCCTTTCCAGGCATCTGTGTTACAGCCATGACTCGACTTCCTAATGCAGGGATTTCCTGTCTCTCTCCATGCCTTCTCCTTTCCTTTGTAATACACACACACACGTATTTAGCAGAGAATGGTGTCCTTCCTACTCCTTGTCATGTCTCAGGCTTTTCATTTAGGAAAATCTATAGCTGTGTTAAATGAAGAGATGCCTTTACAATGGAGTGTTTCACTCTGAGCTGTTCAGCCAACCCTTCACTTCTGTATCCACTCACCATTCTGCTTTTAGGTGTTGGTTGCAGCAAGATCTTGAAAACAAAATTGGGATGTGGCCACGCATCACTTTGTTTTTCACTTCTCTGCACATACATATGTATTTGTAGGAAGCTCCATGGTGGCAGAACTGACCCTGATGTCAAATTAAATGCAAAGCAGGCAGGGCCCTTGGGAGGGGCAGTCAGCAGCCCTTTGCAGTGACCTTGAGAGGAAGAGAGCTCCCGTGGGCTGCAGCATCCGACTGTTCCCTGCACTGGGAGCTCTGAGGGAGAAGAAAGCAGCACAGATTCTGCCTAATTTCTGGAGTGGGTGTTTTTATCATCCAATTTCAGGGCCTGGTATTTACACCTGATTGTAAACCAGGGCTAAGCATGGCTCATTTTCTGGAAATTACATTTAATGGAAAGGACCTACCTACTTGATACTTGGTAGATTGCTTCCAAGCATGCCAGCAAACCTCAGTAGCACTGAGGAAAAGGAGGTTAGCAATCTAGAAAAGTTTGAGTATGAGGCAGGCAAGCTGGCTGCCTTCAAAGAGATGTGCTGCTCTGTTTTTTGGCAGGTCATGCAGGGCAGGAGGAGCAGTGCTTTCCTGACCTGTAAAGCTGCTGGCTGTGACTCCAGCTGCTGTTGAGGGCACTGTGCAAAAGGAGGAACTGGCACGAGCAGCTCCTACTCCTTGGGTCTTTTGAGGTCTTCATCACTTATTAAAATGACCCAGAACAGTTTGGGATGGGCAAGAGGGACAAGACCCATCTGTTCCCATAGTGCTCACCTCACTTCTTTTGTTATTGCTTTCTCTTCTTTAGGTCTTGCACATACTTTAGGTTCTATCCTTTGTTTTATGCTGTACTCCAAAATAGAAGGGGAAATCTGCTTGCAGAGGATGTGGCTAAGGAATGGTCAGCATATCTCTTACAGATATTTTTTCCTCAGTTGTGTCTTAGACACCAGTAGATTTCAGATACTGCAGGATCAGTTTGCTACATGATGGTGTTGTCAGAGATTTAAAGTGTATAAAATGTATTCACAGTAAACGTAAGATTGCTTACAGCAAGTTTTGGAATAAATTTGTGTATCCCATCCTAGGTCTTTTTCTCACCTTTTAAATTTACTGTGAGCACATTGAGAAATCAAAATGACAACGTTACCACTGATTCAACAATCCCAATCTTAGTGGTCCTGAAACTGTGTCCTTTTCTCATCCTGTTCAAGTCTCTGCAGGGCACCCTGAAAGGACAGCAATTTCAGCAAACAGCACAAGTGTGTCGAGTTACTAAAGTCAGCATCACTTTTGCAGTCATTTGAGGTTTATTTAGAGTTGGTATGCTTTTTCCCCCCATTTTTTTTTTAATCTTGATAGAAATACTGATTTTTATTGAGCAAAGTTCATAAAAACAGGAGTTCATGCTCCTTTCTGGAAAAGGAATGAAGCAGGAACATGTCACCCTTTTTGTTTGTTGATTTTTCTGAAGTCCTTGTAAGTTTGGAAACAAGAAAAAGGATTTATATAGGGGCAAAAAAAAAAATCGAGGTGTTTGTACAGTCCATCTAACGAGGAGTACTGGAAATATGAGGGGGAAAACCCCACAGTACTCGAACTGAGACATTTTCCTGTTATCCAGAATATAATCTCTTTAATTGCAAATCCACACGATAAATACACAATAGCACTTTGCCTGTGAGACTGTAAAATACAGTTCGAGGGCTTTGTCAAATGCAGTTACTGTTTGGTCTTCTGATGTTGGTACTTGTGCTTGGAGCTATTCCACAGCTGTGGGGGACAGGACGAGTTCTAAAATAGGAAACAAAATGTTAATCTGTGCAGGGCTGGATTGTAGTGCAAAATGTCAAAAAAGACTATTAACTACTGTTTAAGGGTTGGAACTCTAAAGGGATGACAGTTGAGAAATCTGAGGAAACAAGGGTATACAATGTATACAATGTTTTTTCTGAAGGTTGCCTTAATGCAATGGAGGAAAACACCCAGATCTGGGCAAAATCCAGTCTGTAATCCAGGTTGTTGAAAGTGAGCACCCAAATCTCTGCCCCTTACACCTGCCTGCACATTTCCTGTCAAAACTCCACAATTAGTCCAGGAGTAGTCCTGACTATTTTCCCTCCTATGGCAAGGATTAATATTGACTAGACTTCTCATCTAAAGCCAAAATTTTCAGAAGGCAAACTAGGAGCAGAGATTAGAGTGCTCCAGTTCTCGAGTGCTGAGCACTCAGCAGCTTCACCGAAGAGTGGGAGTTGCTTGTCTGTTCAGCAGTTTTAAAATCAGGCTACTTGTTTGGCCCGACTTAGCCTGTGAGGTTTTTTAAAGGCATTACAGCACACTTCTGTGAATGACTATTAACAATGCCATGATGCAGTTCTTTGCCATTCATCATGACAGGCAGAGGGTGCATGCTGAGATCAATCCCACAGAACTAGGAACAGGTTTATAATTAGATAGGGGGAAGGGGAGAGAAAGTTATTTGGAACATATTTTTGCTTTGTCTTTATTTTTAAAAACGTGTGAAATGTCCATCTGGAGCTAAGCAGTATCTGTGCTCAGTCGTTTGGGAAGAGAACGATGGAATGTTCTGACAAATCCTCTCCTCACAGCAGCTTCCATCCCAGGAGTAGCTCTTTCCTTACTTGGCTGTAGCAGTCATACTCTCATGAACTGAATCTAGGTCTGTGTTGCAGAGAGCTGCTCATGCACAGGATAGAGGCTCAAATAATCAGTCATAGCATTGGCTTGATTTTTCTCTTCAGAAACTTTAGCCTTTTTTTTTTTTTTTTTAATATTTCACCACCATTACATGAGGTTTTGTAAGTGTTTTATGGTTCATTTCATCACTGGCATGTGCATTTCAGCAGAAAGGAATAGTGCCTCAGAGACCTGGGTATTTAGCATACAAAGTGTATTTAAAAAAAAAAAAAGTCTACCCCAAATATTGCAATCTGTACTATTCCCTCCTTATAATCATGGTGCTAAATGTATATTGAAATGAAACTGTAAAAGCAAAACAAAAAAACACAAAAAATAACCAACCCAGTTGGTTCTGTGGGCTAGTTAGGGGCCAAGAATGTAAAATTTCATTTTAGGACTGTTCAGAAGTGAGAGGCTTTTTGTATTATTTTTTACATGTTTCCTAAGTAAATAACTTCCTGATGCTGCATTAGTGACACCTGCATATGAGTGTGTGGTTTATACTGGGGGTGATAAGGGCTGTCAGGGTTCAGGACAGTGCAAGCTGAACCTTTCAGTGCACTGTGGACTTTACCCCAGTATTTAAAGTGATGGGTTAGTTAAAAAGATGCTGGGTTAGTTACAGCTGTCAAAGTGTAAAAATACTGCTGTGTTGGAATGTTTGAGGAGTTTTCCAGTGCTTTTGGAGGCTGAGGTAGTGGGGAGGTGCTGATAGTGAAGCAGGATGGACTCTGCAGGGCAACTTGGGCTTGTGGAGATCCCCTTTAGGGGATCATGTGGGGAAATCCTGATTTCTTCCTGCTCAGAATTCCTGTTTCCTTACAGCCAGTGTGCAGAATGGCCATGTGAAGTGCTACCAGCCCCTCAACCCTCGTGTCTAAACCAATGCCACAAAGAGAGGAAAACAATTGTTATAGGATTGAGACTGTCTTGAAATTTTATGTAGTTTGATTAATTTTATCCTTGGAAAACGAACACCCTGGTGGGATTTTTAAATAACCTTTAGATTTTTTCATTAAGTTAATGCATATTAATTCAAGGCAGAATTAATCATGTCTTGATTCATATTGTACACTGCTTGGATTTAGTCACTAATGCAGAAATTGAAGTGGTCCAAAAGCGAAATGTCATCTTATTCACTTAATATTGTTATACATCTCTTCTAAGGTCAGGTTGCCATATTATGGTAGTATGATGCAAATAAACACGTCATTCTTAGTCCTTTATCAAATAATTTAAACGAAAAATGAGTCTTTATCCCTAACCAGGAACACATGTCTAGCATAGACACCACCAAGAATAAAAGAAACCCTGAGCTGCTATTCTGTGATTCAGCAGGAGGCATGGGCAAGCTGTCCTTGTTTTGCTTTCTTGGAAATCAAAATGAACATAACACACCCCAAAAAACCTCAGAACAAGGACTGGATAGAGTAGGCACCTGGATTTCAAACTTAGCTTCAGAAGGGTATTGTTCATGGCAATCAGTGGGTTGTGAGGGAAGTACATCTACATCTGACTGTTACCTGTGCAAAAGCTTTGCCAAACCCAAACCCCAGGCAGCTGCCATGCTCCCAGTGCAGAAATGGGACTGCCTTTACAGCAGGGAAAGGAATGCAACATCCACAGTTCACAGAACGAGCTTAAATTATTATTATCTGTAATAGCTTGATATTTGTGCCACTGAGGCAAAAATAAAATATGCTTTGGGTGCTGTGCATGATGTGTAACCTAAAGTACACAATTTTGTGTTTTCTTTTCCTGCTTTGGTGTTAGTATTTGAGGCTTTTGCAGTTTGGAGGGTTTGAGGTTTTGTGAGACCTTCGCACTTCACCTAAATTGAGCAGAAGTTGTTACAAGTCTTTTCCTTGCAGAAAATCAACGCTGAGAAGAATGTTGTCAGTGATCTGGGGAGGGAAGAGAAGGGGAGGAGATTTGGGGCATCTGCCTTGAAAGTGGGTTATTGTCTATACCTGACACGTCGTCGTCTATCTGCCATCTCTATTTATTGCAGTGAAAAGTGGATGCATGCTGCTCCAACCCCAAATTTGCCATTCATTTCCTTTGTACTCATTCAGGTTGGGTATAAACTGTTACCAAATCTGCCAGGGTTTGAGTGGCAGAACTGGTGTTTGCTGCCCTGATGGTGGGGCTGTCAGGAAGCAAGTACTCATAAAAGCAGAGGCAAGGTCCTGAGAGGGTGCAGCATTTCAAGGCAAGCCGTAATTGTTTGTAAAGTAAAAACATGTGGAAATGACAATATGTGTGTGTGTGGGGGGTTATTCAACAATCACTGTAACTTTATTTTCATTTCCTTTTTATAGTCATGTTCAGTGGAAATTAATAGGGGCAGTAAAACTCTTTACAACTACTTTTGCTGCAGTATTTATGTACCTTCATTTCTGAACTGTCAAAGTTAAAAGCCGAAATTCAGCCGTGAGTAGAGAACAGCCCCTCCCTGTGTGCTGAGAAATCCGTGGGGTTTCCCCTGCAGCTTTTTGGTTCTCTAAGCCCCCAGAGAACAGTAGCTTGCTTACAGGACCTGTTATGACTTGTGAACATGATATGGGGGTGCATAACAGCAGTGAGTTTATGCCCAGCTGGTAGGAGTTACATCCCCATCCGGTGAGGTTTGCATTTTTGACTGACCTCCAGCGCTTCCGTCCCCTCCCGGGGACAGGGCTGTGCATCCCAGGCACTGCAGGCTCCACTCAGAGGTGGTGACCAAAGTGCACAGCTCAGTTGCTCTTTCCAGGTGTTGTATTTTTAGTGTATCCCGATGGTTTGCTGAATACCTAAGCGGTGCTTAGTGAGTTGTGGTAGTTTTGGGGAATTATGTGAGTCATTGTGCTTGCACGTCTGTGTTTAGAATTGCTGTATATTCATTCTGTCTCATAAGAGTTCTTCATAACTTTTCTTAAATGACTACTTAACTAAGCCCCAAGTGGCTTTTGATTTAAAACATTTGGTAACCCTAAGAGGAATCTGAGGACAGGAATTTGGTTGACTGTGACAACTTTTTATGTTGATTATTGCTGGAAAAAGTATGCATCTCCTCCCTGCTAAACAAATGATTGGCACTTCACTAATTTTAAGTAATTCAAATAATTACAGCAAGCAAATCTATTCAGTAGAGTGATCCATTGCCAGGATAAGCATTAGCACTAATGGCTATCTCAGCAAAATCTTGGGTGGCAGACAGCACAAAATGGCAGTGCTGGCAGCCTTTTTTTGTGATGAATTGCGTTGTCAGAAATGAGGTCTGCACGCTCACAGAGAAGCAAGAAAGGTACATTCTATTTCAGTTGAAATGTAGGAATCAGACTCCAGATGTACCAAAAACCCCTCTCTAAGTGTGGAATGTGTTAGCTGGACCTGGTTAATCCCTTATGCAAATGTGCAGCCTGTGTAGGGCCACCGTGCTGGGGGCAAGGTGTGGCCGGAGGGGCTTGGCTTTGGTCCGAAGCCTCAGCGTGGGATTTGTAGCGTGCAAATGTTCCCATCTCTGGAACAGCCAGGAAGTCTGGTGGTGGATCCCTGGGGCTCTTTCCCTCCTCTCAGGATGCCCAGAGGATGATCCTGAGTGATCTTTTCTGTGCCTTGTCCCAGGGGGTTGTCGTACAGCTACTCGTGTGTGTCCTCACATTGGCTAACTTTAGTACAGCCGAAGAGCTGTAAAAGAAAAATAGAGCAGGGGCTTTTTTTAGGAATTTGAGGTATATTAGGGGAATGTACAGATGGAAGCCTGGTCCCTTTGACATGGTGGTATCAGCAAAATAATCCGTGTGAGCTGCCGGAAAGATGCAAGCTGGAGGGTGTGATTGAAGCCTGACCTTCCAGAGTGAGCTTAAAGGAGGATGTTCAGAGTATAAACAGAGTATAAACACAGCAGTTACCATTCTTATCTGCTCAATGCTCACTATATTGAAAACTTACCATAAAGCTTGAAAAGAATAATTAAAAAAATTGCTTGTGCATTCATTGTAATTTATCTGTTTGCTTGTTTTGGCTACTAGCTGTTGATAATTTATGTACATTTCAAGTACAAGAACTTTGGGAAAATACTATTTCAGTACAATACCTAAATATAGGCAAGTGTTTTTGCTAGAATTAATAGCTACCAAAATAAATGATTTCACTGCAGACAAATACAAAATATCTGTGGTGTATGATGGAATGCAAGATCTTTAATGTTCAGAGTGGTATATATCTTGTTTATTAAGATATCTCTGTGGTGAGAAGGCTTTATTGTGTGCAGAAACCATGTTAGAGAACTCTTAGCTTTCTCTCTGCCTTTGCTCTGTTTATATATTTTAAAAAGAGGACATTTCCTTTAGGTTTTGATTATTATTTTTTCAGCTATTTAAAGTCTTTTGCCCCACTACAGATGATGTGTCACAGAAATGGAGGAAAGTGTTCTCAGATACAAATGCCCTAACAAGCACAGACAGTTTGGCAATCTGGTTACTATGGTGAGAGCTGGGAGGATGCCTGTAGCACATCGGTGTTGTTCAGGCAGACTGTTTTTAATTTCCTGGGCTTGCTTGTGAGCTGTAATATTAATCTGTTTGTATCCTCTTTCAGCACTTCCTTTGCAGTGTAAGCCCCTTAATATAGCTTGGCTGGAGCAGAGCAGCTTTGCCCTCCTGCCCGTCCTGGGTGCCCGGCGGGAAGGATGGGTGACCTCATGTGCCGCAGGCAGGAAGCAGAGCTCATCATCTGAGCTCATCAGACACTCCAGAGCAGGGTGTCTGGGGTGTCATAAATATCTGCTCAGGAACATTCGCTTCCCTGGAAGAGATGGCCACAGAAACATGCATAGAACCAAAAAAATAAAAAAACCCAACAAAATCTCAACAAAAACAACCTGAGTGCATATTTGTCCATGTTTGTTTGCCTGGTGGTATGAGCACATGGTAATTCCTTCCACATAACATGATAGGGATTCTCCATTCTATTCTGGGTTCCCTAAGTCAAATGACATCTCCCCCCCTCCATCCTTCCCCCTACCACATGGAAATGTTTTTCACAAAACAGAATAATCCTCACAACAGATCTCAGAAGGAGCCCACCTCAAGGCAGTGGTGGGATTCTGTATTTAATCCACATTTGCTGATTCAGACAGAGATTTGAAGCTGTTGGCTGGTGACTGGGAGATGTGGGGGTTCACATCCTTTCATGGAGAGGAAAATGAATAATTGTCTTTCTCAAATCCACACAAGTAGGACATGGGGCTGTAAGGCCAAAGGCAGACAAGGCAAGAAGAGCATGTCAGTGTGGCATGATGATTGTTTTTCCAGCTGAATTACTTGTCAAATTCAAAATGCATCTGTAATCAGGCTGAAACAGCCTTTTCAAATACAGTTGCTGTATATAGGATAAATAGTTGCATAAATTATTTCTGATGACATGTTATATATGGCATTATTGCTTTTGTGGAAATAAGCATATTTAGTATTACTGAATTAATATTACTAAAATCTCTTCTGAATGCCTCCATGGCACTCCTTTCTTCATTTTACTTTTTAGCAAATTCAGCAAAGGAGCATTTTCTTTTAGTTGCCAAATGCAGTAATGATAGCAAAAAGCAGCTAACACCAAAGTGAAAAAGAAGTGACTCGGTTATTTGTTGAATAAGAGCTCAAATATCACAATTTGAACGAGCTAGCTTGGCCATCTTGAGTCTCCTAGCACAAATCTGTGTTTGCAGAATTGGAATGCCAGACAGAGGTGATAGGGCACAGAAATGGAAATATAGCAGATTTCCTAGGAGAACAGAGGAAGGAAAAATGACAACAGAGCAGAACACAGGAAATCTAAAGTAGCAGGGCACAGACAGGGTTTGAGAATCAGGGGAATCCAGGAGTGACAGGAGGGCTCTGATCAGCAAGAGGAAGCTTAGGGCTGATGTGATAGCAATAAAAACCATCCAGTTTGCAGTCAGAACAGAGAGGCAAAACAGTGGGCAGCACAAACCAGGATTTATAAATGATTAACAAATTTTCATCCTCTCTACCTTGATGGGAAATACAGGATGCTGCTTGCACAGGATTTAGTGAGTGGCTCCCACAGCCTGGTGAAGGGGTGATTGATAAATGTCCTGCACTGCTGCAGCAAAGGGCAGGCTTCAATGTGTTTGACTTGGCCTGCATTGCCTGACTGAGACTTACACACTAACAGAGACCCAAAATCAGGTTTTTTCTGCAATTCCCAGTGCGCCACAGTTTTGAGTACCTTGCTTGGTCTCTGTCCTGAAAGCCTTGGGCAGTGCTCCTTGTTTCACTGCAAATAGAGCAGGGAATAAACCTAAGAAGGATCAGTTTGTAACCTTGTGCTGTAACTTCTGAACCAGTTTTGTACACAATATAACCGACCAGCAGCGATGCTTCGTGAGTGGCAGCTCGAAGGGCAGTACTCAATATTGTAGGTGATGTGTTTGAGAGCTTGTAGTGAAGTTGTTTCCTGTGTTGGAGATCTTAGTCCAATGTTTTTAATACAGTTTACTGACCTGAAGATAAAATGTAATTTACTAACGGGAGGATAAAATGTAAAACATTTTTCCAAAGTGGTTAGTCTTTACTAGGGCTGCAAGAGTATACTCTGAAGGTTTGTATTTGTAGGATTTGAAGATTGTGTATTTGTACTTTAGCAAGAATACAATTTAGCACTAGCAAACCCCTTATAATTTTGATGTCACCGTTTCAATCCACTGAAATCTGCAATAAACAGGCTGAGTTGCAAGTGTTAACAGAGTGGAAAGAAAGCTGGTCAGGGGGATTTCTGGCTGTTATCTAACTGCAGCAATACAGAGTGAGGCCAGCCAGGAAGACTGATGTGTTTCCTAGCATGAGCTATCAAAAACTGACACCATCTCCGGATTAGCAGCCAAAAAAAGCTGCTGCATGTGCTCAGGGTGTATTTAGTTACCTTGCTATATCTCTGCTATGGCAGGTTAATACTTGAATTCATGCTGCCTGGTTGTGCCTTTGTTGTTTTCTCCTGGGGGTTCCACCATTTGTAAGACAGTGGCACTGATGGGATTAAGCCTGGGTGTTAGTTATCTCAAAATCAATCTGGAAATGCTGGAGGATGATCTTTTCAGAGGGGTTGAAAAACAAAACGTGTTAAACTCCTCGATTTGCTCCACGCACTCCTTCCCCTTTGCATTATCTCTTTTCAATGGAATTTTTAAGGGGAAAAATAATACATTTAAACCATCTTCAGGATAATCTGTGCTCACCTCCTCAGATGCATGAGACAGTGAGCACATTTTCCTCAGGACCAGGGTGAGACAGGTCTGTTTTGCTGCTGAAAAATGGCAGTGGTGGAAAAACTGATTATTGAGGTAGTTACTCTTAGAACCCCTTTATTCATGAGTTTGAATTTATGCAAATAGGGATTTAGGACTGGAAGCTTCTGCATGAAATCACTGATGACAAGTCATCAGTGCTTGTTTTGTCCTTTTTAAGACTCTGCATCGTGTATCTGTCATGGAGTTTTATACTGGAAGTATGGGAGAAGCAGAGCTGATGGTAAACACATTTATCTGATGAGCTAAATCAATGGCATCCACTTAAACTGGCACAGATGTGCTAATAAGCATGGGTTGCTGTAGATTTTGCAGATTTTATATATAGTTTTGAAGCTTTTTATGTGACTAATACATATGTATTTTCTTATTTAAAAGAATTGGGCATATTAACACTGGAAACACTTTGGAAATGACTGGCTTTCTCTGGAGATGGGCAAGTGTGGAAGTATGGGAGAGGATGGAAAGTAATGCTGTTCTCTCTGGCTGATAATCTGTCAGATGCAAAGGCTTCAAAGAAGACCCTGCTCACTGGAAGCAGAATCTACTGCTCTCTTGATATGAAGAGCACTTAGTGTGAAAACTTTCACACTATGTTGTTCTGTATGCCATGAACTTGATCTAGGAAGAAATGGCTTGATTAATAGATGACAGTGTTTATGTATTCAGTAGCAATTTGCCCATCTTCTCCCTCCTCTGCCTGGCTTCTTCCATTCATTGCTCTCCAGTTTTGCACACAATTTCAATGAAGTCTCAATGTAACACCTCTCTCCCCTCAATGCAAAGGCACTGCTTTTCAGTGCAGTTCCTAGAAGAGGTTTGAGAGCTTAAATAGCAGCTTGGCCTCTTTTTCCATTGCCGTGTCTCAGAGGGTGCCATTCAATCTGAGGCTGGCATTTTGGGTGCAGGAAGCACCCAAAGTAGCCTTAGCCTTCCTGTTTGGGGAAGGTGGCTCCTCTCTCGAGCCACATGTGGCTGTGGAACAGTCCCCAAGAAGCCAAAAGGACATGGTGCTGTGGGCATGGAGGCTGCTGAGGAGCAGGAATTGCCAAGTCTGAGCTGCAGAGCTCTCTGGGGCTCTGGTGGGAGGTGGGGAGGGCTGGCAGAGCAGTGGCTGCTGCCCCAGGCTGCTTCCTGCTCTTGGGGTGGTTACCTTTGGAAGGGCCCAGCTGTCTGCAGCCACTTCTGCCATAAGCTGAGCAGGGCAGAATTTCAGGAATTTTCATTGTTAGAGATACACTCCCCCCCCAACTCAGTCCCATCCCTGTGTGCTCTCTCTGGGTTTGGGGCTCCACAATGGGAAGAAGATGGGAGACCTGCTTTATTTAGTCAGTTCTGTTGTTTTTTTAGCTGGTGTTTCTGACATGGCTTTGTAAAAGATTAACTTAACTCACAAATGTTCTCCCTCTGTTGATTCCAAAAGCCACTAGGATTTAGGAATGGGTTTCTCCATCTTTGCTGTAGGGTGAGGGGAGATGAGGAATTTGCAGCTGCACAGAAGAAGGGCTGTGTTCCTGCCTGAGATGGAAATGAAAGCATTTTTGCCTCCACTTTCAGTACGAGGGGATGACAGGCAGAGAGGGAATTCAGACTTCCATCTAACACTGGCAGATGTTCCTAATAGAGAGGAGGAACATTTCCATTTTGTGTTCCAGTTAATTTTCAATCACGTCCAGGCAAAATGAAGGAAGCTCAGAGAGGGTACAACAGTGAAAAAAGCAATTGATGACAATCTAGGAAATTGAAAAATCCAATCCAGTTTTTGTCACCAGTTAAAGCTGAAACTGTTTAATTTGAAAAAGAAATAAAACATAGCTCTGACTTATCGCTCCAATTACTTTTGCATTATTTCAGTTGATTTTAAAGCTGAGTGAAAAGGGAGGGGGCGTGGGGCACTGTCTCTGTTTACTGCACAGAAACTCTTAGTTCTCTTAATGTGTTTAAATAAGCAATTACACTGCAGGGAAGGAATATAATGGTTTAATGCAAGATGTCTTAGAGCTCCTTCAGTCTTTTTCTTCGTCTCTTGTGAGGAGATGAATTGCTGTTTTCCTTGCAGGAGGCATTCAGCCAGCCAAAACCTGCTAATTATTTGTTGTCTTGGTTGTCTTTTGCATACATGCCACTCACTGGACAGTCAATATGAGGTATTAAATGCCAGTGCAGGATGGTTGTAGGATGCTTTTGGGAGAAGAGGATGGTGAAAAAGCAGTCAAGAAAGGAAAGACAGTCTGAGAAATGACAGCCTTCAGTTTCAGCTGCTGTTTTGAGATGCTGAAGAGCCTGAGCTGAGACATTCCTATGTAGTAAAGTATAATTGTAAGTTGTTTTTTAATAGTAGTAAAGAATGCACAATTATCCTCAGAGGCCTTTTATGCTGCATTGTGCATGAGGCAAGGACCTGGTCCTTGTTTTATCATCTAAATAATAAGAAATTGGGGAGCAAATCCTGTGTTTAAGGAGACATAACCATATCCATTTCACCTCTAAATTTTACTGTTCCAATACTTGTCTTTTGCACAGGAGGCACAAACTTGGAAGGCCTGTTAGGATGGAAGCAGCAATAACAATAACAAAAAGAAAACCTGTCTGAGCTCCCAGGGGTCAGGAGAAGCAAATGGTCAACCAGCTGCTGGAAGGGCTTGGAGTTTGGCATCAAGTGACTATGGTGGTTTGGTGGTTTGCAAGGCTGGGAGCAGTTCTGTCTCCTCCAAAAGGCTTTGAAGGGAATCTAGAGGATTGATGCCTTGGGAAGGCTGACCTGAAACAGAGACTGGACAGAGCCAGGAATAAAGTAGATATTTATTGAAAGGCCTTTATGGGTACACCTTGGGTAGGACAGGAGCCTGACCAGGGAACACCCAAGGTGGACTTAGAATGGTCACAAAAAATGGACAAACAGTCATGAGGTCTCATACTTTTGTAAGTTTTGGTCCATTTGCTAATTGGGGTCTAATTGACCAATTACAGCTTCAGGTTGTGAAGTCCCATCCTTCCTGTTTTCTTTCTTTTCACTCCACTGTTGTTTGTGCTTTTGGGCCTGAAAACTTGTACCCATTGTCCTTGGTCTTCAGCAGGAAAAGGATTTGTTTTGTCTCCCTACTCTGTGGAGAGAGCTTACTGGCACTTAATGTGAGGCTCAGAGCTGCATCCCTAGGCAGCACGGAATCTGAAAAACACGAAAGCTAAAACTTAGGGCATCAGGATGAAGAGGCTCACTAGATATTTTCATTTTTTCTCCTGATCTGTTATGCAGTTTCTAGGCAATTGCGTGCTCCTGCCTGCCCAGCAGACCTTGACCTGATGTCCAGAGCCCCTGGGGAAGCTCTAACTTCTCTGTCAGCAGTGAGGATGGAAATAAATGGGAGCCAGAAACTTTGCCCATATTGTCACTGCTGTAGCTTTTCATATGAAATCTTACATTACCCCCAGCTGAACTGCATTCTGGCTGTGAGCTGCAAAGCAAGCTGTTTCCCAAGCTGGGATCACTGAACCAGTGGCTATTAGGAGAAGGGAAGTGAGCTCCTAAAGCAGTGACACTTTCTCCTTTCCTGTAAATAACTGGAGCTGGCTGCTGCAGTGGTGCCCTGGTGTTTGTGTTTCTGTTCAAGCCAGGTCTCTCTAGAAGCAGCACAGCCTGGTTTGATGCATACAGCCATACTTGTTGAACATGCTGTAGAGTTTCCCAAATTGTCTTTGCAACTTTCCAAAGAACAGTGTGACATGGGGGACTGAATCTGTGTGGCTTTAAGATTTTTCTGAATGTTCACTATCATCCTGTTCTTCTCTGAAATAACCCATTTTTTAGGATTCTGTGTGTGTCTGCACAGAGTGGGGTAGGCAGCTCTGTTCAGTCTGACCTGGCTGCTGAAGTTGTGGTGTGGAAGTTCTGCAGCTATGTTGGTGGAGAAAAAAAAAATCATTGCACCTGGAAAAGTCACTGTTTACTGTAACTTTCTGTTCCACCACACCTTCCACTACTGGCTTCCAACCAAACTTTTGGCTTTTTTTTCTCTCCAAGCTGCCTGGTAGGTGAAGATGATGTGCCCTTTCTTCAAGTGGAAATCGCTTGATTTGTGCAGAGCTCTTAACTGACTCAAATAAAAAATATTTTCCAGGAGCACTGCACTGTCATGTGTAATGTGTCACCTTTTACTAATGGTGCCAATAATATGAATCTCACCTGCAGAATGTTTGAATTTGAAATTCTGGATTTGAATGAATTTGCTGCTCTTCTATGAAAAAAATCCCCATGAGTAACAGTCTAAGTAACTTGGAGAAAGAAACTGCATAACCCAGCTGGGAACTGCGAGATGGAAACGTGTTAATCCACACAGAACCAATAACAGCAAACTGATACAAAAAAAAAAATCCACAGTGCTTTTCTTACATGTAGGATTGTACATCATAGTTGAGAATAGGAGACCTAGATAAGTTGTTTTTCACAGTGGGTTGCAAACTAGTTTATTTTTAAGCTTTTCTGGCTAAGTTGCTTCAAGTGACAGAAATTAAAATCCTAGTAAATTGCAGAGCTTTTCCAGAATTGTATTTTTCATTGCTGTGTGTTCTGCTTTTATTAATGGTAAGGGTCAGTTCTCTGAAAAACTCTCTAGCAGGCTTGGTTTTGGTTTTTTCCCCTCAAGTTTTCCCAAAACAACTTAGAGTGTCCTCATGTAATACTTCTCTTAGTCTAGTTCATCAATATTGCATATTACCCTCCTGGGTTTCCTGCAGCATCAGAATAAATTCTTGCTTTCCTGTAGCTCGTGAATCCAGGTAACCATGGCAAAATACAGTCAATAAATGAGTCACCCTGCTCTGAGTGTGCTGCACAATTGCCTTTGTGCATTTAACAATAGCACAAAAGCACAAGTGCTTTATTACTTCATAACATCTCAGCAGGACTGTTGATGGGAATAAATGTTCAGAGCTCAATTCACCTTTTGGGGAATATTTAGCAGGAGGATTCTTGTAAAGTCAGGTACAGAGGTGTCCCAAGTCTAATTTTGCAGGATTCTTAGATTGCTGCCCACCTGAATTCAGCCCATTCTTTCTGTCTGATGCCTTTGTGTTTGAAATTTCTGAGATGGGTACAGCAGCTGCCTGGACTCCAGCTGGTTTCATATTTTAGGGATAATACCTGGCAAACATTTCAGTCTCTTCTAGGGTCTGTAAAGCACACTTACCTGAAATTCATAAATTCATAGCACACAGAGCTGGGAAGAAACATAGTGATTAAACTCTTCCACAGCAGGAAGCAGAGAATTTCACTCCAATTCCTTTAGTCAGCTCCATATTTTGTAGTATGGTCTTCTAGAAGGGTGACTGATTTTGATTTTAAAATTTATTAAGTATGTATTATACTTTATAATCAGTCTCTTCTACCAAATAATGCCCTTAAATGTCCATTGGGGGTGGGATTTTTACTGGCATTACTGAATTCATTATGATGTGCTTATGTTTGCTGTTTAATGAGGTTGACTTGGTATTTATTGGAATAATTGTGGGTTATATAACACTTGTGAATGCCAGTTCTGTGAGTGAAATTTGGTACTTCTGGATAAAGTGCCAAGAGTTGACTGGATGCCAAATAAGGTATGATACCTCATAGAAAACAATGTCTGTGTTGTGATGAAAGGGTATTTCCTTTCATGAAATAAATATGGATCGAAAGCAAGCTCTTTGATTTTTTTTTTCACAGCTGTGGAATTTGCTGGAATTGTACCAAAAGCATTAGTAATTATTTCAGTGAAGAAAGCATTAAAACTACTACAGAGCTACTTACTTTTCTAACAAAACAAATAGGAGAGAAAGTGTAGGAAGGAAAACTTTGACAAATGTGCAAAATGTATTCTTTTCATCAAATTTTGGGCTGTGTTTTCTATCAGCCTTCCCAGGTAAGTGTTGCTGTCAGTATGTGCAGCCTGTGATTTTTGGAGAGCCCTTGATAATCCTTGCACTGTGTTTTCAGTCTTTGCCTCTGCAAACTATACCCAAGAGTTGCATTGTGAAAAGGCATCAGGGACCTTTTGGGATTCAAGCCATATATGCAGGGATCATGTGGAAAAATCTGATTCCAGCCACAGCTTTCTCTTCACTCTCTCCATTTAATACAACCCTCGCAACTGCCTCCTTTTACTGTGGTTTATTTTTTCCAAAATTCTGACCTAAAGATACCCAGCCAAGAGCAAAGAGAGGAGAGACTGTGCGTGGGGGGATATCTGTGATATGGTCAGATGATGAATTTCTGCTAAAATGCAAATTAATCCTCACTGTCTCAGAGATCTCACTGTGAAATAAGTTTCCTTTTTTCCCAATTCCTCATAGTTTCAGCTTGCCACAACCTTGCATAAACTGAAGTTGGAGCCATTTGCAGTTGCTGAAAAATTAAAACTCCAGGAGATAAGCTGTACATTTGTACATTTGTTTGTACATCTGTTTGTGTGCTGTGCCTTCACAGGATTTTGGGCAGAAAAAGTATTTCATTTTAGCCAGAGTAAGGGCAGGCACTTTCCTGCCCTTGTTGCCTATTGTGAATTGGAATGAGCACATTTCCCTCTAGAAAGCATCTGCTAATTTTTTTTTTCTTCCCTGCCAATAGGGTTATATATATGGAGTGAGTTTCTGTTTTCAGGAATTAGTCAGGGTTTTCTCTGGTTCTGTTGGTTTTGGGTTCTGTTTGTTGTTGTTAGGGTTTTTTGGTTGGGTGTTTTTGGGGCTTTTTGCCTTTACCATGACTGCAGCACTCGTGATCTACCTGTCCCTCTTCTAGGAGGATAAAGTATCATGTCAGGTTTTGTTAATGCAGCCTTTGAGTTTTTTCTTGGCTCTATGTGAACATGTTCATGTGTAATTGAAAATAATATGTACATTATTATTACAGTATGATACATGTTTTAACTGCAGCTTATCTTGACTGTTAAACAGCATGGTAACAGCTGACTGTGGATGGAATCTTTTATTAAAACAGCTTCCTTGGTCATTTTCAGTTTAGTTGCTTGTACCTGATCACAACACAATGGTTTAGGGATTCATTTTTCTTTTTGCTTCCAGCAGTTGAGGTCAGGAGTGTCTTACATGACCCCCAAGTTACCTTGATGAGTTGAATAGTCTTCCTGTTCTGTAGATGAACCCCAGGCTCCTTAAAGAATAATGGATTTTTCTTTTCAAGCAAGTGCAAGTCTTCCTCTACTGACAGAAATACTTTCAAAAAATATCATGTACCATTTTAAACATTAAAGGTTTGGGGGGTTGTGTCTTGAAGTCTTCTAGACATCCCTTTTTTTCTCAACAGTCTTTGTTAAAAGTGAGTTGCAGGGCATGGAAAATGGTGCCTGAAATGTCCTTTTGTAAATTTTGAAATACAAATGGAGCAAAGAGACACTTCACAATATTTGTATTCACTTTTGTATAGACAAAACCTTCCCAGATTCGCTCTTGACTGACTGCAGACAGCAAAAACTGGAATCATACTGTGTTGATGCCATAAAATCAGAAGGAGTGAACAGAAGGAAACCTAAATTATTTGGTGGAGATCAGATCCCAAATCTACTGAATGAGTCAACAGTTTTGTTCATTTTTATTAAAGCCTGTGACAAATGTTGTGTGAGAGTCAATGCTTGAAGGCATTCTCAGAGCTGTCCCTGCCACAGGAGCCCCCAGGCTGCTGTGGGGCAGCAGGAGCTGATGCACAGGGAGAGGAATTCACTGTTGGTGAGATCAGCACCAGGCTCTGAGGTTCTGAACCTCAGCTGAAGTGCTGGTGCCACCCTCTGCTGACACCTTCCCTGCACACCAGAGGAGCTCAGAGTCCTTTTCAGATTCTTTTCTTTACACACAAGGTGTGGAATTAGCAGTTTGCTGATGAGATTCTTACTCTGTGTGTGTTTAGTACAATGATTCCTTTCAGTTTCCTCTTTATTGCATACAAGAGAATTTTATTTGTTTTTTAAAATAAAGATAACCTTTTAGATGCAGAAAATAACAGTATCACCTGGAAACCAGAACTTAGGACAACAGGGCTACAATGTAAAACCAGTGCATAATTTGACTGCTCAAATTGTATTGTGTATGGACTTGGGACTGATGATGTGTTCCCCTAAAGTGTATCTAGTTGTGATTAGCTGTATTGTTTTTGTTGTGATTTTTTTTCTTGTTCCAGAGAATATCACATCTGTCTCTGCCAGCCTCTATTTATCTTGCCAGAAGTCCCAATTTTCAGAATCCTGCACACTTTTAGAGAAGATACCATGCCATTGTCATAATTTTGACTTTTGGGTGCCACACCTAAATGGAACTGGAAGTTGTGCTGGGCCTTCACTTAACATTGCTATCACACTTGGTCACTTGAATAGACTTTTTCATTTACATTTTATTAAAAATAGAATTTTTACATTCTATTTTAGCTTCTACCTTCTATTCAAAATCATCTTCACTTATATCATTCCTACCTCATATCCTACCCTACTCTGTAGAAATTGTTTACTGTCGGTTCAAATCCTGTATTTGGTTTGTGTTTATACTTGTCCTCCTAGATTTCCTCCTCTTTTGGTGCCTTTTTTCCTTACCTCTATTCTGATTAGTGCTTTACTCCTTTCTACTCCTTAAATAATTGTGCTTTCCCTATGCAGGTTTTCTTGCCTTATTAATATCACCTTACTATAAAATCATGGGCTGCTCTTAAATGGAGAGGAAAAATAAAATGTCTTCCTACCTCACCCTGATCCTCTGCTAACCTTGAGTGTGCTCTGGGAACTCTTCCTTTCCTTCTCCCATGGTCTCTTGGCTTGGCTTTTCATACTGCAGAGCTCTAAAATCTGTCACTCTCTGTTCACTTCCACTGATGTAAAGCTGGCTTATGCCATGGTTTTCTCTTGGCTAGGTTTGTTCAAAGCTCATCCCTCTTCTGTCAGCTCTCAGTACCCTATTTCCCTCAGACTTGCATTTGGCATGTGTTTTTGTCATGCTGCTCTTTTAATCTCTGTCTTTCCACATGAAATTAATATTCTGTGTCGTAGTTTCTAAGACTTTTGCCCAGCTCAGATGCTGCTTCCATCCCATTCTCTGTCTTTTTAGATGAAGCAATATCTTTTATTATGCTTTTCACACCTTTAGTGATTTTAGCGTAGATCTCCTGCATAATTTTCAACTGATTAGGTTTTGCTTCTTTTCCTCTTAATCTTGTCTGGCTGTGGTTCAGAGGGGCCAGCTCTTCTGGTGGTTCTCTCATCTCCTTTACAGAACACATTCAGGCAGGTGGAAGCATATGACAAGCTTGGAGTAATTTTTCACTGTCTTCTTGCTATGGAAAACTGGGCATTGAAAAACAAATAAAAATTCTTGGTTTGTCTCTTGTGGGAGGTCTGCTCATTTATCCTGTGGTAACTAGTTTGTGGCTGAAGAAATAACCTGAGCCCTTGGGTTTTGTAATTCCCTACTAGCTATGAAGCCTTGGCATTGCAAAAGTTGTAAATAACTTCATTACTAGTCCTCTTAATGAGAAATGTCTGTTCATAAAACTCTCCTTGAATTAATGAGTACATCTTCTTCTGTCCTTTAGAACATCTTATGACAATGGTCTCTATCTCTGCATGTTTGGTTTGTGTAGGTTTTTGGTTTTTTTTAACCTAAATAGTGCTCTGGTTTCTTCCGTTAGCAGAAATTTGACAGCAGAGAACAACTTCCCATTTCTGACTTTTGTGGGTCTGAAACACTGGAGAAATGTTGTGCTGTGATTTCTTTGGGTAGCTGCTCCTCCCTCCAGTCCAGTAACACATTGGAAAGATGGTTCTGGTTTCTGTACTTCAGCCTTCCTTGCTGGCATTGCCTCCCCAGAAGGGTGTAGGGGATATATGTGCACCTTGCCCTTTTCTTAGTAACTGCTGCTGATTGTAAATCAGCATCAAATCTGTTATTTTTCTGCAGAAATACCTGTAAAATTGCTGTCAACCACCCTGTGCACCTGTGGCCAAGCTTTTAAATCCTTTAGTCATTTATCCTAATATCCTTTAGATATTAGTTTAGTCATTGCTTCTGTCAAGCTGAGAGCTTTTGTATGATCTCTTCAAAGTCAGTGGGCACGGGCTGCTCCCATTCCTTTCAGCCTGCCCAGTCCTTTCATGTCATCAGCAGTTGAGGAAGCTCTCAGATGAGATGCTAAACAGAGATTAGCTCTGGTTTTCATGGAAAGGGAGGAGATCTCCTTCTCAGATGTTTGTTGCCTCATCAGCTGAGTTGCTGCTCGTTCACTAACCAGTGCAACTCATTTTCTCACACAGAGATGAGCTCCAAATGCTCAACATTTCCGTCTGAGGAGCAGTCAAAAGACAGAGTGTATCTACTCAGACTGGATCCCCAGCTTGGCAGCTGAGCACTGTGAGGCAGTTTAATTCCAGATCTGCTGCCTCTCTCCAGGCTGTGCTCCCTGTGTGGGCAGAGGCTGAGAGGATCTGATGGATCTCCTTGGCCATGTCTGTGTGACACAGCACATTGTGCACACATATCAGAGAGATCTCTGCAAGTTATCTCAGAATGCTGCTGAAAAGGAGATTGGGCTGAGCTTGGGTGTGAGAGATGTCCCTGAGCTGTGTCTGACACTTGGGCCAGCTCATGTACATCTTTATTTCTGTCCTTATCCTGTCAACTGCACGTAATGACTCCATTTTGAACCACACATCTTTGTAACTCTAATTAAAAAGATAAATAATACGTTCCACATTCTGGTAGAACTCTGTACTTAGCTTAAACAAGACACTGTAAGGCATTTTTTATATAGTGAAACCTTTACAGGCTTGAAAAAGCTGCTTCAGGTTTTAAAATTGAACTATGTGTATTTATTCAAGTAAAAACTATATTTAATTGTGTACAATTATGCCATGTATTACCTAGAGTTGAAGAATATCAAGGTGGAAGGGGTCCTCAAGGGTCATTTGGTGTAACCCATCCTGAACAAAGCATGTACTTTGTGTCTCTTTATAAAGGTGTCTGTATGACTGGTGTGTTCACTTATGCAGTTCTTTGGGATTTTCTCTGTTAAGAGATTGCAGGAGGCTTTTAAATTCATTTTGACCTTGATTATGACATTGATATTAGTTAGTGGCATGCAATTTTTTTATGTCTTGGTTGTGCTTACTTTGTTGGGGAATCTGTGCATGGTGTTACCTAACACATGTACTCTGTGTTTCAGTAGCTCAGGGAATACCTTTTCCTGAAAGCATCCACATTTTATACTGAAATATGTTTTAAAATTCATTTGCTTTGTCAGGATTAATCTTAATTCCTTCCTAGAAATCTTTCCTAGAAGATGATTAACTTTATCTGTAAAATATTATGAAGCTATATCTTAGTTTCCAAAGTATTTGTATAAATAAGCCTGCTATGTAAATAAAAGATAATAATTCATTTTAATACTAATACTTTTTTATTAGAGAAAACACCCTTTTTAACAAAACAAATGAGCTACAAAGAAAAATGCAGAAGAAATGAAAACTTATATTTAACGAGCATGAATGATTAATTGCTGTTCTTGGAGTGATGCAGTTAAATAATATATGAAGTGGTTATTCAGAACAGCTGACAGCAAATTACTCTTTCTAGGTTTTTGTTTGCTATTTATTGTCTTACTATGTAAAATACGTGGGTGACCTACATTTAATAAATTTATGCTTGTATTGTAGGCTAAGCAGAAATAAGTAACCACATTAAGTCACTATAAGAAATCTTTAAAATAGATGAAATAAATTCCCATTTTCTTTGACACTTGAGGAGCCAGGTGAGCACTTTGTATTCCTGAGGAATCTGTGCAAACACTGCCCTGTTAATTAGGATTTTCCTTGTAAAATGGATCATTATGGAGACCTTTTTGCAATCATTTATTCAGTTATTTTGTCCTAACTGGTGCCCAGATGAGGCTGCCATTCCCACCTCATGGCTGTAGTGTGCTGAGAGGGGGAATTGATGCTCCCCTGAGCCCCTGCCTTTGCAGGGTGCAGATTTCCTTGCTCGGTGAGCGTTGGAAGTGCAAACTGCTTTGAGAGCGAGATCGGAGTGGGGTTTGCTGCTTCTATTTGTGGCTGCTTTGAGCAGCCAGTTGCCAAGGAGATCACTGGCAAAGCCCCAGCAGCTCCCTGTACCACGTTAGCCTATAAAGCAGGCGCTGCAACAGATCCAGTGACAATCATTAGACACTTCCTGAGAAAACACCCTGGAGGGTTTAGGAGGGTTTATATTTCCACCACCTGTTCCATTGTCACATCTGCTCCTCAGCAAACAGAAAGGGAAATGTTTATGATCTCTGGATAAATATATTATTTGTTTCTTTTCCCAATATAACCAATCAATGTCTATTAAAAACATTTCTATATCTATTAAAAAACCCATTTCTCTGCCTGCCTCGTGTAATCCTTCTTTGTGTCAGAGATAATTAGCAGCCATCTAATAAGATTAGCCAACTAGTGTGATTAGTGAGCTCAAACCCTGTCCTTTTCCTTTTGCAGGTAAGTGAATGTGGCATTCAGCATCCCTATCTACATTATTATCACTTTCTTTGCCTCTTATTTCTGATGCCAATTTATGGAGTGAAAACAATAAAGGCAATTGGAGAATACTGACATGCAGGTACTGTGGATGCTGGTGGAGTGTATATTCTGAGAGAGATGGTAAGTGGGATGTTTTCCATCTTCACCTACATCATGATAGCATTTTGATTATTAGCTTGTTGTGCTCTTGGCAACCAGCTCTCTGTGGTGTTGCTGGAAGGAGGAAAAAAATGGGAGATGTTTTGTTGGATTGGTGGACACCAGTTTTCTGTGTTTTTTTTTTTCCTGGGTCGCAGGGAGTTTGGATGTACTGTCTCTGAAAGGTTATTAGCATTTTCCTCAGGGTTTGGATATTTCAGCTTGGAAACCAGATACCATTTGAGGAGATGTGCCAGGGTGGAGTAATTAACCAGAGATAATCAAACTGGAAGGGAAGAGAAACAACCAGAAACAGGCGTTGTGTTCCCTGCTGAAAATGATGGCAGTCTTCAACTGAGCACGTATCAAAAAATATTCTTAGACTGCTCAGAGCCTTTGTAATTAAATCTAATTTGAACAAGATAATTGCATTAGTTTTTACAAATTGGAAATTAGTCAGGTTTTACAGGTATACTTTAATTGCGCTTCGGGAGATGCAAAATGCCAGGGAGGTTTTTGGTGGAATGGAAATGTACCGATGTGAACTGGTATTTAAAGGAAAAATAAAGGAATGAGCTGTTCATCTCAGTGCTGAGGCAGATGGAGTTCCAAGTGAGCTCAGTATTTTGCTGCATTTCCAGAGGAGGCAATCATGTATTTTGCTATCTACAGCAGCACCTATTCATAGCCTGACATGTGAATGCCTTTGAGCAGGTCTGCTCAAACCCTTACAAACGAGGCTGTTACCAGGATGGTTTTTAAATGCCATCTTTTACATTAAGTGTCTCTGGAAGCAGTAATATGGAGTGAGTGCCTTTAAAAGCTAATGCCCCCTTTAAAGATCCCTGTTTTGCTCAGGGGGATTCCAAGGAGTTTATGCTTTCAGGGGGATAAATTACTCCTTCTCCTCCTCTAGGGATAAAAATTCCTAGTTTCTCTCTGCCTTTCACACTTGCAAAGGCCACTCTGCCCACTCCTGTGATGCTTCCTCCACAGTCTGGTGGCCCTGGCAAATGGGGAGTTTTCCTGGGATCCTCAGGAGGTTAAAAGGAACTCCTGCAATGCTGGTACATCAGTGTCTGTCACAATATTGTGTAGCCTCAGCAGTCACAACTGCACAAACCCTTATTTCTGCCAATTAACTGAGGAGAGGTTTATCTCTTGAATGAGAATTTTGGTGACAGGAAGAGTCAGTGAGTTGTGCTGCATGGAGCTGCTAGTTAATTCAGTGCAACTGTTTTCTGATTAAACAGTTCATTCTGGGAGACAGCCAAAATGATTTCCTACCCTTAGAGCATAAAACCCTATGAATTCTTTGTGAATGAGTTTCATCACTTGTTGTAACATCTTCTGTCATCTTTAACATATGGTGAAATACTTGAAAACCTGTTTACAACATTAGTTAAAACTACTTACATAACCATTTCCCAGAGTCATAATGGGAGATAAAACAACAGAGTACCAAATACAGCATAAAATACATTTTATAAAAAGATCTATAGATTTAAAAAAATAAGAAGGTAGAGGAACTAAATACCTGGGTTCATTGTCCCTGAATGCCTTACTGCAGTTCTTATGGGGTAATTATTTGTTCATAAGCCTTTCCTTTTACAGAATGTTTTTTCTACTGTCAATACACATATTATATATGTGTGAATATATTTGCATATTATAGTCTTTCCTGTACAAATGTGGGTTTTAAACCATCCCCTGAGATAGAAATGAAATAATATTTGTAGATTTGGAATATTTAATGATATCATCTGCATCTGTTGAATAGGTGGTTTACATTATGTGGAATATTTAATGATCATTTAATCATCTGTTGACTGGGTGGTTTACATTATGTGGAAGGTTTTGGTATCCACTGTTATAATCTCTCCTTGTTTAAATCTAGTATGATTCACAAAATGCTATACAATGTTTAGGGCTTTGTTTTTAGTATGTGCACAAGTCATGTCTGTGGCAGGATTGAGAACAGTTAAGATTTAGAGATTGATTAGAAAAGCTATTTTTTTACTTTTGTAAAGCTACCTTGATTCCCCTCCCCCCAGAGCTTATTGAGTATATTGAGAGTATATTGAGTAATTTGAGGATATGGACATATTGAGTATTTTCTGGATGTATTCATTGGTTGTCTCTACAACGGTGTTCACAATTCTGGGGATAAGTCTTCTGATAATCTGCTCAGGTTGTGATAATTTGGCATACAGCTTTGCTTTATGACTATATATGTAAATGTGCTTGAAACACATCTCTTTAGGACTAAATAAATAATCAAGCAGAGTATTTAGATTTGAAATTAGCCCATGTTCATCCTCTTTGGCTTGATTTGTGCTTGTAAAAAGTATTAATTTCTTGGCTTAGCATTAATTTTTACTAGATAACATGAGTTTAGTAGAAGCTACTATTTGCATTAAGAATTGTAAACAACCACTTATTTTCGAGGCTCGGCCTGCTCTTTATCTCTGTCCATTTTCTGTTCTTACGTATGCAAAGTTCTATTTTTGAGTGACTGATAACTGTGTACTGGAGACCCATTATTATGTGCATTGGAACTGACTGGCAGATTTATTTGGGAGTCTGCTTTTTAAGGATGCTTATCTGATAACATGCACATACACACAGGCTTTGAAGTTGTTGGTAGAATAAAACCCTGAGAAGCTGTCATCAATAAAGGTGTAAAAACTGAGGTTATATTATCTTGATTTGTGGTTGGGATTGTTGGTTGGTTGGTTCCCACCTCCCCACAAAAAAACCCCCAAATTTGGCCATTTATATCATATGTTCTATTAACTCCATAGTTAATTTTCAGTGAAACTGGAAAGATTCTTTTGATGATGAATGTTCTTTTGATAATTGCTGAATGTCAACACAGTCTGCCTTGGGAGTGGAAACTTCACTGAGGCCACCTGTTTGCTGCTGAGATTTTTGGTGGTGTAGCCTGTGAATTACTGTGGCTGTGTGGTTCTGCATGTCCTTTAAGGTTAGGCTGGGATTTTGTGTGACTCATTATACTTTTCTTTTGCTATTTTCAATTTGGAGCTCCAGAACAAAATTTGCAGACTGAGAACCTGACCCTGCAGATGCTGATCTTTCAAGGATAAATGAATAAATCAGTGGTTAAATTTCATTCTAGAAAAATAACACCAGCTCTCTCTAGGTGTAAATAGCTGGTTAGGTAATTTGCAAGTGTTCCATTTAGCTGAATTTCACTCTAATCTCATTTTTGAAAGTGTCTCTGCAGTTGGTTGCTTCATGATTCCTTTCCATTATATTAATGGTATTTCCACTTTATTTATGATCACATCATAGCTACCAGTTTATATTCTTGCTATTTCATTAGAGGGGTGCCCATACTAAAATTGGGCACCCTATCCTCTTGTTTTCTGTCGGGTAAAAGCAGGAGGTAGCCAGTTCAGGATGTTTTCCAGTAAACTTCTAGCCTTCAGTAAAAATACTGGCAAATCCTTGTTTGGGAATCATGTGGGTGTTTGCTAAAGTTGTCGAGGTGGGAAAATCTCAGCTATAAACTTAACATAATGATTATATGACTTGTATATTCTCAGCAACTTGTGTGTGTGCATTCTGCTTATTTGGGTGATAATTATAAAAATAGAAAAGTAGATCTAAAAAAAAAGTACATTTTTTTTTTAGAGCTAGGACTAGCTTTATGCACCCAAGTGACAAAGCCTTACCCTTTCACCCTGTGAGTTTGGGGGGTGGATAAGGTGAGTGCTTGGCTGTGTGGGTTGGGCACTGGGGTGAAGTTCAGGGCAAGGCTTGGCAGACACATTAATCTGCTCTGTCTCATTTCAGTTTTACCCCTCATTCCCGAGGCACAGTGTTAATGGCTTCCTTGCTGTAAGGACAGGTGGGACTGGAAATGCATTTCAGGGCAGGAGGATCAGCCCTCAGTCTCTGCTGTTAGCAGAAAGGCAGTGAATTATCTGTGCTCTGTCATGCTCCGGGCTGCTGTCCCAGGGTGTGCACACTGCAGGGATGGATCCCTGCACAGGAGGGGATCTTCCCTGCAGAGCCTTGGAAAATCCTCTCAGTTCGTGTCGGATGTGAAGAGCATTCAGCTCCAGCACTGCAGAGACTCTTCTGACTCTCGCCCTGTTCTCGTGGAATTCTGCCTCACCTTTAACTTTTTAATTAATGCAGTTCTTGACTCACTCCCATATCACACCATCTTAACTTTGTGATTTAACTTGGTGTAAGACACTGGCAGTGGATTGATTTTTAATTAGCACGGCTACAGGCTGCATCTGGTTTTGTCTTCCATCATTTCTGGCTGTGAGAAGAATTTAATTTTATAATGATGGCATAGCATTTTCCGTGGTGGTGACATAAAACCACAATGATTTTAAAATGAAATGTGCATTTGCATTTAGGTAATATTGGTAGAAATAGCCTCTGAGGCTAACACAATTTTGTATTGATCATACACTGTCTAATCTTGTTTGCAATTAGGTGGAGGAGGCATTTCCTTACAGATGTTTTATTTTTAGCATTACAGTGGTTTGTATGTGTTATTGTTATTCCAGTAATAAGCTTTAGCTTTGCTAGAAAAATGTCAGTTCAAGGACTTGCTCCTTTATGGCAGTGTTTTCACAACAGCACAAATTCTTAATTTTTGCTAGAAGGTAAGAGCAGCAAAACATGGGAATCAATATCTGGGAAGAGGCACAGCTGCCTTTACTGACCTCTTACCAAGAGGAAGTCCTTTGCAAAAAGATGCTGGAAATGTTCTTGTTGTTGGCTATGCTTTTAGGCTACTAAAATTAATCTCCTGGTCGGACAGGAGGGGAAATCCCAGAGGAAGAAGCCACGGTGTTCAGGCTGATGTGGCAGCGTTGCTGATGCTGCTGAAGTTGTAGTGGACAAGAAGTGCAGTGAGGTTTGGAGGGCTCTCCTCCAGGGCAGAAGGTTTATGCAAAGCTAGGAGGAACACTGTGTTTTCTGAAACTCCCTCAGCTTGGGAATGAGTTATAAATACTGTGAAGGGCTCATTCCCTAAGAGGTGCAAATGCACTGAATGTGAAAACAGCCCTTTTGCCAAGAAGGTGCAGTGCAATGAATCTTTGCTGAAAGGATCAATGTTTAGGAATGCTGAGGCTTAAATTCCCAAAGGAATACTGCTGGGATTCCCAGGGTACTGAGAAGTTGATTTGTGCTTTCATCAGAGGTTGTACAGCTTTGCTGTGATGGGGAAAAGGCCACTGAACTCTTAAACCTGACAAGGGAAGAAGATGTCCAGGGCTAAAAATTAGGTGGGCAAGGTTCACAGCAGAAAGCGAGAAGGAAGGCAAGAGTAAAAGGAACATCTATCATCATTGCAAAATCTGTGGTTCAGCACCTCATGTTGGAAAACAGGAGCAGCATTTTTACAGAATTTTTAGAAAATCAGTCAATGATTGTTGTATCCAACCTGTCTTGATTTCTCTACAAAGCAGAATGTAACAGCTGTATATAAGGCTGGTCAAATGGCAACACCATTGTTATAAAGTCTTAACTTTATTTGAAATTGACAGTTCACTAGATGGTTTGGTAAGCCATTTTGTCAAAGAAATACCCTTGATGTTATAGTTTTGCCAGGTATGTATGATCTGAATTGAGACATTAACAAGGTGTATCATTAATGGAAATTATCCAAAGGCTTTTGACTGTCTTCTATGTGTTATTACTCTTGAAAGAAAAGTTGTGTGTGTATGTGTGTGCTCTTCAGGGAAAAAAGAACAAGGGAATTTAAAATGTTTACCACCTCAAAGGTATTAATCTTACTCAAATATCTGTTTTTGCTTTAAATATTCAGCTAATTCCTTCCCTATTTTTATCATGCTGAAGAAGGTATGTTTGTTGTCAGGATTTGGCTTTATTATTTTCATTCTGTAGAGCTTCAGGTCTCCTCTGTGAGTATGAATTCACAAGGAGCTTTTCTCACTCTTAAAAGCATTCTTCCATTTCAAAAAGCAGAATTCCTCCCTCGGAGATGCCATTGTGCTCCATTTGTGCTCAGAAAAGATGTGACAAATCTGAGGTACAAATGGCATATGCTGCTTGCCTTTGAAAAAGCATGAATTCAAAATGGATAGAGGCAGAAATTATTCTTATCCATCTGCAATGGCTCTCCTGACAGTACCTGAAGTGGCAGGGGTGGGTGGGCAGTGCCCCCTTTTCCCCACCTTGGCCTCCCTCCTCTGTTCCCAGCTCCTACTGGGCTTTTCTCTCATCTGCTCCCTTGTCAGGGGTTTGAGGGGCTCAGGGGCTGAGGGCCTGGAATGCTGCAGAACCTGCTGGAATTGCCTGGAATATCCATCCCCACCGGAGGAGCCCTCGCCTCTCCTCTGCTGCATCCCTGGGCACAGATGCCCCGTCCATCTGGAAAGAGGAGTCAGCTCTCCTTGCACAGCATCCCCCAGCCCTGCCTGCAGCGAGGTTTATTAAATCTGTGCCCTGAGGCAGCCTGGAGCAGGGCAGCCCCTGGATGGAGCAGGGCAGCCCCTGGAATGGAGCAGGGCAGCCCCTGGAGCAGGGCAGCCCTGGCCTCTGGTCCTGTCTGTGGAACAGCAGCGTGGGGTGAACCCCAGGGTTTCACTCCAGGGGTGCTGGGTGTCCCTGAGCCTCGCAGCTCCTGGGCTGTGCTGCTCTCCTGTGGAGCAGTTCCCAAGCTGTGCCACTGAGTGCACGAGGTCCTTCTGCAGCAGGAGTCACCCCTGCACCTGGCCTAGGAGCAGCAGCAGGAGGTTCAGGGGGTGTTTGAGTTTAAAATCAGTACAAGCTCGGTGCAGGTGGTGGATCAAGGATAACTACAGCAGTTGAGGAGCTGTCCTAGGGTTTTATTCTTCCCTTTGGTGTTGCATGAAGCTAAGATTTAAGCCCATTTTGCACTTTAGTTGGTAAAGGCTGGGCCTGGATCTGTTCTGTACCTTTGAGGGAGATTTGGATCTCTCCTGCCTGACCCCAAGGAGCCATGGAGGACAAGCACAACATCCCCATCACTGAGTGGGAGCATCTGGACAAAAGGCATTCAGCTGCACTTGTCATGATGCTTTCTTGCTCACACTCTCACAGTTTAGACTGAAAAGTATCTGCAGGAGAAAACTCTCCTTGTCAACCAATAATAGTGCACATCCCTCTTGCATATGCACATGTGGGATAAGAAGACCCCAGGGTTGCTTTCATGCCAGTCAGTACTAAGTTCCAGGCATAGATATTTATTTATTTTTTTAATGTTTTTTCCAAACATCTCCACTCTGTACGTGTGTATTCCTGTATACGTGTTTCAGCTGTACCTTCAGGGTGTTGTGCTGCACACAACAGGCTGTGTAGCTGCCTCCCTTTGTCACATCCCTCTCTGCCACAGGGATCTGCTGTGTGTGACTCACCCACTTGTTATTGGCAGAAAGAAGATGGACAAGCTCATTTGCTGTGGAACTGCAAAACTAAATACAGCCTGGGCTTTGCCTGTTGTAATTTCTACCATTTAGGTGGCTGAGTGGGACATTCCCTTCATGACCTTAAGGGACACAGAGAATACACAAAGCTTTCTGCATTTCTTCTTAATCCTTGCTGCTAAGGATGCCAGCACATGTTGCTTTGTGCAGGCTGGCTTTAAGCTATTCTTGTCTGCATCTCTCAGCAAAAACAATCAGTCTAACAGGACAAGTTAATTGAGTCAGGATGATCCACTCTAGAAATTTGCCAGCAGATCAGAGGCAGTGTCCTTTATTTAGCCCATAGAACATAACTCCGTGTAATTCCTGTGCTGAGTGGCTTAGACAAAGCACCTTAATTATTGCAGACAAATAAACTGAAAAAGAATCAACAAAGCAATATTTGTTAGAGCATATGAATGTGGCCTGTCCAGGTTATTTAATCCAGCAGTGAAACAACATTTCACTGATTAGCTCCCTTTGAAAGTACAAATTGTTTGGATATAACTAACGTAGGCAATTTGGTGCAAACATTTTAGGCTATACATTAAAAACCTATTCAGTTTAGTGTTCTTTTTCCCCACAGTGTCCTGGAGTTGTGAGATGGGCTGAATCATATTCTTCATTTAAATCAGGGCATTTTAAGAGAGATCTGTGCTCTATTTGTAGTTTGATGTGAAAGCAGATTTCTGCATGTGTATTTTGTTTTGTGTTTTGCTGTGATCTGATTTAGAGTTTTTGTTCATTGTACATTTCCCACTACTCTCAATCCAGTCTGGCAATTTATAAATGCTGAACTCTGATGTCTTTGTGCCAACTGGAACTGGGTGACTGCAGCTCTTTGCCAGCAAGGCTTGGTCTGAGTGGCTTCGAGGTGTTCTTGCTCTTGATCTGTAAAACCTTTGGCCACTTTTCAGCTTTCTCTTTTGTCTTGTGACTCTGTGTATTTCTGATCCATGAGGTATTTATCAGCTTTTGATGCGGTAAAAAACCACCATGGTTCTTAGAAGAAAAAAAAAGTGGATTTCCATGTTTCTAGTTGCTCCCTGTAAGTTTATTGTGGAGAGTTCTGTTCTTAATTGCCTTGCTGTATTTCTAACTCCTTAATTCTCTGCAAACTATCCTGTAGTTGATTACTTCTGCCTGGTGTTGAGAGAGAGAGTGGTTTCTAACATTTTATTTGTAGGTGTCTAATTTAAAAAGAGGTCCTAGTAAAATGTCAGCAGTGATCTGTAAATCTGAATGATGGTAATTATAGAGTGATTCTTCTGTGACGAATGCAGTCAAGAAGAAAATCATTAAAACACTGTCATGCAGGTTTTCTGTGGCATTCCTTTGAAAATGGCATTATTGTAACACCTTGTACTTGTATTATCCTTGGACTGGGTGCTGTGCATCCTCGTTGGGAGCTGTGTATAGCAGTGACCTCACCACAGACGTGTCACAACTGCTGTTACTCATGTGGCACTGAACACCTTAACCTCAAGCAAGGAAGGAATATCATTATACTTGAATGAAACTTCAGTGAATATGTATAAAAAATAACCTGGATTTTCCTAAGCTGAAATTTGCCTTGGCTGCTGAACCTGGCATTCAGGTACTGATGATGTTAAGCATCTTTGTCCAATCATTATTTTTGGCTTTCAAGTATTGCTGTGTCTTAAACCTTCAGCCACTCCCTTCCCAATCCTGGATGAGAATGTTATTTCTGAATAAATATTATTCTGAAATAATTTTTCGTTATAAAAACCAGACTCACCATATGCATGACCTGTTGAAGAGAAAAAAACCTGAGGTCACTCTCTGACATTATCATGACTCATTCCTGCTTAACATTTTGATTGTACTGTGGCTATTGTATTTGCAGATTCTGACAAATAAAGTTTGACAAGCAGTAAACCCTGATGTATAGCAATGAGTCACAGCTGAGGCACTTGATGCTTTCAGTACATGTCTGAAAACTGCAGCCTTGGGGACACTGATGTAAAGAAACTTGTGTGATTTGTATTTTTGGAAGCCAGGGTTACGCTGTTATTATTATTATTGAATGTGTTTGCATAAAGGCTCCTGGAGATCTATTTCAAGGGCTATAATGTTGGCTAGTGTGTTTTGTAGCAGGCACAGTAGCTTCAAACTACTTCAGTTATAGAGCTGTTTTACTAAAACTTTCTACAGGATAAAACTAAAGGAAATATGCTTATCATAGTAGGATTTCAGGAGTTCTTTCTCTCTTCCTCCAGTCAGTGGGATTTGGTTGTGGAGCAGACACTTCTGCTGGTATTTTTGCTGCTCTCCAGTTGCTGTTCACTGCTGCCTCACAGAAGGTGCTTGTTCAGCTCACACAATGTACTTTTGGGGAGGATCATGTTAAGATATTGTTCCTGATTTAGAAATTTTACTCTGCAGTGTATGGTGTCAAAGCCCCTGGCAGCTGTTCCAGCCCTCCTTGTTGTGTGTGTACACCACTGAGACTTGGGCAGCAGCTTCTAAGGGAGTCACTAAAGAGCCTTTTGTTCTCTAAAAACCAGACCAGCTATTATTTGACTCATCCCTTCAAGAGCTATACCTGAAAGAAAAATAACATTTGTTTTACCTTTGTTCCGCTTTAGATACCCTTTGTTAGATTTCAGTAGCACAATGCTATTTTTACAATAATAAATACCCATTAGTCAGCTTTCAAGAAGTACAAATGGTTTGGGTTTGTTGTCCCTCTGGCACCTTACAGAGAAGTGCTTAGGGTTAGAGAGTCCTGGTCTACCACCACCTCATTCAGCTGAGATTTTTCTGTCTCTCACATGATTTCCAGTACAGACCTGTTAGCGATCACCACAATATAAATAATGCTTTTCCTAAATATCCAAAGTGTAAAGAGACACACACAGATAATATTTTAAAAGTCTTAGCACTGGAGGGGGAAATAAATCCCACAATGCAAATTAAATTAAAAATTCCTGACATCTTTAAGTAGATGGGAGATCTTTGCAGGCATTTAAAATTGGTGTTTTCAGAAATGGAGTATGTTCTCTATTAGAGCTGCAGAGACTAAGGCTATTGGCAGTGTTTATGAGAAATTACTGTGAACACTTTGTTCCACATTCTGACATCATCTTTAACACCAAGCTATTTTATGTAGCAATTACTACATAAATTATTTCCTGTCCTTTTTTTTCTATGTATGAATAGCCATTTGAAATAGGTATATTAATACTCATATTTATCCCTCCCATCTTTATCTGCATATTTTTTGTTGATAGATCTGCATGCCACTGTGTGTGAGTTTAAGCTTAGACTATTATTAATATCTCGATTTAAAAAATACATATTACAAAGCTTTGTCTCTCACCAAAATCCACTCAGTTAAAACAAAAGCCATGGGCTGAGTGAGCCTCACCTTCACAGCTGTGAGATGGAGAATGAATGTTGTGCAGGAATTCTTACTAGTCCAATGGATTTCTCTTCCAGCAGTGATGACTCCAGTTTAAAACTAAAGTAGGTATCCTTAAAACATGCTTTTTTGCAGCAGGTCTAAAATGTGGAAATTATTTCTTTTGTAATAGTCTTTATTTTGACTTCTCTAAAAAATTGTCTTTCTCTTTCTAGGCCTAATAAAACAATATATACCTGAATGTTACTGTAGGAAGAATTCAGGATCTTTTACCAACAGAGGGCCACACAAAAGGATGTAGAAATCAATATTTTGTGAAAATATCACCACATCTAGGGGAGCAGCATTGTGCTACAGCCATCATTCCTTTTCTAGAGGTAAAACTCTGAGGTGAAATCTTATCCAAGCCAGCACTGCAGTCTGTGGCTTCCAGGACATCCACAGCTTGGATCTCCAGCCCTGCACGAGTGAGAACAGCACCCTTCTCTTTGGAAAGGGTGGCAGTAGGATGTCCTTTGAGGCACCCATGGGTGCTGGGCTCCCAGCAGTGTGTGGGGATAGATTCTGCTGTTCCTGTGGGTGTCTCCTTTTCTTTGGCAAATAGCACTGGCTGCAGCCTTTCTCTCCTCATTGCACCCTGCCACTCTGGGCCAAAGCAGAGTCTGGTTTATGTCCATGTATCTCACTGAAACAGCTTTGTTGTAACTGTGTGGGGTTTCTTTCCTTCCCAACCCCACCAATGCTGACCATCATTCAGTCTAGTTTAGACAAGGTATGAAATCAGCTGCTCTTTCACTCTTCAGGGCTCTCCATTCAGGCAGGGGCTTGCTTTGCTTCTCTGCTGCTGTCTGATCCAGGCTGGGTTACTGTGCATATAATAAGGATCCCCTTGAAGCTGAATTGTTTAAATTTCCAAGTCTTTCAAATGCCTTTACCTTGTTCAGCTGCATGTTACTACACTGCTAAATGCATTATGTTCATTGTCACCAGGGATCCTGTGACACCACAGAGCCAACCTGAAATTGGGAGCAGGGGATCCTCCCTGCTATTGGCAGAGTAATTTATTCTGTGTTTTGTGTCCCTCTCATGGCCAGCTGTGTGTGTGTCCCTGGCACCTCAATGCCCATGGAGATAGGGCTGCCAGGATCTTTCAGATGGCCAGTGAGGGCTGGAGTGCCTGCTTTGGTTTGTTTTTTAAATCCTGAGAATCCTCGTATTTTCATGTGGGATCCTTAGAAACACTGAGAGCTTAATTTGAAGGTGATGATCTCAGTAACTTAATTGGAGAGCTGGTTGTGGATCTCCCCAGCAGGTGAGGTTTTTAACCTTTTACAAAGTCTTATTTAACATTTCTTTGGTACAAACTCTCTAACCTGTGTGTCCTTAGAATGGTAATTGCAGCTTATCCATTTCTGCAGGATATTTCTTCTTTTGGTGAATTAGATTGTTTTGTTTCAAAGGGAGAGCCCTACAGAACAAATCCATGAGAATAATATGACCTGTTTCCCAGGTTTGCAAATGGCACACAAAATTAAGGCATCACTGCTTGGACTAGATAATCACACTTTTTTGTTTTTGTAAATTTGCAGCAGGCTAATCTGGTTTTAATCTCTCACTTTTTCTTCTTTTTTTTTGGTGTGTGTTTTACTTTTATGAAGAGCTAGGCCATGAAACAATGTAGAGCTTTACTAAATAGCACGAAACAGAACTATATGATTTTAGTAGAAGAAATAAGTTAATGTCTTCATTTAGCATTGTTTGTGTGGGGTTGGGGTTTTTTTTAGGTGTGGCTTTTTTGTGTTGTTGTTTGTTTTGTTGTTTTTTTTTTAAATGATATGAAGACTAGAGAAAGCAGTGTTGTACCAGTTGGTAAGGTGATAGTAGATTTTTGTTCAGTAAATAGCTGGCTCCATTTAACATTTGACACTTAGTATCAGCATGGCAATTGTTTTAAAAGGTTTTCTGTAAGCCTTGGATTCTGATTTCCAGAATAGATTTGAATTAATTTGTGCTTTAGGGATAACTGAAAACTGCTTTTTAGATTAAGGAGAGCAAAAAAGAGCTCTTCCTTGAAATACCCAGAATCCTAGCATGTCAAAGGATATATAGAGGCAGCAGAAAATAAATGTGCAGATGGGAAGGCCTGAAAAAACATCAAGTGCAGATCCTGAATTTATGCACATTTCAGAGACTGTTGGATGAAAAACGCTCCTCTTATCTTCTGTGGGTAACCATGGCTACTGTGTGATGTGATTTTATTTTTTTCAACATGAAATTATACACGAGTGCGGGAGAGTGGTCTTGTCTCACCATATGTATTGGGGTGATAAGGATTACAGGCAGGGAATGTGCTTATCAGGGTGGCACATTTGCCTCTTCAAATAGGTCCTGATTTAATGTCTTCACGTCTCCATTAGTCTGTAGAGGGTAAATGGTGCAGGATTTTCTCAAGTGCTGCTACATGAGGTTTAGGCCATCTCCTTTTGTGTAGAAATGTGTCTGTTACCTCCTTGAAGCTGAGTCACAAGCTAATATAATTTGGGGAGGGGGTGTTGAAGAGGCACCACAAACATAAATACAAAGTATTACAGCTCAAATTTTGGGCTGGTTCAGTGCCATAGTCTGAAATATGAAATGCTTATTCCCTGAAGACTTATGTACATTTTGGATTAATACTCCTCAGTGCTTGATGTGTTTCTGCTTTCCCGTTTGCCGCATCCTCATGACCTTTGAGGGAATTCCCAAACCCTGAAGCCTCCGTAACGTTGGGATGGTTTGTATGGCGCTCAGAATACATCTCTGTTTCCCTCAGCCAGTGCCTGGGTTTTACTCCAGGAGTGGAGAGTGTGAATCTCAGGCTTGCCTGGCGTGGGTGGGGAGGGATCCTGCAGGATCCCTGGGGCTGCTCCAAGCGGGGCTGGCGCACGCGGTGCCACGGCGGTGCCACGGCAGTGCCACATCAGTGCTACGTCACCACGGGGCACCCACCCTCAGCAGGGAGAGCTCTCACATGGACAAACTCCCTGAAACTGCAACTTATCCTGAAACCTCTACAGGTAATTAGTTCAGGGGTGGGAATTGTTATCTTAGAAACACAGGGGTGCAACTGCCCAAAGTTACGGTAATGTTGCTTTGGCTGCAGTCTCAATTTATACCAGTGTACTACTGCTCTTGCAGTTGTTGCCACTTTGGGGGATTTTATAACAGCAGAAGAAAGGCAGAACATTCTTTGAAATATTGCTAAAACACTGTCTTGTAACAAACTTTCTGCTGCAGCCCAGCAAATGCTCTTTGTAGCGGTGATTCGGCTTCCAAAAGAGGCGTGTGAAATTAAAAAATGGTAATTTGGCAAAACTTATCAATGAAATTAATATGGGCAGCATTTTGTAGGTCAGACCCAGACAGCTAAGTAAGAAATACAAACCACAAGAACTGTGAACTGCTGGTGGATTGGGAGAAGCAGGAGGAGTAAGAATAGTTTGCTAGTTGAGAGGGATTAAAGTCAGCACCCTATTCACAAGCACTAAGCTGGGAAAAGCTTTACTAAATTCAGGAAGCTTTCTGCAGATGTCTTAATATTAGAAAGATATTATGTTCAAATAGCTTTGTAGTAGAAAAATTGGAACAAAATATGCAAGCCTATGTAAAGGTATACAAGAGGCACCTTTTGGACAGTTGTAATCCTCAAATGAGAAATAGAGTCCTGCTCCCTACTCCAGGTACTGTAGCTGCTTTAGGCAATTATTTCTTCGTGGAAAGTTGTAACAAGGATGAAAAATTCACAGAGGTGACTGAGAAAGCAAACAGAAACAATGCTAAAAGTCCTGAGAAACTCCAAAGGAAAGCTTTAGCCAAAAACAAAGGGGACAGAAAGCATAAAGCATCTGTGGCAGACAGGAATTTGACAAGGTGCTGCGGGATGAGGATGAAAATGCTGCTGTGGGACTGACTTCATTTGTAGAAGTACAAGTACAGGGCAGAAGAGACAAAGAACGCATTAAAGTTGAAACCTGTGTCCAGCAGAGAAAAAACAACATAATTGAAGATAGCCCTCAGGGTAGCAGACCAGAGTAATTGTAGAAGAAGAAATCATGACTGAGAAAGTACATTATTTTCGGGAGGCAGGCAGTGGTGACTCATGCGGATGAGATAGCATATATGTGACATGAAAGCAGTTCAGAACAGCAAAATGAAATTACTTGTCGAGTTCAGATCAGCATCAGATGCAATGACAAGTTAGTGACACACAAGCAAACAGGAAATTGAATGCCAAAGATGTGGAAGAGCATCTGTGACTGTGTTGGGCTACAAAGTCTTCCTCAGTGGGCAAGAAAAAAAAGCAAAATTGCAAACAAAATCAGACCAGTTAAAAATGTGATGGCTTCCTTATGCTGAGGCAGTGGCTAGGAGCAGTGCTGAGTCCTGGCACAGCAATAGAACAGGGGCACTTCTGAGCTGAAAATGCCGTGTGGGGCTGAAATTCAGAGACAGAGATTCTGCCAGACAGGAGGAGAGAAAAGTTGATGCTGGAGCTGCTGCTGGTGCCCCTGAGTGCTGAGGTGGCCAAGTGCTTCTCTTCCCGTGGCCTGAGCCGTGCCTGTGGAAGCCCTGTGACTCAGAGGCACTTGTGGGAAGCATTGTCAGACAGTGACACTGAACACCAAAAACTGGGCAGACAAGAGGACTGGCAGGCACGAGGCTGCTCTGTGAATCTGGGGACATTGCAGCACCAGCCTGCCATGACCAGTCAGTTAGGTAATTACCAATATTGTTCTGTGGTCCTCCTCAAGAAATCTTCAAAAATCAGAGAAACTGCATTGCAGCCAGTCCATCAAACACTCCCTTGGGAGGTTTTGTGAGTAATGCTGTAGGGAAAGCTTCGTGTGGATAGCAGCTGAGGGTGACTGATTGCCAAACAGGAAAAACCACTGTTGGCTACCTTCAGGAAACTTCAATCTTTCCAAATAACACCCAAAAGACACTCTTTGGATCACACTGTAATTCCAAATCTAGAAGGAAGTCTGATGTTACACAAGTAAATCTTCGTTAATTTTAGACCACTTCAGATAGTTGCACTTACTAAGTCTACCTGCTACAAATAGAAGAGCCGCAGATGAAATATGTTCAAGAGTGATGAAATATTCTAGTTCCATGGAAATTCTTCTCTGCTGAATGTGGTAATCAGAAAACCAGAGAATGTCTGGTGAAAATAAACTTACAGGACTGAAAGATCTGAAAAAAACCCACCACACACCAAATTTACATACCCAGAGCCACTAGCGTGTAGCCGTGTCCTTTTCACAAGAAAACATTTGCTTTTGAAGTAAACCAGAAATAAACCAAAGTGCATACAAGTTATTTGGTGCAGCAGAAAGGCAGGACAAATCAGATGTCTCCAACTCAAAGGAAAAGATTTAAGTTCTTATTTTAGAGTTTGTAACAAATAAATAATTTATTTATATATGTATAACAATGATTGATACTTGAAGATTGTGTAGCAGAATATAAAATATGTATGAAGATTATGCTTTTCATGATTAATTTGGCAAAGTGAATTAAAAGTGAGTGAGGGGATGATATAATTCATAATGGAGGACACAGCAAGATATACATGGGGAGATTAATATGTAGAATCTTGAAATTTGTGGTGTGTTCAGTCAGGGAAGATTATATCCCTAAGGCAAGAAGTATTACCTGGGTGCCCATTTCTTGTCTCACACTTCAGTACTGACCACTTGCCTTGCCTGTCTTCCTTTGATCCTAATTTATATTTTCAGTTTTGGAAAATCCTCCCATATCACATGCTTAGAGTTCTCTTCTTACCTGTCTGTGTCCTATAAAATCCAGGTATGCTTTGGAAGGAAAGCATGGTCGATTTTTTTTTTCTCCTTTCTGCTTAAACTGAATTATCTTCCTCACTGTGGTTTAGGCACCCCCCTCCCTCTTTTCTCTTTGGCTTGCAATAGCCTCAGGCTTCTCTCTTGTACTCCTTTCTAGATGCAAATCCCTTAGCTCTTCTTTCTCCTTCTTTGCCGTATTTGTCTTTCCTCGCCTTCCCCTTCTTTATCAAGGTTTATTTCCCAGATGTCCAGTGTTCTACATCAATGTTGTTTTCAGAAGTACACATCACGTGTTTTATGCCTTCTGTTTGGGTTTGTTTTTTTCCTAATTCTTTTATCTGAGGGGTTTTGAGCCTCTGCTTGTAATGTAAGTACTTTCTCTTCTGTAGTGACTGACTTGGAAAGAATGATTTTCAGGGGCTGATAAATGTTTTTCCTCTTTGAAAATCACTCAGGGCTTAGGAAACTTTGTGGATCTGCACTCTTATTGATTGTGAAAATGAAATAGAAGAGTTTTCATTTCATTAATTTGGGTGAGAATTTGTTAAAATTTCCCGAAGAAGGGAAAGAGGAGTCAAATATGAAGATAGGTTGTTATACTGGAAACTTTTTTGTATTCTTTAGCACCAGGTAACCCACCCTCACCTTCCCCATGAGGATTCTGACAACTCTTGGAATCATATATTCCATTTATCTGGCCCAGTCCAGTAGCCTTAAGGAAACAGGCTGTGTTATAATGAACATGTATTTGGGAGAGCTGAGTGTGTGCTAGCAGGCACTTAGAAATTTTAAATGATAAAGAATACTTGACTGACACTGTGCTGCCAAGTGAAGACTTACCTTCATCTTTGCCTAATCTTTGGCTGTGGAGAAGGTCAGAAAATAAAGTTACCAGTCCCTGATGAAGCAGTTTCTGGTGTTCTGTCTGTGGAAGCCTACTCGGTAATAGGTTTTGGAGTGTAGAGGAGCTGATACATGTGGGATATTGTGGGAGGTACTGTTTGACATCTGCCAAGGGAATATTATGCTTTGCTCTAGGTTTTGTGAATGACATTCAGCTTCTGGAGGCGGGACTGTGAGATACACTCAGCAATTGCCACTGTTAAACCTGAAGGCTCCGTGAGGGGGGAAGAGGCCAGAGCTGGGATTGGCACATCCCCACAGAGGAGAATTGTCTCCTGTGTGTGGCTGTGCTTTCCTTCCTTGCAGCCATCCCAGGTACAGAACCTGGAGCTTCCTTGTTCTGCCTTCAGATGTGCTCAGGCTGGAGTTTCAGCACCATTTTAATGAGATTTGGCTGCTGTTCAAAATAGCAGTTCTGCCCTTGTTCTTCTTCCACTCTCTGGTCCCTCACTCCTGCCTTCCTCATACTGTTATCACTTTGTGTGTGTTTGGATTATCAGGAAGGAAATGATCATGCAGAAAGATTACCTCTCTGATTAATTTTGATTTGATCAGTTTATTGTTCTGATCAATTCCCCTCCTCAGGCTGGGATAGAAGGCAGGAACAAAGACAAAGCCCTTTGCTGGTTTTCTTGGTTTTTTTCTGGTTTTTTGAGGGGATGAGGGGTGTATAGAGGGGGACAAATGTTCAGTCAAATTTAGAATACTTGCAACATCTTGACATCTGTTGTGGTTTAACCCTGGCTAAATGCCAGGCACTCAGGAAAGTCTTTCCTTTGCTCTCTTTTGTTACAGTTGGGCAGAGGAGAGGGGAAAAAAAATAACAAAGGGATCATGAGTTAAGGACTGGGAGAAAACACACCCTAAGGGCAAAACAGGTTCAAATTCAAAGGTATTTAGTAAATTTATTATTAACAGAGTCAGAGGAGGATAATGAAAAGTAAAATAAGCCTTTCAAACACCATTTACCCCCCAGCCCCTCCCTCCTCTCCAGCAGCACAGGGACACAGAGCGTGGGGGTTTGGGTCAGTTCATCACTCCAGATCTTTTTCCATTTGCTCAGGGAGAGGAATCCCTTTCCTGCTGTGCTGTGGGTCTCTCCCATGGGCAGGCAGTTGTCCCAAACTGTTGCAGTGTGGGTCACTTGTCCATGGGGTGTAATCTTTTAAGGATGGGCTGCTCTAGTTTGGAAGCAGGGCTCCGTCTCTCCATCTCTGGAAGCAAGGGCTCTGTCTGTCTCTCTCTATCCAGGTCCCCCCGAGATCACAGCTTTCTCTGGCATCCACTGGCTCTGGTGTGAGCACTTCTCCCACGGGCTGCAAGGGGATCTCTGCATCCCCCATGGACTTCCTGCATTACAGGGGGACAGTTTGTTTCACCTCAGTCCTCACTACGGCTTGCAGAGGAATCCCTGCTCCGATGCTGGGAGCACCTCCTCCCCCTCTTTAGAGAAAGCGAAACTGTAAATCTCATCAGTGCTGCTGGTCCCCTCTGTCCAGGGTTCAGCACCAGTGCTGTGTGCTCCCCATCATGCTGCTGAGATAAACCCTCTGGACCACTGCTTCCATCACTGCTAATGGCACTGGAAGCTCATTTGAGTGGCCAAGCCAAACCCAGCTTCCTCTACCACTACAAACTCGGGTGTTTGATCTTGTCCCCATTAATATCTTCTGTGGACACTGCAGTGCCTAATGTGACCTGGAAAATGATGCTGGCAAAATTAATGGCTACTGGGAAAAGACTGGAACTTGATTAAGTTCCAATACCTGCTTGGTCTCCATGCCTGGTATTTTCCATGACCCATTCCATGGTGCCTTTAAATGAATGAACCAAGTTGGATGGGAATATTTTATACCAGGCTGTTGCTGGACATCTGCAGAATTTACAGGTGTGTGGACACTATTTCTGTAATTTACTGCTTTAATCTGCTCTCTCCAAGGGGTAAAATGTTCCCCAGTTTGATACATTTCAGCAATTGCACAGAGACTGAACAAACAAACACAGTGTACTGTAGTGTTCTCAAGCATGATTTTTCCTCTGTACCAGCAGCCTTTGGTAAGCACAGAAATGTCAAGTGTTGGGTGAAAGATGACTAACTTCATGTTGTGTTCAGGAAAATACTGAGGTATTTTATAGAAGGAAAATAAAAATAGCCATTGGTAAGAGGTTGAACAGGGTGCCTTTGTGTTGTCTTGCACCATATATTTGTGAGGCTCAGCTTCCTGGTGATTTTCCTGCAGGCCTGCATTTGGCTTCTTTCACAAGGAAAGCTTCATCTCTCTATATTGCACTTTGTTTTCCAAGATCAGGGATGTTTAGGCAGGAGAAGAGACTGAACTGGGCTCCATTCCTAAACTGGTATGTGATTTGCGGAGGGAAGCTCTAACTGGAGAGGTCAGGCTCCATGCTGCTGCCTTCTCCCTCTACCCAAATACTTTTTTCAGGGGACAACCTGTCCTGCTTAGATTGGTAGCACTTCTAGCCCTTGGACTAGCTGATATCAGTATGCATAGCCTGTGCTGGATAAGGAATCAAAATGGCATAGAAGGCTTTACTCTTTGAGATATCATCTATTTTTATAGATACTATATTGATGGGAGAGATGAGAAGTATTGGCAAAGCTTCAGCTAAGGGGCAACTCAAGAACTGTTGTAACTCAGATGTGTTTTATTGATGTCTGAGGTAGACAAGGAAATACCATTTGGAGAAAGGATCAGTCCAGGTGCTGTAATGAATATTATATAGCTCTGATAGCATCACAGCTACACAGTTTAATCTGACTTTAGGATCCAATTAATTATATAATGCTGTGATGCAAAGTAAGAGTTAATGGCTTACGTGCCAGATGTAGAATGGAGTTAGAAACCAAGAGTAATTCCTTCACCCTTATGAAATGAGGAAAAGCTTCTCAACCCTGATTTCCTAGGGAGCAAAAATCAGCAAAGGCAGCTTGGCAAAGGCAAGTCACTGGAGTGCAGTGCTGTTGTGGTGTACAGTGATGCCTTAGCTTACTTAGCAGAACAGCATTTAAAATGTTTCAGTCACAAATTGTTCTGGGAAGAGAGTACATGTCATACTTTCTGAGAGAACCAAAACCTGAGGATGAGGTTTTTATAGCTAAGAGGAGGAAGCCTGAATGAACAAGTCTGCTGGTGGATCCCTGTGCTTTGGCAGATATGTTTCTTGGGAAAATCCACTTTATATTCCCTGTAGACTTCACTCTTATGATGATTTAAAGGGATGTGCAAGTCCCACTGATTCCAAGGTGCAGCATTTCCACATGAAATTCTTTATGTGAGTAACTCTTTACAGGCCTAGGTTCTGCAGAACAGCTGCCACTCTTCTGTGGCTTGGGTAGAGAAGATCTAGATGTGAGATCTGATTGAGACTCGAGATTTGCTCTAGACTTGTAGGCTTAAGTGCTTCTGCTCAGTTGTACTTCCAAATATTCCAAATATTTTTAAGGGAATGGAAAGAACCTTCGTGCTTAAGGTGAGCTTAGTCTCATCTTGTCATCTCAGTTGTGTTTGCTTTGAGATCTACAGCTGAAGTGTTGTTATTCTGCTAGTGCTGGATCTCATTATCAACAATCAAAATGCTGTTGGAGATGTCTCAACTAAGTGCATTTCTTCTGTATATAGGGAAATTTACTTAAAATTGATATTGAATAATCCAGTAAAATTAATGGTTGCACATCATACAAAAGTGATCTAGGTCCAACTTGACGGGAGAAGTCACTATGAAGATCAAGCTTTTTTTCTTGAAGCAAATTCAGGGAAGAGATGGCTTGAACAAATATACTGGTTACACAGCGTTGGGTCTTCAGGGAAGAAGGCCACATGCTTGTTATAACTGATGTGTCTGTGAGTGTGCTTTTTTTGCCTGAAGACTTCTTTTTGCAAACCAGAAATGTCAGTGAAAATGATGTGAATTGACAAGATGCATCAGGGTACCCTGCAGTTTACTGAGATGATGATTAGGATAATGCATCCTCATGTTTCATTGTGAGCCACAGTACACTGGCTGCATTCATGGTGACTGCAGATGTGTTTAAAACTCAGTCTTACAAAAAATGCCTCAATTTCTGTGTATCCTTTCAGTGCCACCAAAGAGCACTGTGGTACCACCTGTCCTGGCCTGGAGATCATGATGGGCATCCAAGGGCTTGGCTGGGCATGGTTTTGTCTTAGTCCTTGCTGCTGAATTTCAGGTAGGTCCACAGATATCCCAGGAAATGCAGGTGGTGCCAGCCCAGAAGGATTTACTTGTCCAGAGAGTGGCCAAGGTTAGTCAGAGGAAGGGGTTTTGTGTTGTACACAGCTGCTGATGATACAGGATGGCTCTGCAAGGGGATGAGAACTCATGGCAGGATGGCAATTCAGCTGGGTTTGAGTCTGAATTCTGGTCTTTATGCTTTCACTGCAAAACATGTCTAATTTTAGGGCCATTGCTCAACTTCTGGGCTGGACACCAGGTTAGCACCTGGTGGAGTGGTCAAGCAGTTGGTGCAACCTTTGGCAAGTGATAAGGTCACTGTCTTGGGAGAAAGGAGTCTTTTCTTCCATTTATTCAGATTACTTTGCTGTAATTCTCTAAGCAGTCATGACTAGAGCACTCTTAGTCCCCTAGTGTGACAATAGCTGCTGTAAAATCAGTTCTAGCCAGCAAACCAGTTCACTCCTGGCTCTCACCTTCCTTTCCTGAGCTGGAAAGTGCAGTCCTGTGGGAAGAGACTGGAATTCTGCTCTGCTTTTTGCCACGACTGTTTTCTTGTCTGCTAATGGCTTTCAGTACATTGTAATTTTCACCTGTGAATAAAAAGCAAGTGCTTTTTGTCTACTTGGGATTTTTCTGCCCCTTTTTTCACTTTGCACTCTATGTTTGATGCTTTGAGGTGTTTGGACAGCATCCTTTGCTGAAGGGCTCAGCTCTGTGAGCTGCTAACACACTGTACCCAGTGCTGTGCAGAGTGAGCCTCAGGTAGCCTGTGCAGGGGAAAACATGAGTGTTGTGAAATTCAGGCAACTTTTGGTTCTCTGTCTCAACATCAACAGCAAATTTTTGCTCACTTGTGAGGAATACTTAATAAATATGTTCTTGAGAAGCTTCTTTCATACCTGTGTGTTGAGGTAAATCAGGAAGGCCAGCAGATCATCTCTAACTCTGATAGCTGGAGATAAACTGTTTTCTTTTAGGTGTGGCTATACGTGCTTGATTGAACCTCAAAGATGAATTAAAAAAAAAAAATGTCCTGAATGTAAACACTCAGGAGAAGTATTCTTACCAGTCTTTAAACTCTGTAAATATAATGTGCAATTTATTGAACTGAATTTCAGGATATATGGTAATACAAGTAAGTCTAGAGTGTTTTTTGTAAGCTATGCCAGAAAAAAGTGTGTAAGTTGAGGTTGTGCTGTACTGTTGCTGGATAATTAAAACCTTCCATAAACATGTCTTGTTGCTAAAGTGCTTCCCAGACAACTTGAGGAAACCCTTTCTGCCCTTCTTCCATGAAGCATTAGTTCACAGAACTTACAGAAGCAAGGAAAAGGGGAAGATTTAGCATGTGAGGAGCAAAGAAAAGGAACACTTGAATTAGTTAAAGTGGCTTGATGAGAATATTATCAGATTGTTATATGTAATATTAAAGAGCTAGGGGTAATTTGGAAAATTGGATAATTTATTCTCCTGATTAGAAATAAAGAAATAGAGCAAGGGGTGACAAAGCTGTTTGCTTAGAAAGGGAAGGGTTTTGACCAGAGCGGCCCCTTTCTGCCTCCCTGTGGACAGAAAATGTGGTGCCCGGTTTTTCTTATTTTTGTAAGACGTGGGAGGGGCTGAAATCACTGAAAATGTAAGTTATGTCCACAAATTCTGAACCACAGGCTCTGCAGTATCTTAAATATCGTTTGAATTTGTAGCTGGGTGGTTGTTTGTTATTTTACAGTGCTCTGGCAAACCTCTGAGATGAGGTTTTGCCGTTCTCAGTGGCCCCTCCAAAGCCGCTCTCTCCCAGCCCAGTTCTGAGGACAATTCCCTGCCGTGCTCCTGGCAGGCTTGTGGTGGAGCTGTGCCTGCAGGTACAGGTTAAATGCTGGCAAATCCTGTGTGTTCTCTCTCCCTGTTCCTCCTTTTTGTGCCTCCCTTTCAGAAATCCCATGAAATGAGCTGTGCAGAGCGTGGCACAAGCCAGGGGTGGGTCACTCTCCAGTGCTGGCCACAGATGTTGGCAGCACTGGATGTCTGCACTGGAGGGCTGGGTGGGGTCTGTGGTCAGCTCCCTCCTTTTGGGGGGCTGATTGTAGTCCCTGCCTTGTGCAGGCACATTTCCCTGCCTTGTGCATGCACATTTCCCTGCCTCTGCTCCTGTGCAGGGGGTGCAGGTGTTGCCTTGTGCATGCACATTTCCCTGCCTCTGCTCCTGTGCAGGGGGTGCAGGTGTTGCCTNTCCCTGCCTTTGCTCCTGTGCAGGGGGTGCAGGTGTTGCCTTGTGCATGCACATTTCCCTGCCTCTGCTCCTGTGCAGGGGGTGCAGGTGTTGCCCCAGCCAGCCCTGCTCCTGCAGCTGCCTCGTTTTTAGAGCAGCACTGCTTTTCCTCTTTCCCAGGTATCTGCAGGGTGCTCAGACTGGTGTTGGCACAGGAAAACCAGACTCACTCTGAGGAAGTCTCAGCTGTCTGTCTGGCATTGTGGATGATACAAATATGAGGGTGGTGATTGGGTTTGAGGTTCAGAAATCTTAAAGCACTTCATATTCTAATATTGTTCCTGCACTGGCACATTTCTGCCTTCTCTCCAGACTCCCGCCACACAACAATTTTTTTCTTTATTCATAATATTGTACTGGATTGCTTTCCCTTTACAGAGTTTCTCAAACGGACAGGGGAGTGTTGTTACAAACTTTGTCCTGACAGATGTCTCTGTTTTCTTTTCTTATAATCATCACCACAGAGAATCCCGGTTTTGTGTCTTGCCTGAAAGCAGAGACCCTGGATAACAAAGCAAAGATGCATCCTGCTTTTGTTGGTTGTTTTTCTGAAGTGTGGAAGAGCTGTGACAAAAATCAGGGAGAGTGGATCAGGGCTTCTGGGGAAATACTGCATTTCTTTCCTGGTGTAATTCCCGTTTGTTTATAAGGGTGTTGAGAATACTGAAGTTTGGGTGGATGCCATTTGAGGTACATATTCTCTCAGCCCAATCTGAATGATGACAAAATGGTGCTTTTTAATGATTATTTCATTTATCTGTATTGATCTACTTAAACTACTCGACTGCATCAGCAGGTTTGAAGGGAAGGGCACTGTTCAATTACCAACGAGGCATGTGCAGTTAAAAGCTGTATCCACCTTGTCTCAAGCTGTTAAATTTAATGCTTGCAAGGTTGAGGATTATAGCCACTCTTGTAGTTTTGGGTAGGTGTTTAATACTTCACCATGATAATTATTTATATTCCCATAATAAATCAAAGATTGTTCAAATTCTTTCCATGCACTGTTCAAATTTCAACCTCTGCTGTATCACAGCAAGTGTATCAGTGTCTCCTGAAATTTAAGTGCTGCTGGCCATTCTTTTTGATTTTTTGCCTTCTGCTTGCTTCTTGTGCATGATTCATTCCCATGAAGCTGGTAAATGGTAAATTAGGGAAACCTGCTGTGTCAGCTGGGCCATTTGTCTTGGGATGGTGACTTATGGCTAACAGGAAGAGAAGGTACTGGAATTGTCTGCCCAGGGAGAAATCACCATCCCTGGATGTGTTTAAAGAAGGACTGGATATGGCACTCGGTGCCATGGATTAGTTGAGGTGTTAGGGCATGGGTTGGACTCAGTGATCTTGAAGGTCTCTTCCAACCCAGTGATCCTGTGAAAGAAAAACTGTAGCTCTAGGCCAATATACAGATAAAAACAGAATTAAGTGGGAGAAAGTGTTGTGCTAGTCAGCATCTCCAGTTCCGCTCTTTTGTACATGTTTTTTAATACTTTAATACAATGAGGGATGGTGGTGAGAATGATATTTATTACCATTCTGTCCCAGCAAGAATTTACAGTTAGAAATGCAACTTTGGTTGTGGTCCTAACCAGAGCAAAAAGTGTTGTAGGACATGTGCCCATTTTGCACGGGATGTTTAGATCAGCCAGGAGCACAGGATTTCTGTCCCAAAACCAGTTTGGGAACTGGGAGGCTGAGATGGGGATAAGAAACACAGCAGCAATTTTCAAATGCAAAAGCAGAGCTCAAAGGGCAATGTCTTTATTCCTCTGGGACCCTGGGGCTTAAGCTCTAGCAGGCAGCCACAGCTAGTGGAACTGGCTTGCAAGCAGCTTGAGAAGGGCTAGCAGATTTTCAGGGTAAAGAAAGACCCAACCAGGTTTCAAAATGTGAGCAGCACAAAGTGTTCCAGCGGGATCAAGGAGTCCCCTCCTCACAGGCAGTCAGAACAATAAAAGAACAGGTGAGCCAGTGGATGTGCTCCTGAGCTGCTTGGAATTGTTTAGTTCCACAGAGCTGTCAGGACTGAAGGCATTCTTGTGTTTTACCCAAGAAACTGCATAAACCAGTGCTCAGGAAGGCTCAGGAGCAGAATGATGTGGTAATAACACGTGCATGGTGTTTCTCCAGAGCAGGTTTAGGTGTCCAGCTGCTGCCATTTGGTACTGGTGGTGTCTGACCCCAAAGAGCTGTTACCCACTGAGGGTGGGGGTCAGAGTGCACCCTGACAGTCTCAGCATCCTCTGGGTTAAACCACAGCTAGTGAGCATGGACTCTGCTCTCCTTCAAATGTCCCACTGTCCCAGAATGACTGTCAGATGCACTTCACTTGTCAAACTGTTGTTCAGGGGGTTATTTATTTATATGATGCTTTATTTCTGTCCAGACATCAGCCAGTCTGGCAGTCATTTCAGATCCCGCAGCTACTCCTCTCTGCTGAAGACATCAACAGCAGGGGTGGCTGCAGCAGGCAGTCTGGTGTCTGTGCTCTGTGTAGAAAACAGTCATGTTATTTATCAAAAGGATTATTTTCTAATACCACTAAAGGAAAGTTCTGTGACTGTTGTTATAGAAAAAAATTAACATGCAGAAACCTGTTAGCAGTTGAAATATCTGACAGTAGACAGAGGTGAACAGTGACAGCATCATTTTAAGAGGATCTGTGCACATCACCTTTGTCCCCTGTGCCATCTATGTGCTCTGTAGCAGATGACTTTTGATGTTTTGTCTGGCTACCTGTGGCTGAAGTTAACAGGTAGTTGACAGAAAAAAGGAAAAAAAATGTGGAAGTGATAAACTATTGCTGAGGGATTAAATCTACTATTTTTGTGAGGATTTTTATTTTTCAAACATACTGACCCTTACTGTTCAAAACAAAACGTTTTGTGTGATCAGCATTCAGATTTGACCTTATGGGTAAAGGCCCATAAAATAAACATACAATCCTTTAGGTAGTCAACCTTGTTTGAAAAGTTCATTTGTTCTTTTTTTTTTTCAATGTTTGAGTCTCATGAATTCCAGGTACAGCAAAGTAACAGGCTTAAAGTGTGCTTATTTTGTTTTGAGGTACATGCAGAGAAAGTGAGTCACTAGAAATGGATGCAAGTTCTTAATTCATCTGGTTTGTCTTGCATTATTTCCACAATTTCTCACCACTCCAATGCAATGAACTGTGACAAGCCTGCTCTGCAAACAGAGAGGGGGTATACATATCTATATCTTCATTTTAAAAGCTAGAAGGAAAGTCAAAGCCCATGAATGCATTCAATCATCCATTTTGTAGCTTTTTCCTTTTCTCAGTGACCTTGCTGTTTGGAAAGCAATGAATAAATTCAGCTGCCTCTCTCTGCTGTTTATTCACTGCCCTTAGGTGCCACATAAACTTTGCTCCCTCCTCTTTCTCATTAATAGGTTCTAATCTAAAATAATAGATTTTCTTGTAAACCCTGGCTGTAGGGTTTCAGATGCTTAATCTATTTGGAATCTCTGAAACATCTTCTGGTTGCTATTGTAAGCTTGCAATGCCTTTCTTGAGAGGCAGGGGTGTGAAATGTTGCTTTTGTTTAAACCCTGCTGAATATAAAGCTGAATATAAATATCGAGACAAAATTTGTGAAAATTACCCAGGATGAATGGGAAGGTGTGTTTTCAGCATCTTTCTGTCATTTGTGGTTAAAGGTTCTAAAAATGTATACCTATTACATTGTTTGTGATTGTAAAAATTATTCCCTTCTCCTTGATTTTTCAACTTTTTCCTTGTAACCTTCATGTTCTGCATGCTGCCTTGTATTTAATGTTGGCACTGATTTATCCATGCTCCCCTCTTGTTTTTCCCATCTGTTTTTTTTTCTACTTTCAGTGTTCGATTGTGGATGCAGTGACTTACTTTTGGAACACATCAAATACTCCAGCTGGGTTGCCTTTTTTTTTGTTTTAATTATGTAATTTATTTTATGTGAGGGGGATAGTTTAATTTTAAAAACACAGCCTTAAATTTAAATATGCTGTCTTTCAGTTTTGCTGGTGGCTTAGGTCCTTATTCATCCACAGTGCAGCTTGGGAGGCAGATAAATAGACTTTGCTCTTGAATGAAGCAAGTGTTAATTCCTCTTGCCACCTGCCCCCACAAACATTTGGCTCCAACACTACAGCAAAGCCCAGGAGGCCCCGGGCCAGCCCTTCTGTCTGTGCTCTGGAGGCACAAACCACGCCACTAACATCTTGTGAACCTGATGATTGCGCTCAGCTTTCCTCTCTGATGCTTTAAGGGAAAAAAAGAAAGCTTTCATGGCAGCCTAGCCAGCCTTTAAAAAGAAAAGAAAGTAGAAACTGGCTTTTCACTTTTTTTTTTTTTGTAGATGAACATGAATAACTTCTGTCTTGCTTCTTAACAGCCCTTGACAATATTTATATTTAACTCACAATGTTTTCCATGTTTCAGTCTACTGAGTTTCTCATTTTCCCACTATTTCTTTTAGCTGTTCTCACTCAAATGCTGATTATTTCCTATTGATCAACTGCTTTCATCCCCCACTGCTTTTAGGAAGAACTATTAAATGAGTTTGAACATAATAAAAGTAGTTGATTTAATCTATGCCAGTTTCTGGATCCGGCTTCCAGAGTTTTCTCTGCTTCCTTTTCTCCCTGATGTGTATTTAGAATACATATGTGGCTTACAACATTAAAAAAATAAAGTTCTGATAGGTTTTACAGGCATTGTAGCCAATGACAGTGGCCTCTATAGCTGCCCCTTTAGCATTTTTGAAAAATGTCAGGTATCATTTGCAAGCCTAGATTGCTTCATACATATAACATTCAAAAATACATTCACATACAGGACAAGTTAAAAATGAAAGTTGATTGGGTTCTCATTTTGCATTGCCACATGCTTTCCTCAATAGCTGTTTCAGCAGAAGCCAGTGACAATTCTGTGAAAACAAACCCACATCTAATGGATGTGCCTTAATAACCAGGTGTTTACAGGTTAGGGAGGCTTGTCCTGGAATCTCAGTGGATTGCCAGTTTCCCCAGTTAATAACAACCTGTTCTCTGAAGACTTTTATAGATTACATCAAGTATTAAATACTAGTGGTAAAAAAACAGTTTGCTATTACAGAAAACTGTAATAATTCCATATATGAATAACTTGCACAGAGCTCAAAAAATGTTCTCACTTGACATATTGGCATTAATTATTCTTTATGCATGCTGGGTTTTGTGTGTGTGTGTATATATATATGAAAGCAAAGTGGAGGTTAGTTTTTCTTCCCTCTTTTCTTCCCCTCCAATGTGTTAGATGCTTTTTTACCTAATTTTAATTCTATCTAGAAATAACAGTGCAAGATGATTTTTTTTCTAAATGCAGTTCAAACCAAGCACCCTGAATGTTGCTGTAGATTGTAGCTGCCTGATGCACCCCCTTGACAGGTACTCATGCCTTCAGACTGGGCTCAGCATGCTATAAATGTATCTCAAAACATTTAACTGAATAAAGGGTGGAAAATAACATGGTTGAGTACAGCAGTTTGGTGAAATGATAAAGCAAATGTTAACCAGGTTCAGGAACAAACAAAAATGTACTTGCATTTTACCCATCATCATAACAGTGGGTTGGTTCTTCTCTCAGAACTCCTCAGCTTTCTGATTTGGGGAGTCTGCTTCAAACTGAAGTGACAGGTTAGTCTGTTTTTCCTTCCCCTTTGCTGCCCCAAAATGGGTCAACATCTTCCTTTGTCCTCCTTCATCCCTGCTCCCTGGGGTTATGCTGAGCTCTTTTTTGGGTACTGCATCCACAAAGGTTGTGTTCTTTGGAGCTTTCCTCCTTTTTCAGAGCTGTGTTACCATAGAATGGTTTGATTTAACAGGGACCTCTAAAGTCCATCCAGTCCAAGCCCCCTGCAGTGAGCAGGGACATTTGCAACCAGACCAGGCTGCTCACAGCCCTGTCCTGGAATGTTTCCAGGGATGGGGCATCCACCACCCCTCTGGACAACCTGCTGGTGTTTCACCACCCTCATTGTGAAAAATATCTCCCTTATATCTAGTCTAAATCTGACTTCTTTTACTTTGAAATCATCACCTTTTCTCCTACCACTACAGACCCTTCTAAAAAGTCTTTCTTGTGAGGCCTTTTAAAGTGTTGTAAAGCTGCAGTAGAGTCTTGGAGTTGGTTTTGTGTTGAATATAGAGATGATTGTGTGGATTAAACTTTTGAGAAATACTTTCCCACTTCAGATCCCCCACTCTTTGCAGTGCTGTGGGTCTGCTGGAAGCTCCACATGCTCGTTTGCCTTTGCTGCTGCTGAGCTTGCCAGAGCTTGCAGCTGGGATTCTCCCTTGGTGGTAGCCTTGAGTGGCTGCTCGGGCAGTCACTCACCTTCCCAGCAGTGTAAATTTAGCTGATTTGAGTTTCTGTTTCAATAGCAGCAGGACTGCACACGAGGGAAATGAGACTCAGAAGCAAATAGTTATAAATTTGTGGGGATATATCGTGCTGTTCCTGAAGTGGAAGCTGCCTTGCCTCACCCTTTCCTGTGGCCATGGGGCACCCATCACCACCTTAGGCTTGTGGAATGATGTCAGTCACGGCCCTTGCTGATGTTTGGCTGCTCCTGAGCCCCTCTCATTGTCTTTCTTACTTGATTTTTTCTCAGAAGCCTAAACCTGGCTGTAGAAGACTGGGAATAGCGTCTCAGAGAAGCGTTGAGCTGGTGAGGAAAATGCCCCTGGTTTGAGAGGCAGTTTTGACTTGGCTATGTGGTCTATGACAAAGCCTCCATGATCTGCTGTGAGTGCACTGAACAGCTCCTGTTTCAAACCTGTCAGCACAGTTCCACTGAAAAAGGAATGTGCAGAGTTTGAGTGTGGGGCTTGTTCACTGCCTGCTGCTCCGGGGCTGCTCTTGCAGGTGTTCATCTGTTGGACATGCCAGCAGAGGTGTCCCTTCTCCTTTTTCTTTCGAGGAAGCGTTTGAAAGCTCCTGCCAAACACATTTTGGAGCTCCTTGCACAATCCCTGGTCAGTGCATGCCTCTGGCTGCCTGCAGAGCAGTCCCTGCAGGCCGGGGTGTTGTGCCTGCCCTCAGCCCTCAGCTGTGGGCACCACCCCAAGCTTGGCAATGCTTTGGTTCTCAGTCATTTGCAGTTCAGTCCTGCTGAAGGGCTGACTGTGTGAGCTCCCCTGTTTGTTTTTCCAGGCAGAGAAATGAGAAGTTGAGGTGCTTAGACCTCTCTTGAGCTGTTGTCGTTTACTGCCTGCTCTGATGTTCACTTGGGTTCTCAGCTCCAGGGACAAAGCCAGGCTGCTGTTAGAACATCGTGTCCTTTTGAACACAAAAGAACAGAAATGGTAGAAAGTGCTGTGAAAACAAGCATCCAAACAGCAGCAACCTAATGGTTGAACCTGGATAACTCAGTAAATCCTGTAAAGGACTTTCTGCTTTTACAAACAGTTACCTGCCACTCCATATAGAGTCAGAAGTGTTGAAATCAGCTGGAGTCTAAACCACGACTGTCTCCCTTGCTCTAGAGAATGCAGAGTCTGCCAGTTTAGTCATTTGGAGAGCTTGAAGGGAAAAATTCCCCTGAATGTAAATGAAAAATGCAGTACGTATGTGGCTCAACAAAATCATTGAAGGAGTTGCGTCATACGGGAGCATTTTATTATTTAATAATCATATTGATAATTTCGGTTTAAGACACAGAACAACTGCACCCTCTAGTGACAGATGGCAGCTGTGCCAGGGCATCAAAGCAGCCTCTGCACTGTGGTGTGGCATGAGGGAAATAGAGATTTCATGTTGCAGAACAGCCCACCTTTGATGGAAAAAGAGCATCAGTTATTTTTTAAAGTGCATTGACGAGCTTCTCAGAGCCCTGCTTTTGCTTTTGTGGACGGCTTAGCTTGTCACTGGGTGTCAGGCCATGAATTGCTATTTTGAGTTGAGTTGAGTACACTTGATTAGACAGGAGCTGTCACATTGCTTGTCAATGTGTCATGTCATGCTTTTGGTTACTGTGCAAAAGAGCTTACTTCCCGTTAGGAACACCATTAATAACCCCTGTATGTTTGAATGGTGAAATGTGACAGCGTGTCAAGCGTGCTGTAAGCAACAGCGGCGTTTCCTGTGGAGAAACAAGCCATGTTTGAGTGATTTGCATGCATTAGAAATGCAGTTTCCTCCCTGAACCTGTGCTCTCTGGGGCTGCAATGCTGCCATAGTGAGAGTTTCACTGGAATGCTCCCAGAAGTCAGTAATTAGTTAAGTGCAGTTGCTGGTAGGGCTTATGGGGGAAAGTTGAAATTCATGTGTTGGTATGGAAGAATATTGTTAAAATATACATCTAAACCAAAGCAGAGTAATACACTGCTGGGGACTCCCTTCAAAGCAGCTTTGAACCAGGCAATATTTTGGCTTTAGGTGTTTAGGTGGAATGTAGGTTTTAGCTGGACTCTTCTCTGCTGTAGCTCACATGATTCTGATTTTTCTTGGAAGCACTGTGCTGATGTTGCTTTGCCTGTTGCCTGCTGATTCAGTGGTGTCACCTCCTGCCATCCCTGCTCGTTGCCACTGGTTTCCCTCTGGAACCATCCCTCTCCCTCACTGCTCCAGAGCAGATTTTCCTGGGAAATGGCAGTGAGTTTTCATCAGGGAGCAGGTTCTGTGTTGCGTTGGCTCAAGCAAGTGTCAGATGTCAGGATGTGTTTGCCATGTGCACTCCCTGTGATCTTCCTGCTTCTTATTTGACTGAATTGAAGTAGCCATCAATTGGCAATGGGACATTTTCTGGTTTTCAACAGAGAGATAATATCACCATAAACATAATTTTCACATGGAAGTTATTTCCTTTTGTGTTGTTGTTGTTGTTTTCTGCTAACAAGCCCATTTCTTTTGGGGGATATTAAGTTCCTGTTGCTTGCACTAGTCAAGTGCAAGCAGTTATTTTTTCCTTTCTAAAGACAGATATTACATAAAAATGATGGAAATGTATTGGATGTCTTAACTAAATATTGATATAGTGATATATTTATAACTCAACTCCTTAAAAGTCCAAGCATTTAAACTCTCAAAGGTATGTTTTAAAAATGTTTCTGAAAGGAAACCATTACAAATATGCGTTAACTCTAAATATAAACTTCAACCATTTTGTTTGAATGTCAGAGCACCAAAGGAGCTGAGCTCTTTGAAAACTGTAAATGTCTTCACATCTATATTTGCCTCTAGTTAATGGTGACAAATGTCTGTGCTCTGGAGCTCTTAGTAATGATACCCTGTATTAAGTATGGATCCAAAAAGGATACACGTGTGAATCTTTATGCTTGAAAATTTTCTTTGCTGGGAATATCATTGTATAATACTTACTGTAAACTCTGGGGTGGAAGACCTCGCTCCCAGTTGAATTTCTATTTATTTAAAATTCAGTAATTTTTTTAAAAAGCCTTTAAGAATATTTAACAGAACATACTTAATTCATGAATTATGTTTTGCAAAAAGCAGGAAATTGCAGACGGCAAATTTTAGCAGCGCTTAAAAAGAAGGCCTAAACAAGAAAAAGATTTTTGTTGTGGTTTTTTTTGTTGTTGTTGTTTTTGTTTTTGGTTTTGGTTTTTTTTGTTTTTTTTAATCACAGCACCACATAATAGTTAGGGTTGGCAGGCACCTCTGGAGATCATCCAGTCCAACCTGCCAAGGCAGGCTCACCTGAGCAGGTGACACAGGACTGTGTCCAGGTGGGTTTGGAATATCCCCAGAGAGGGACACTCCACAACCTTCCTGGGCAACCTGCTCCAGTGCTCTGCCACCCTCAGTGCAAAGAAATTCTTCCTCATGTTGCCTTGGAACCTCTTGTGGTTTAGTTTGTGGGCATTTCTACATAAAATATTTTCATGGAAGGAATATTTCTTCTTAACAACAACAACAACAAAATCTTATTGTCAAGAAAGTTCCAAGGCCCTTGCTTTACAGGACTTGTTGGAATTGCTACATCAGTAAAAAAGGGATTAGATTAACTACTGAGATGAATGTTTTCTACTTCAGTTAATTGTTTCTGTTGTTCAAGGGCATTTCTATTTACAGAGCTCAGCAGAACAGCATCCAGATCTGAAATCCCATCAAGACACTGGTTCAAATCCCAAACTAAAATTTACATGTCATTTTCTCATTAGATAGGGATATAAATTCTAGCAGCATTTCCCACCATCTCTGCAGCTAAATCAAATTTAGTGACTCCAGGCTTCTGAAATTAGAAGGGGCTTCTCCTGGGCACTCTCACATTGCTCACTGACTGCAGCACAGTTTGCTAAAGGGCAGGCCATCACTTCCACTGCAGTAACTCATGTCATGGATAGTTCAGGGTGCCCTCAAGCAACCCCCATTTTTATAAATTCAGAGATCATTTCAGAAAGCAGGCGTGTTGTTAGCTCTGCATTAATGACTGAGCCGTGAAAGCTGCTTTCAGAGGAGGGTATTTGTTATCCTCCCACATGGGTGACAGAAACCCCCATAAGTGTGGGTTTGTGAAATGCCAGGAGGTATTCTCAGTCAGAGGTGCTGTAAACATGGGCAAGGGCAAACCTGGGCTTTGGGGCTGGCTTGTCCTGCTGTGCTAACTAAGAACAGATCCAGGACATCCAGCAGCAGTGAAGGCCCCCATGGGCTGCCCAGCATTTCTCTTCCCCTGCTGACACACAGGCCATATCCCTCTTTGGATCAGGTATAAAACTGCCAACAAAAACTGTAATTTCATTTCAGTTTGGGTGGAAAGATTAGTCAGGCTCTTTCTGCTGTATTCATGCCTGCAGTTTTCAGTCTGGAGAGCAGGTTATCTTCTCTGGTCTTTATCTGTAAGTGCTGTAGACACTCATTCATTAAGAGGTGGATTTGAGCTCCTCCCACCCCCCCTCCTTTAATATCATTAGTCAAGTGTTAATGGATGTTGATTACAGTTGTTTTTTTCTGGCTTGGGTAGATTTTCAAAGTGAAGCTGTACTTTTTTCCCATAACAATATTGATATCTCAAATATTTTTAAGTTTCCTCTTCCACAAAAATGGAAGTGTCTTCTAACTTGCAGCAGAATTGATTCTTCTGGTGATGGTTGTGTTTTGAATCGTTACTATATTTATTTCTCTGCAAATAAAGCGAAAAGCCAACAGGGTAGTGCAAAGTTTTGGTCTGTGGTTTCAGTCTGGTCTTAAGCCCTGATTGGTGCCCATCACTAAGAGCAGAAAGCCACTCGTGTGTGTCAGTGTTTGTAGCAGCACCTGAATCAGAACTGGGGACTCCCACAAACACCATCTACACCTCAGTGACAGATGGTGGCCCTTGTAAATGTTTGATCAGTTGTGGGACTTGTCAGATGGCTCATTACCCATGCTAATCCTAGAAGAATTTTTTGCTCGCTGTGGAAGAGCTGCCAGGTATGTTTTTAATTCCTGGCCTTGAGAAACATTTCTACAATGTAGTTTCAATGTCATTTTGGGAGCAAATGCATTTGCTCTGACATGAATTTTGTCTTTATTTTTGATATTTTTCTTTATATTTTGTGTATAACAACACTAAGTTGATGCAGTATCATGTTCTGTTATAAACATTTTAACTTTTTTTCCTAACAACTGACTTCAACTCTGCTTAATGTTAATTTCTTTCTTACTAAACTACGCAATTTATTACTTTCATTTTTAGATAATCTGAAGGGGTGCAAGGCTAGGAAAGCTTTTCTCACAGAGAAAGGTGGTGTTACACCTCCCCCTCACACCTTTCTGTTCAGGGACTCCAAATCATTCTTCAAAGTGATTTATTGTGACTCGAGGGGGTCTGCCTGAAAGCTACAGGGAACTGGTGCTGCTGCAACAGGGGATGGGGTTTTTGAAGGAGAACGTTTTGGATTGGGTTTTGTTTTTAGTGTGTGCACCAATTCTGGGTGTTTCTGAAGCTACAGGTTAAGGTATCCTCATCACCAGCTTTATAAAATTTGCAGTGAAAGGTCTGCTGCACTTTATTGATTAATGTAAGTTAAGTAGGTCAGCAGTTTGAAGGTTTTGCTTCTTTTGAAGTTCAGTATGTCCTTTTCTCCTGCAGCAGGGCTTGGTGGAAAGGGAGGGCTGGTTGTGGTTGAGGGTTCCAAAGAGAACAATGTGGTCATGGCAAGTAGGATGAGGGATCATTGGCAATGGACTTTTCAGAAATAAGGTGAGAAGGAAGCCAGAGTATTACTTAAAAATTGATGACAGCCTCAACAGTGATACTTGGAATGGTGAGAGAGTTTTGGATTTGGGAATTATCATGAAGGGATAGAGGATTAGGGTATAACCCTTATACTGGGGAAGGAGATGCTGTTGTCTCTGTTATATCCCTGAATGTGATATTGGTTGTTAAGGCTGCTGAGTTGGGAGCAGGCTGTTGGTAGTGACTATAACCAGGCAATGAACCAGAAATCTGATATGGGTTTGTTCTTTATATACTTATTTCATCACACTGAGTTAAATTCTTAGATCATGTCATTCTTCTTGGTTTAAAATTTGTTAGCATACTTCTGGATGTTCACAAGAAATATCTTATGAGAGAGAGAAGAATGAATCATCATGGAAGTTTGACTGTGCTGCAAAGAAGTAACACCCACAATAATGAGTTCCAGAAGGCAACTCACCATATTTCAAGTGTTTACAATGTATGTGTTTACACACACACAAGATTTGTATACGTACACACATGTAAATAATGTCTTAAAAAGCATTTTCACAAATGCAACACGTATACATTGACATGTTTATGCACCAGAATGTGTGGTAAAGCATTGCTGGCTTAACCAACCTAAGCAAACTCCCAACACTGGCACTGAGTACCAGGCTGTGGTTTTATTCTTCAGGCCTCAAAGTGCAGCTGCATCTGCAGGGGAAACTCCCACACCTGTACAGGTGAGAGCCTGGAATTGTGCAGCAGAGGATTGGAGCCAGCCCAGTGTTTAACTTTATCTTCTGCAGATGCTCTGTGTGTGAGCTTGCAGTTTTGGTGAGATCCTTCTCCCAGAAAATGCTGGTGACACCACACGTTGGTGCTAAGCTGTCAAAAAGAAGTTTGATACAATCTGCCAAGCCCTAAGAAATCAAAGAACCCTTCCTCTTTCTATGTGATGTTTACCCAATGCAGTTTTGGGGCTCTTTTCACAGATCAGTGTATAGACTCTGGTTGTATATCTGTAAAACTCCACTTACTGTTTTTCCTACATAGTCCACAAGATGGTAGTGCACCAAAGTCATGTCTCTGTATATCATGCTGCATATGAATTTTATTTAAAACTCCTATCAGTTCACTGGCAATTCAACACACACACACAAAATAGATTGTAGGTTCAGCTAGGTTAAGTAATATATTTTGAAAGTAGATATGCTGGAATTTATCTGGGTAGCTCCTATTAATGCTTGTCATGCAGTTAAAGACGTCAACTCAAAAGGCTTTGTGCATCTCTGCAATGGATTTCTATTCTCTGCCTTCTGGAGAAAAGCTTGCAGTTAAGAATTAAGCCTCAGACACCTGATGGGACTTGGAGTAGTTACTGCCTAATTTCACTTTTTTCGCTCTTGCACACTCTGTGTGTCAGAACTTTAATTTGTGTTGATAACCTTTTTACTTGATTCCTTTTAATGTTCATCAAAACTATTAATTTTCAAAATATTCCTATGATTCCCTGGTACAAAGATGGGTGTGAAAAGTTTCATAGGGAATAACTTTGCTAATTTCTATTGACTGCATCTTCCTCTTGTTGGGAAAACTATTGATCACTCTGTGTGCTTACAACTTAGTCTCTGAGAAATTGTTGTTCTGGTATGGAGGGAATGGACACATGTAAACCCTTCTGCTTTCTCTTGTTCTTCCACTCTTCCATCCCTGTGGCTGCTTTGGCTGGTTCTGGCTTTCTGATGTGATTCCAGTGAAGTCAGCCAGCATTTTTCCCTGGTGCTGTGGCTGTGTCCCATGCCTGCTCCTGACAGATCCATGGCTGGTGATCATGCTTTGGGTTGTCACTAGAAGGAAGGAGCCATATTCTTTTTTCACAGTCTGCACCTCTTTGGTCTTCAGGAAAACAAGGTTTGATCCTTGAGGCTGTTTACAGGTGGAGAAGGAATCCTGTGGTACCAGGAAGGGTGATATGGAGAATAATTCCTGAATAATTAGAAATCCAGGTTACAGGTACAGAAATCCAGGCTGCTCTCAGACTGGCAGCACCTCTGTCCCTTTTTGGGCCTCCACTGCATCTGAGGGACATTGAATTCTATCTAACCCAGTCCTGGAGAACAGAAACCTCACCTTATCAGTGACTGGAGTTGCTTTCTCCAGCAGCTTTGATTCAGGGAGAAGCACAGCACTGGGTGATGTTGGTATGAACGGTCCCTGCTCTCAGCTTCCAGGCTGCTGGCTCCAAGGCTGAGCTGTCAAATCCAATTGTCCCACAGCAGCAGGTCCTACTGAGCCTTGCAAGGCTTCCCCTCTGGGGTGCTCACAGGCATTGCCTCCCTCTCAGCAGCTTGCATTTATCTCAATTCCTCCCAGCAGCCGAGCTTGCAGTTGTCCCCTGCAACAAGAAGAGGATTAGTGTGGGTTGGACAGGGATGTCTGTGCTGCAGGGAAGCTTTTCCACATCCCTTGGAGCTGCATGGGAGCAGCAAGAGGGTGGCTCCACTGCCTATTCAGTGGCAGCAGGGTTTGAAGTTTTTAAAGTGCAGACTTGGGGAGGTGAAGTCTTAGTGATCCCAAAGCCTGTGGACGTGCTGTTGAAAGGATGTAATGATTGCACATACTACTACATGAAGAAGAATGCTGATTTCTAGACCTTCCAGGATGTTCATCATTTTAAGGAAAAAATCAGTAGATTTCTGATGGATAACGTAGCAATGAGACCAGCAGTAAAGCTGGTTAATAAAAACCAGTTTGTGTCTCTCCACATAGGTGATAGATGGGTTAATTGTCAACTTCGTGGATCGAGTTATTGTCAGGTGTCAGATACTAAGTAAGCTTCCTTACATTTCTTTTTTATTTGTTAGAGGTTTTTCACTTTGACAAATCTATTAAACCACATGTTTGACTACAGTGTCTGCTTGCCAAGTCTAGTTTTAGAGTAAAATCATTTTTTCCAGCAATTGAGGCATAAAATAGTCTTTAATGAAAATAGCAACAGACACTTAACTCTAGCCCTTCCAGCCAGATGTCACAGTAATGTGAACCATCAAAGTGAAAAGTCATTTTTCACAGGTATCCTAAAATCTGTATTGGCAGAAGGTAGTTGGTATGATGTGTAATTTCACTTTATCCTTTGTACATCTTTTTGAAGATTGTGGTAAAACCAGCTTGATTTTGTTGGGATTTTATTAAATGAGTTTTGCTCCCAAACTCTGGGTGGCATTCCTTACTTTTGGTCAATTTGCAGTGCCAAGCAGAAATATTTTGTTGATGTTGTTGCTCAGTGAGTGTGCCCCTGAGGCATATTTTGACATGCTTGATCCCTTTGCTGCCTCTGACTGTTTGCCTGTGGCTCCATCTGTGCCAGGTATGACACAACCCTTTGAGTTGCCAGTGTGAACAGCATGTCCTAAAAAGCAGCAGGATCCAAAAGGGGAGGAAATGTTCTGCTCAGGGCCAGGTTTGGAGGGGCTTTGTTGAAATCCAGTCTCTGCTCTTGCAATGCTTTTGTAGAAGTGTTCAGTATATTCTTGACTGAAGACTTGTTTTTTTGGAGACCTTTGCCTCACTTATATTCATTTATTTATTTTAAGGTACCCAGTGCCTGCCTTCTGATCCTAGGAGCTGTATTTTCATCTGCATGGTGAACAGGTGACCCAAAAATTAAAATATTCCATAGGATTGGGTGAAGTCAGCCTTTTCCCTTATCATAGTCATATAAGATAGTGGTAGCCACTGGGCTGCCTGCAATTATTAATGTGTCTTCTGCCTGGCTTTGTACTTGTGCTACAACTTTATCCCCTGCCAAAAAGAGGATGATAAATGATGCTTTGAGTTATTCACAACTTCCTTGAGAAAGATTTAAAATATGAGTAAAACATAAAAATGTTGCTCATCCAAGTTGGGTGAGTTTGTTTAACAATAACAAACAAAAAAACCCAACTAAATATATTGCCTTGAAATTTGAGCTAGAGAGAACTGGATTTATTCACTCATTGCTACAGAGCCCTTTTATGAAAAGAGTGAAATCCCAGTGATGAAAAGCATTTTATTTCTTGCCTTGATGAAGCAAATAAATCCTGAGTTGGATTTATTAATTCCAAAGACAGAGCTGAAGTTTGCTGTGTCTCCTGATCCATGATGGCTGAAGTTAGGTTTGTTGGATTCCTCATGGAGAAGGCTGAAGTGAAGCTCATGGGTTTAAACAGGTTGGACTGGAATTGCCAGGTTCTCTTGCATCTTAAGGAAGACTTAAGGTATAATCTCAGCAACAATCTACTCAGTTATTCTGAGTAGATTTTTTTCCAATAATTAGTTTTTTCCAGTAATTAGATTTTTCCAATAATTAGTCTCAGCCCGCTTCTGTTTTCACACTTGTGTTTTGTTGATTTGGGTTGTTTTGTTGTTTTTTTTTAAATTTGTATTGGCAACAGGTAGCTTTTGCAATTATCAAAAGACAAGTCTCAAACTTCAATAGAATGGCTTGGTCATTAAAAGAAAACTGCAGCACCTTACCATAAGTCTCTGGAAGCAACTCAGAATGACTTTATGCTCAATCATCCAGAAATCAGATCACTGTGAAGCAAGGAGGTTGTTCCTGGAATAGGGGCCAAAATTTATCACTTTACCTTTGGAAATGCTTAAATCCAGATGAGTTGCACCCTGCCACCTCCTTCAGCAGATCATTGGGAAAGACTTGTAAACTTTAAGGTGATTTTCCAGCTGGGTTGTATTTAACTGATGGTTTGAACAACACAGGCAAGTTCCAGGCCCTTACTGGGATGCTGCCAGACCCCTGGATGAGGGAATATCTTGTTGCTCTTGCCTCTGCCAAGCTGTTACTAGCTCCTGTTACATCATTTCCAGAAACTCTAACTGAGTTTTGTCCTGCAATAAATGAGCATTCATTTGTCTGTTGCTCACCCCTTCCTCTGTAATGCCATTTGCAAATGGCTTTCTTGACTTGGTGGCATTTCTGGGAACAGGCTTTTAGGCTTGCCTTACTTTACTCTTTATCAGTTACTCAGCTATTACTTCATTTGCCTCTCAGTAGAATGACTCCTGATTTGTGCACCCATAGAGTAAGGTCAGAATTATCCTTTGTCCATAAAAGCATTTAAGGATTTCCAGTGATTTCAAATCTTTTGTGAAGTTTGGCTGCTACTGAGAATACATTGTACTCTTGGGGGAAAGATGAAAATCAGTCAGTTAAATCAGAATTGGATAAAGCAGATGAAGTGTAAACATTTATAACTCTTCTTTCCTGGAGGGCAAACTGGGAAAGATTAATGCCTGTCTTCCTTCATCTGGTGCATTTCAGTATTTGAACAGAGCCTTGGTGTTCTGGATTTCTTCACTTCTTTGTTCAGTAACAACAGTTTAGAACGTGCAGGTATTTCCTTAGTGTGTGTGCTCACAGTCCAGCAGTATGAACAAAGATGTGGGTAAATAACCCTGGGAATAGTTTGGAAGGAAACAGAAAACAAAGTTATATTCCTTTGCTTATTCTTGAATTGAGAAGAGCTGCTGTTTCTCCACTACCCCGCATCCTGTTTACTAAAAGAATGCAAAATGAGAATAGGTCTAAAGAAAAGCAAAAGAATCACTTCTTGTGTGAAGGGAAATTAAATAGAGTAGATCTGTACAGCTTGAAGAGGGATGAATAAAGGGGAGTACAATAAAGGTGAATAAAACCATGCCTGATGTGGAGAAAATGAGCAGGAATGAATCACTGGTGTTTTTATACAGTTTAAAGGAAATAACATTTCCATGTGCAAGGTGCAGGTAAATTGTGGGGCTTTCTGCTGTAGGGGTGTGAATGCAGAGAGTGTCTGTGCTTGCAGCAGCTGTTCCTGCTCCCAGCCCTAAACAAGCCCTGCTTATTTCTCTGCAGTCACATCTGTCCCTTTGGAGCCACCAGGTTCAGCTCACACAATCCTTCAGTCTTCCCACACCTGAGCCAAAGCCCTGCACCCACATCAGGCCTCCTCTCCCTGCAGGGCACAGGAGGCTGCCATCCCTTCTGCACAAGTGGGGAGTAAAAAAGGAGTGCCTGCTTTCTTAGGCCCATGATGGTCCTTCTCAGTTTTTCCTGCAGGACTCCCACGGGATCCTAGAGAAGTTTTCTCTTTATTACCTCTGGTGCCAATCTCAGACCTGCCGGGTGGCAGTGAGTGCACCCAGGTTTGTCTTTGCTGCCCTACTGTTCTTCGACCCTGCTCTTGCTGGATCCAGTAAAACCAAAATCCCACCCCAGCCTCAAACCCCAACATTTTTGCCTTTATTGAAGCTTATACACTTGAGGTTAAGTAGAATTGGACCAAAGGGAATTTTCAGAGAGGTAAAATTCTGTTTCAAGTCCCTGAACATAGTGGTTCTGGTCATAGAAAGGCTTGGTCTCCTGGCCAGGCCTTTCTGCAGGGAAGGACACACTAGGTACAGACATGGAGATGGGCTTTAAACCATGTGAACATGGCTCCTATTTCCTTTCCTGGAAAGGAATCTTGGACAAAAACCTCTATCTGGCTATTTCTTGCTCTCCCTTGATTTAAGAGTCTAGTTTATGCACAAAGAGATAGCCCACGACTCAAAATTTCCTGCTCGTCAAAACCATTTGTTGTGAAAAGGATTTAATTAGCTAATTTCTTATTTGTTTGGGATGTTGATAATGTTAATTGTCAGAATTTTTAAATAGTTCCCCAAAACCCCAATTCTTTCAGTCACCAGATTTTTGCATAAGGTTATAAAAACTGTCCAGAGAAGCATGACTTTGGGAAATATGTTATTCCCTAGCAAATTATTTTCAAAGGTAAGAAAGAAAAGTATTTGGGTGCATTTGAAATGAAAGCTGTGGAGAATTTTAGGTTTGTGCTGCTGGGTCAGATTCCTGTGCTCATAAACTGAGTTCTCATTTATAATTTTAGAAACAGCTAAGTTTATAATCTGATCAAGATACTTGGGTGCCTATCACAACATCTGGGTCTATGATACTGATGTTTTCCTCAGCAGACTTGATAAAAAATGTGAAGAACATGATGAATTTGTGCTTGGAGCTTAAAAAAGGAAAAAAAAAAACTTATCCAGTACCCCACTGTTCAGCTTTAAAAATTCTTTAAATAGGACACCTTTTCAGAATGAGATCTCTGGTATAGATATGTTTTTTCTTTCTCTGTCTCTTTTTTTCTTTTATATATTTTTTTTTTAATACAAGTTGTAATTGGAACTTCTTTAAATGGTTTTGATGTGTCAAAACATCACATAAAAAACATCACAAGAAGCAACGAATAAAGCTATTATTATTTTCTTCTTGTGGGTCAGACAAGCAGAGATGTCTTTCCGGTTCTGGTTGATAAATCTTTGCTTCATTTGACTTAATTGACTTTGTTCCACTTTTTGCTGATGTACTTTTAGGCAGTAATTATCTCTATTTCCACAACTTTCATTTGGAGAGCAGTAGAACATGGAGGGAGTGCCCGTTGTAGGTAGGTTCAATTTTTCTTATCAGTCTCTTTGTATTATCTGGTAATATTGACTGTATCAGTAAATTGGGTTTTTCCTGTACAAGACAGATTGCATTATTCTGAATCTTCATAGGATTTGACTTCAAAGTCCCCTTTAGGCCTCTGCAGTTTTGTCATCATGTCAATTTTTTTGATTTTTAAAAGCCCTCAAGTACTAGAAGTTGTCCCACTGAGAGAATAAAGATCTGTCCAAAAATCTGCCAGCTGGAGGAGAACACTGAGGGCTTCAGCCTTACTCACTGGGATCTTTCCTAGATGCCTTGAAGATTACCCAAGCACGAAATTGAAAATTCATCTTCCTGTTTACCTATTACTGGGCCAATTAATTTTAAGTAAAATTTAAAAAGCACAGAGAGCCATTACACCACAACCTCTCCCCAGTGTTGCTGTCATTGTGCTTTGTGGAGGGGAGATAAATGAAGTGCAGAGGAAAAACTTGTACTTCCTATATTTTGTAATAAAATACCTACAGTTCTCCACAGCACTTCTGCTTTTTAGTGTGTGTGTGCAGTTTGACTGCAGCTTCCTGGGGAAGTGTGCAGTCATAAAAGGCATTTTGAGAGCCATGGGAATGTGTCAGGGGACAGGATGCTGTGGTGGGGTTGTTTAGCCTGGAGAAAAGGAGACTCGGGGTGCTCTTATCACTCCCTACAACCTCCTGAGAGGTGGCTGTGGTCAGGTGGGGTTGGTCTCCTTCTCCAGGCAGCATCTGACAGAAGGAGAGGACAGAGTCTTAAGCTGCACCAGGGGAAATATAGGTTGAATATTAGGAAAAAGTTTTTTACAGCAAGGGTAATAAAATATTGGTATGGTCTGCCCAGGGAGGTGGTGGAGTCACCATCCCTGGATGTGTTTAAGGAAAGGCTGGATGTGGCACTGGTGCCATGGTTTGGTTGAGGTTAGGGTTGGGTTGGACTTGATGTTCCTGGAGGTCTTTTCCAGCCCAGTGATTCTGTGGTGGTTTAGTGGTGTGGGCAAGGACTTTGAGGTGTGGTGACAGTGGGGACACCAGGGAAGGGCTGGAAGGGGCTGCCAGGGGAGCTGTGGCAGCAGCCTGAGATAAACACTGCAGACCTACCTAAAGCTGTGGTGCCATGACAGCTGTGGAGACACAGCATCCACAGGGATATGGAAAATCAGACTTAATCAGCTCTGCCTTTCAGGGAGCAGCTTCCTTAAATTTGAGGCTTTGTGTAGGGTTTGGACAGTTTACCTGTGGTACAGATGGAATAAATTCACATGTACATTGGACTGAGCGTGCCATTCGTGATGCCGTGATTTATTTTTTCTTAGGAATAAAAGTGTGTCCTTCAGAGAGGTTTTTATTCATATCTTTCATGTCCTGGCAGGCCAGCCCCTACTCCAGGCAGCATAACAGACTGCCAGAGAGCTTTTCTCTTTTCCTGTGTCCAGCAGCAGCCAGGCTTGGTCAGGGAGGTCGGGCTGTCCCAGGTCTGGCTCCAGCAGCATTCCAGGAACTGGCACACACTGGAGCTGTGGCAGCTGCTCTCTTCTGCACTGAGGCTGGGGCTGTTGAGGCCTCATGTGCTGTAAAAACTAAAGGGGTTAGAGATAATTTGGTGAAATTTTGGAGGGTGACACTGTATCTGGTGCTTAAAACAGGTGGAAATCCAGCTGAAAGCAGTCCACAGCTTTCCCTGACACTCCTTGGTACTGATGATAAATCTTGGCTGGCACTTTTAAGTTGTTGCAAGTGCTTCTCTCTCCCTTGACCTCTCCTTGTGTGTGAACCCAGTCACTTCACCACAAAATGTATTATTAATATCTTGCTAAGGCAAATAGAGAGATGCTTCAGCTCTGTGTGTGGGCTGCTTGTAATCCCTTTGTCATGGGCAGGAGTCTCTGTCCTTTCCAGGAGGGACAGTGGCAGCTCACATGTCAGCACACAGATGTCACCCTGCAGCAAGGCTGCTCTTCCTGCCTGTCCATCAGGAGTGGAAACCTCTCATCTGATGCTCTTTTTTGTACCCTGGGTGTTGTTGATGATGAATGTTCCTTTCCTTTTTTTTTTTTTTTTTTTAACGTGCTTAACCAGACCTGTGGCTGGTGCTAATTTTCACTGCTTTGTTAGCTCAGAGAAAACAACATAGCTGTGCTTAAAAACAGATGGCACCAGGCCTCCAGGAGGAGAGGTGGGAAGGGGAAGTGGTGGCAAAAGGCATCTTTGATGCTCTGGTCTCAGTGCAAAATAAACCTGTTACCTTTGTGAAGCAGAAATTAAATGGGGAAAATGTCCCACAGAGCATAAAATTTCATCTCAATTTTAATTTTATTTATCAGGTGCGTACTGCTAGTTTTTCTTAGTGCTGGTAACTCTGCTATTTGTTTTGAATCAAAGGCAGAATGGGAGATGTCTTCATAACAATAGCAGTTCTTGTCTGTGCTACTCTGTCTGCAAAGGAAACCTATAGATTTAGTGGCTTGAAAGCAAAGGCATAAAAAATAACAAGATAGCACCCTGCCTGCATTAACAGCCAAGGGCTGGAGCTGCAGAGCAGGATGCAAAGAGCAAATGTGCCTTGTTGTGGGTGTGAGAGTACCAGCAGCAGTTTGGATCTTTGAGTGCACTGGTGAGATCATGGTTATCATAAAGGCTATTATCATGATGAGACAATTATTCAGCCTACGCAGTGGGAGCCTGGGAGAGCTGGCTGGTTCTGATTAGTGCTTCTCTTCTCTCTTTTTTTTTTTTCTTTCCTTTTTTTTCTTTTTTTTTTTTTTTCTGAATAGTATGTAAGTTGTTCATTTGCTGTTCACAACACAGTTCCTGTGATGCAGTCCAAAATTTGATTTTCATTATGGCTGTGTCTGTAGCCTCTGCCAAAGTGCACAGCTACCCAAACTGCTGTTGTACTGGATGGTGGCCTCCATCACTTGAACGTTTGTTGGTCTGTCTTTATGCAGCCTCTGAATATACCCTTCAGAATATACACTGTAGCTCTAAAAAGCAGCTCTAGGGCTAAAAATCAAATTTTAATACTTTTGCTGCTTTTATAAGCTATGTAGTATATCTTTAGAAGAGATGCATTATCAATTAATCTGATTTCTCTGAATAGCTGTAATTTTATGTAGTGGCTTTGCAAGTTAATGCCAAAAATGTGACAATTTCCCTAAAGAGTCCATATAAAGTTGATTTTGTGTGTGCTGTAAAACAGAGCATCTTAATGTGTAAGGATAAAATGGTGCCATATGATTATAAAATGCATTGGATTGGGCTGGAATGAACCTTACAGATCCTCTTGCTCTGCCCCTTCTTCATGGCAGGCACTGATACGAGGCTGACGGGTTCCTTGTGGTTCCCTGGGTCATCCTTGCAGAAAATGGGGGTTATGCTTCCCATTTTCCAGTCACTGGGAACTTCACCAGCCTTCCACAAGCTCTTGAATGTGGCAGATAATGGCTTAGGAACTTCAGCTGCCAGTTCCCTCAGGACCTGCAGTTGCATCTCATCGGCTCCCACGGACGTGTGCACCTTCAGCTTCCCTGGATGGTCTCAGACAGGATTTTCCCCTGCAGTGGGCAAACAGAGGGCAGTCCCTCATTCTCCAGGCCCTGCCTTTGCCTCCTGGGGCTCGTGCAGTGCAGCTGGAGCAGCTGTTGGTGAAGGCTGAGGGAAAAAGGCCTTGTTGAGTACCTCAGTCTCTCCATACCCTGGGCAGCCTGGATTCCTGCTTCCTTCCTTCTGCATTGTCCTAAGCCTTCCTTTTATCACCAACGTATCTATAGAGGCTTTTGCACTTGATGTTCCTGGCCAGGCTTAATTCTGTCAGGGATTTAGATTTCCTAAGGTGATCCCTGGCTGCTTGAACAATTTCTCTGTCTCCTTCCCAGGCCACCTCTCCTTGCTTCCACCCTCTCGGTTTCGTTTTTGGGTCTGAGTTAATCCAGGAGCTCCTTGTTCATCCACTCAGGCTTCCTGGTGGTTTTGCCTGGCTTCCACTTGTTGGGATGGATCTCTTCTGAGCTTGGAGGAGGTGATCCTTGAGTATCTGCTGGCTTTCCTGGGTCCTTCTTCCCTCTGGAGGTTTATCCACCAGGCAGATCCCTGGAGAGGCCAAACCTGCTCTCCTGAGGGCCAGGGCTTGCTGTGCTCATCCTCACTGGCCTCAGGATCTTCAGCTACATTTTCCTTACAGCTCATTTATGTGCCTGCAATTTAGAGCAGACTTCTCAGCATACTCTGTAGCTCTATATAGTTTATTGTGTTTAATTCCACTTAATTTTTAGATTTATGGAATAAAAATAGATTTTTTCAAATTCTATTTTTGATACATAGAGAAATGCCTTTCTAAGAGTTTCAAACTTGCCAGAATAATTCAAGCACATCACTGTTCTCTTTTGATTTGGATCTTCATTTAGAGCTCTGCTTCTGACAGTGTGAAGCAGCTAGTGTTCATAGATTTTTACATTAAGAAAGTAAAAAAAGTATTTCTAACTGTCAACCTTACCAAAGTATACAACACTGAAATCAATAAAATAGTTTTGTACTGTCTCAATAAGGCTGAATTAAGAACAGACTTTAGGAAGCTGGGATAGCTCCTGGTACAGTGCACAGAGGATGGTCACAAGCAGCACACATGTAAGAATGACCAAGGGGATCCTAATGTGTATTTTACAAAGGAAAGTTATAAAGTCTCCATTCTGGTCCCTTGCATGCTGTTACAGAGTTTCCCCATTGTTAAAAATTCTCAGTATCTCATCCAAATCTGGTTGCTGCAATTGAAGCTTTCTACTCCTATTACTATCCACAGTAATGGTGCAGAACAGACTATTTTCTTCTGGTTTTGCCAGCTTTTGATGGAATTGAGCACTGTTGCCATGTTCCATCAGTCATCTTTTCTCCAGGCAAGAAGAGGATGTGTTTTACAGACTTCTGATTGCTCTTGTTGTTTCCCCAGTGCTCAGATCTTCCTGGCAGCAGAGGAGCAGAAGTCAGTCACAGCAAAGCTGTGGCTTTGCAAATACTAAATAGAAGAGAAAGGTGAGTTCAGTGTAGGCTGCACCTTCTGCACTCTGCTGCCTGTCTGCTGTCCTCTGCTGAACCTGCAGGGTTTTACACCCTGCAGACAATGCTGAGAACAGTCCTTACTTCTTCTCTAGCCTGAAATTTTTTTTCCTCCTTATTTTCCTCCTGATTTGATTGGGTTTTTTTTCCCCCACACCATTCCTCTCCTCTTACTTATCATTTTGGTCTAAAGTTTCTCTCTTTAACAGGCACATGCTTCTAGTAATTTCAAGTTTGCATTGATAATAAACTTTTCTTGTTGCCCAAATCATTAATAAAACATTAGAAAGAAGCAAATCCAGGACAGACTCTTGCACAACATCCATCCTTTTTGACAATGAATGTTAATATCTTGTTCCTGAGTTCAGTTACCAGATCCCTCTTGGATGAATTTAACAATCTTTTCATCAGCACCGTGTTCTTACCTTGCTTGTGAGACTGTCAGGTACAAGCATTGCTCTTCTCCAGTCCCCAAGGCCTGCCACCTTTCCATGAAATAAAATTAAATTAATTTTGTACAGTTTCCTCTTGACAAATGCAGACTGATTGCAGTTCATCCCAGTAACTTCCAGATGGTGACAGATTCAGACACAGGAGATCTCCAGGACTGGAATTTCAACCAGACCAGTGTACAATTTTATTATCTCCTGTTTTTTTGAGTTTTCTTTCCCACCCTCTTCTTTCAAGTTTAGTACTAATTTGGTCATCAACAGACTTTTGCTATCCTGCCTGTTTTCCAGGAAGTCTCAAAAATACCCCCCAAACCAAACCCAGAATATCAAAAACCTCTAGTGGCTTGAATTTTATCTTAAGCCTGTATAAACTCCCATGTCCTAGCATGATCTACTTGGATTTTTTGTTGTTATGTACCCTTGTTGTTAGCACCCATTTCAGTACCCTTCTGAACAACAGTTCTTGTATGCTTTCTTCTCTTCTGCTCTGTTGATTATTTAAAGTTTATATTTATTCAACATTTTAGTCAGATTTTATTCTATCTTTAAAAGGGGAACAGGGTCTTTATCCCTGAACAGAATTTCCCTCCAGCATTCCTCCTTCTCAGCCCCTCCACAAAATAGTTTAAAATAAAACATATCACAGGAACAGGCATTTTAAAAATTCTAAAAATATTGAAAAAAGTAATATTTAGTTTGCATATAGGTTTGCCTCCAGTCATGTGGGTTTTCCTATTTTGGGGGGAAATTATAATTATTGTACGGGTAAGTGGGGTTTTTCATATGCCCACTTGCTCTTGCTAGGCCAAGAAAGAACCTGGCCTCCTGTGAATATAATAGCTTCATGTGAAATTTATGAAAAAACAAAACATTTCTGACTTTTCTTAGTGGCTGTGATTTTTATTTTAATGACTCTTTCATAGTCACCTCTCATGCTCCAAGGATTTCTTCCAGCAGGATTTTAGTATCAAAGTACTAAGAGCTGGACTTGGTTGTTTGGTTTGGGATTTTTAGGCTTTGGTTTCGTTTGTTTTTTGGGTTTTTCTTTTGAGGTAAGATATTTCTAAATTTTTTAACTCTGTTTCTAAAATTACCCTGAGGGTTTTTTATAACACTGGTTGTTATTTTAGGGAAACTGAGAATTTTCACATACAATTGTTTTAAGCATAAACTTCTAGATTTTATAACTGGTATATTACTTTACTTAAGAGGAAGTGAGAAAAATGTCACCTGAAAAATATTCACCCTTCTGCCTCTTACTGATTGCTAATGATTCTGCTTTTTTGCATTTTTTTTTTCTTATAAAAGTCAACTTACTGCTGCATGGAGCATGCAGAACACTTAAAATCTCACTCAGGCAGCATGTTGAGATTTTAATGATTCCCTGACTTAATTATGGAGACAATCCTTTGGGAATGAGGCAAAGATGGTCATTTCAACATAGGAAAAGGAATAATGAATAATTAAAGAATCTAATTAAATGAATTTTTCATGCTGGAGTGGGCTGGAGGTTTCCTTTTTGCTTTTATATTTTCGTTTCTAATGTTTCCTTGAAGGTTAAGGAATTGTGTGTATGCTGGCAGGGACTGGTGTCTTCACTGGAAGTTCTGCACTTAGTTTGGCTTCAGTGGGGAGTCTGCAGTGAAAGTCAGAATGAAATAATAAATAAATTCATCCTCTGTGCTTGCTGAGGGAGCCTTGGCCCAGCACTCAAATGTGGCAGAAACTGCAGCTCCCCTCACTGGCTCACCTGTACCTGTTTTCCTTGTCTTAGGAATATTGCATGTTAGCAGTGGGTTTTTTAATGTATCCAAGTAGTTCAGGGAAATTAAAGAGGAAAAAGAAAAAAATCCATCTACCCTACAAACAAACCAAGGAACCATTTTTCTTCTTTTCATATAATTACTGCGTTTTTGCACCACGGAATTTCAGCAAAAAGGTTATACAGATGGAAATCTTGGGGAAGCTGGGATATGCTGGCAACTTTGAAGAGCTTTTCTTGTGACCTTTGCAGATGGGTCCTTCATTGCACTTACTCAGCAACTTTTTATTTCAAAATAAAATAAGTAAGCTTCTCATAAAGTGCAGAGCTTGGCAACAGGAGAACATGCGGGCACTGGGTCACTCAGTGCAACTCCCTGCTGTTGGCAGTGGGTGGGGGAATGTCCCATTTCAGAGGGTGATAAAGTGCTGCTGTTGTCCAGAGTTAAAAACACTTTTCCTTTTGGGGCTGTGTTGTAGGGAAGGTTAAATTCTGTTTTCATGATTGCAGATGTCCCTAAAGCAGAGAGGCTTTACCACCTCTGCTTACACATTGTGCAATCATTTATGGGAAGGCTCACTTGGTCAAATTTCCTTTTAGCCTAAAGTATATATTTCTGACTCAAACCTAACAAAAATCAGAGAATACTAATTAAAGGGCACTGGAAAGTGATGTACTAACTGCAGGCAAAGGTGTTGCATCTGTGGCTGATGCCTTCCCACTCTGGTAGCCTCATTTGCTTAAGCACATTCACTTCCTGACACCTTTGCAGGTTCTGCAGAGGTTTTTAATAAAAGCTTTTTGTGTAGATTTTATTATTTGAGACTGCTACTGCTCCAAAAAAGAGACAGCAGGCAGGGGGACTTGGTACTGAGAAACTTGAAATACCACAAAGACATTTTCTGCTGCTGTTTTGGGTTATTTTTAAACCACTCTGAGCCAGGGAGTTTTCCATCTGCGATGAGCAGGGAATAACTCGTGTCTGTTTGGGGACTGGATGGCCTGGCAGAGGAGCTGCTGAGAGCCACCTCCTTGGTGTAGCTGCTTTCCTGATGCTGGAGGAAACCCCAGCTCAGTCCCTGTGCTCACTGTGTGTGTGAGCAGATTGCTTCTGTGGTTGGAGCAGAAGTTAACAGATGCAGCAGTGATTAATTGACCACTCAGGATGAAGTTTGTAGCTGAGTCATAAAATGCTGATGAATGGCATTTTGTGTTTCTTTTTTTGAAGCTCACCAGGATGGGGTTGATCCTCCTGTCATATCACAGCGTTCAGGTTCTGTGGGTGGGAGTGCAGAACTGGTACCAGGCTTTTGCACTGATTCCTGTGTGCACAGGGGGAGCTTTTCCTGTCTCTGTTGGTGTCATTTGCAGGCACATCTGACAAAATGTCCAGATCAAAACTCAGTTTGGTGCCCTGCAGCATCATTGCACCACCCTCCTGGTCACCCTGCTGTGGTTTGCAGTAGCCAGGAGAGCGTGGTGAGCTAGGCAGAGAGAAATGATGGAAGGAGGAATCAGAGGGAAGTTCATATTCTGAATATACAGTTTCAGAACATCACTTAGGAGTTGCAAGTGAGGGTTGAAAACAATGTCACTGTGATCCAGTGTCAGTCTGGGATGCAAGTTCTACCCCTTAACATGTGTGAAACCAGTTTAATGCCATTTCCCAGTGATCTTTGTCAGCATCCCAAAGACACTGACACTTATGTGAAAGTTTCAGTCCAGGTGTAGTGTGGTGTTTGAATTGCATGGGGAGAGGTAGAAAAAAAAGTTTTTAAAAGTGCATGCTTGTTGCACTTCCAGTGATTCCCAGTAAATATAGAGTTTTAGCAATATTATTCTTCTCAGAGGACAAATGGGAAGAAATTTCTTGGTGTGTTTGCTCCTCTACAATTTAGGGGTTCTATATCTTTCTCCAGTGTTCCTTGCACTGGATACATTTCCTGGGCTGCTCAGAAGTTCCATCCACAAACCCCCACAAAATCCACCTTGCAATTGGTGTGCCTCTATAAATAAGATGCATCAGTGCTTGTCCTTAGCTGGTTGTGAGTCTGGTGAAACTCTTTACACCACCTTTGCAGAAGAGTTAATAATAACTTGTCACCGTGAGCTCCCTTTCTCTGTGTAGGCTTCAAACAAAATTGCCCTGATTTGAAAATCAGGGTTGGTGATCTCCAGTCCTGGGGGCTCTTCAGCCTTCTGAAGTCCTTTCTCCTCCTCTGCACATGATTTCCCTCTCCAGTTTGTTTGCAGAAGGATTTCCCCTGCTTGCCTGTGGTGGCCTGGGACAGCTCCAGACTGATTTCCCCATTTCCCCTGCCCCTGAGGCCATGGGCTGAGTGAGCCTTGAGGCAGCTTTGGAACTGCCCAGATTTACAGTGCAAGGCTTAAGGGCAAACAAAAACCTGTAGCAGTTTTAAAAGTCACGCCTGCAGCCTGAAGTTAAAATCCACAAACGTGTCAGGCATCCTCATACTCTGAGCAAGCTGGACCGCAGGAGGTGTAATTTCATCAGTTAAGCCAAAAAGTGTCATCCTTGCACAAAGCAATAGGAATTTTGCACTTCATTCCACGAGCTCAGAAGGGGCTGCTGCTTTGGTCTCGTTTCAGCTCAGAAGGCAGGTGATGTGTGTGGAGAGGGCTTAGTGAAAAGCATGTTCCATCATTGTTTTCTCTGTGGGCTTTTTGGGGAGGATTTGAGGGGGTTTTGGGGTGATTTGGTTTAGTTTTGGTTTTTGTTATTGTGGCAGTTTGCTTGGGGGTGGGTTTTTATTTGCTGGCTTGTTTTTGTTTTTACAATTGTTATCATTTCTACTTGAATAGATTAGGGAATTTAAGAAGGATCATTTAAGAAGTAGTGAACCTCTGGCCCTTGTCACTGCATCCCTGAATTTGGGTCATTTCCAAGGCATTTTTAAGCTCTTGTGCCCTAAAGAAGTCAAATAAGGAACAGCACATAATTCAGTACAATTAGCACTGTATAAGTGATGTATAAAATGCAATTTAAGTATTTTCTTGCTGTTCAGAATAGTGCACACATCCCTTTTTCTGTCATGTTTCCACAGTTTCTTTGGGATTGTTATTACCAGAATAGAATTCTGCTAGGAGAAGCAGGTGGTGGGAGAAACCCAATGCAACAACACAGATTAGCCAAACAAACCTTAACCTTTCTTATTTTCCATTCATTTGCTCGTCATTTCATCTTCTGCATGTTTGGGTCCATCCTGTCCTGGACATCAAATGTGTGAACAGGAGCTAAAAAGTAAAACTAGATGCTAAATAAGCTTTTAGTCTTGTTTGGTTTTGTTTGATTGGTTTTGTGACACAAGGCCTGCTAGTCTAACTAATGAGCAGATGAATCTTAACAGACTCATTAGAAAGTTTTTTGTGGCTAACCCATTTGCACAAAGAATTTCATGGGGTTTTTTAATTTCTTCTGCCTAGTTTTCTCCCTAGGAGAAAATGTTATTTTCATGATTTTTTTTTCTTTTTTTTCCTAGTATGTCTTGGGTTTTTTTTTCCTTCTTATTTCCATTGCTTTACTCAACATAATCCAAAGCAAGGCAATAGTGGCATTTGTACCAGAAAACCCAGAAATCAGGAATTTAAGAGTAGCTTAATTAGATTGGGTTCATTTCCCTCCATGTTTTCCTTTCCTTTACTGCCTGCTATTTCTAAGCTACCTATAATGCTCTTTTCATCTTTGGGGAAGTGTAACGTACTTTATTTACCAGTAAAATTTGTCGTAGTGACCTTCTTGCACCGTGCATGATTAGAAGCCTTTTTGGATCCATAGTGATCTGAGAAGTGTAAATGTTGAATGTTCCTGTGGTGTTCCATCTTATCTAAAGCCCCTCAGATTTTTATAAATCTTTTTTTTGGCATTTTCTCAGTAAGCCAATGTTTTCATGAGTGTCTCTTTTTTTTTCCCCCTAGTGCTGCATAGTTTGTTTGAAAAAACTGTAAAACTGATAGTACTATCTTCACTGTATAAGCTGCTGACCAATTGATGAATTAACACAAGTAATTACACTGTGAACACCTTTTCCTCCTGTAACCTTTTGTGTTTTTTTTCCAAATCCATCTCAATGTTACATGCTAATGCTGTTTTGCAGTCTCTGGAATCTAGTTTTAGCAGTGGGACCAGCATCTTGAACTAAACCAAATGACACACTTTCAAGTTGATAAAATCACTTCCAGTCATTATTATTATGACTCTGTGAGCAGATGAAGCTAAGCAGACATTATCCTTGTGCTAACAGAAAGTGTAAATTTCCCATTGTTCAAGTAAGATACAATTTATCATTCTTTATCAGGACCCTATGGATTGTGCTGAAACACTCATTGGCATTTCATTAACTTTGTAATTAAGGGTGAAATCAAACAGCTTAATTATTTTACTGAAGTCTGAAAAGAAGCACTTAATGAAGATTTCCAGTACCCAATTCCCTTGAAGTGAGTTATGACAGATCTGGCATGAAAACCTTCCCACTCTATCCAGCTTTCATCTGGCAGTGCCCTGTCACCTTCCAGAGAATGCTGCCAGTTCAACATTTCCACAAAAGCAGGGTTTGTACACGTGCAGTGCTGTTCCACAGGAGCCTGAATCTTTTACTCACACTTTTCTTGTAACCTCTTTCCTCTTGGAGGCTATCCCAGCCTACAATCCACACAAAATCTCCCCAGTTAGGATCTCTCTAACTATAAGGGATCTTTTTTTTCTTATCCTGACTTTTTTTTTTTGTTAATCATGGTTAAAAGATAATTTCTCAAAACCCTAGCTTAAAAAGGCATTTTCTCTTTCTGAAATCTAATTCTGGAGGAGAGTTTGGACACTATAGTTCAAGCAGGGATTGTAATCCACATAATAAAAACATCTGCATGTTATGTCCAATTGATTAATTAGCTGAAAGGGTCCTTGGGATGAAGCAGTCTTGGCTGACAGATAAAATCCTCCAATTTATGCATATCTCAAGGGATTGGGTGAGTTCACTCATTATCCTAATTTCTTAGCATTTATTCTCATTAAGGAATGCTTGGGCTGCTTTCTACCTGCCTGGAATACATCCTGTGCATGAGGTGGCACTCAGGGTTGGAGCTGGATATGTGCATGTTATTCTCTGTGCCAGCACTTTTTAAAGTCTGCTTCAAGTGTTTTACCCACCTACCTCTTGATAGTGCATTGTTTGTGTTTTCATTTAATGAGGTTATTTGGGCATAAATTACAGCTGGTGTGGTTAAAAGGCTTACAGGACGTCACAGGATTAGCCAGCAAGTGGTGAATGACAGCAGCATTCACTTCAGCTGTGGCTCAGATAAAGTTGGTTTCCTAAGGCAAAGACTCACGAGTCTTTCAAATCCAGATGAAAATGTGCTGGGAATAAGAGGGATCCAGCTCTACTGAATTTTGTTGAATCCACCTTCAGTTCTGGTTCTGCTGTATTTTCTAAGCACTTCTGTGCTAATAACTGAGTGCTGTCAGACAGGGGAACTGATGTCAACTTTGTTTTACAGAGAAAGATCTGAGCTTCCAAGAGGAAAACTGGCAAGGTCATGCAGGTAGCTTGTATGCTAGAAAGTAAAGCTTTGGGTGCTTTTTTTTTTTATAAGCACAAGGCAGCCTTCCATTTCCCACCAACACCTGAGGTCACTGTCCTTCCTGAGGTACCTTCTCAGCCCCCATAAATGAGCAGGCTGGCCAGCCCCTGTCTCTGGTAGGAGTGCTAGAGCAGAATCTCCTCTCTGCTGCCCAGGGCATCCTTGAGGAGCTGGGCCAAAATCCAGGTGCCTGCCTGAGCGTGCCCTTTGGCAGCTTGCAGTGGTGCCTTGCAGTCCACAGGCAGCTCTGGGCACCCTTGGGGTGTACTCTTTGCATCTCTAGAAATTTATTTATTTGTTTAGTCAAGTGTCTATAGAGCACAGAGGAGTGGGAAGTTTTCTGAACCAGTTGGTTCTGGTCCAAAAGCAGGCATTGCCCAAGTGCAGCCTTCCTCTTCCCCCAGTTTCACAAAGGCAGCATCACAGGAGGCTTCAGGGGTCTGTCAGTTCTGGAGAGGTTTCTGGAGAGTCACACGGTGCTGTACAGGTACAGGAGCTTGGCCTGCACACAGAGACCCTGCTTTTACTGCACCAGGAGGAAAAACCCCTAAGGTCACACAGCTGTTGCCTCCATCCTTGAGCATTTCCTAAAAACCACTCCAAAATAAACAGCTTTTTAAACCTGCTGTGTTAGCCTGTGAACAGGAGACAGACAGGGCACTGTGTGCTGCCCTTTGGACAGCATATGGTGTGGTCAAAGTAGTTTCTGTTTGGGAGATTTAAAAGATTATTTTTCTTTTAGCCATGTTAAGTGAAAACTAAAGCATGCTGCTGGCTGGGCCTCAGCAACCAGAATTCAAAAAATTTCTCTCAAGTTCAGGGGAGGAATATTTACAAACGTGTGGGACATCCCTGGATTTTATGTTGCCCTGAGAAGATTCAGGCTTATTTGGCTAATTGCACTTCAAATTTCAATTTAACTTATTTTTTACAACAGATTCTGTTTTTTTCTTTCTTGAAAGAAGTGCTGGTACCATGTCAAATACACTGGTTTCACTTGGAGAGACTTTTGGGTGTTATCTGAAAGAAATCAGACTGCCTTAAAATGCTAATCTTCATTACAGTGAAGCGTGCTGCTAGGAATACTGGGAAAGGTTAAAAACAGCAGTCTTGAGGCAAGCTGCTGATTGTTCATATTTGTGCAGAAAAAATATGGTTCCTTATTTACTAGATGCTTGCTCTGTGTTCATCCCAGTAAAAGATCCTCCTGCAGGCCTTAATACTGCTGCTATTTTACCTCCCATGATGAATATTCAAAAGCTGCAGTCATTGAGGACTCAGGTGGCAAAAATAGTAAGATGATTGAAGCAAGTCTTGACATAAAAGCTTAAAAGTACATTTCCAACTACATGGAGATAGTGCCGATTTCCCTTTCTGACCACGTAAATGAACAGTGCCAGATGATCTCCCGTGAATTAAAAGCCTGTTTCACACACCAGTGTGATTGCATCTTTCTTTCTGTGTGATGTGTTGTAATAAGTATGTTAAAAAAAAAAAGGGAAAAATACAACAGGGCTTTCTGTAATCCCCTCTCACAATATGTATTGGAATTGAAAAATCGGTATAAAGGACACACTGTTAAGATATGGCAATGCATGCATTGTTTTCTACATAATGCAGTCAGAGTCTCCATGGCAAGAAGAAATTTTTATTTTATTTTTTTTGTCACCATCAGCAGTTAACCTAAAGTAGGAGCTGCTCCATTTCATTATAGGTTAAATGGCTTACTACACAAAACTAGCTGAGAGACGTACAACACTAACGCTGCGTTTTTTAAACAGCTTTTGAAAAAAAGCTTGAAGATCAGTGAAGAAAAGACAATGCAGCATATGTTATTGCTCTGGAATTTTTTTTAATAGAAAGCTCTCCTTTTCAGCATTCCCCCTTCAGAGGAGTCACTTAGACACTTCCAGCTGGTGGCAGGGGATACAGCCATAATACAGCTTTCTCTGTCCCAGCTGTCTTTTTCATTACGTTAAATGCATTACGATGGCTGCGCTGCTTTGCAAAGGTCCAGGTGCAGAAAGGTACAGGAAGAAATCTGCAACTCTGTGTTTTTGTAGTGACTGCAAGGCTCTGCGAGATCTCTGAATCCTGAATGTGCTCCTGGCTCTGGTCACAGATCTCCTTCCAATCACTGGAACATTTGCTGTAAGGGCTGGCTAAAGGTGCCCGAGGAAATCACCTTTCACGAGGGAGCATTGTTGGGAAGGATTTTTAATGCATTATGGCTCACGCAGCATCACAGTTAAAGAAGAACAGGGATTTAGAAATCAATGCTGAGGAAGAAACTGAGAAAAAAAGAAAACACAGGAAAAGATCCCGGGATCGGAAGAAAAAGGTATCTAGATCTGTGCCAAATTCTGAACAGGGGTTCTTTTGTTTTAATTCTCTTACCTTGCAATTGAAGTATTAAAAGCTTGTTCTTGCCTGTAACTTGGTAGCTGTTGGAGTAATTTGTTAACATTGTAAAATATCATTTGTGACCGCGGCTGTGGGGTTTGCAGAGCAATTGAATGTTTAATTGGATATTAGTTGATTGCAGTGATGATGCAGAAGGTGTGCATTCATTTCCCACTTATGTTACTGTGATATGCAAACTGTCTGTGAGTTGAAAATAGTTTGTAACCATCATGTGGGGTTTAATGCAGAGCTTTCTCGTAGGTTTAATAGCAAAGCATAGCATAATAGTTCAGTTTTACATGCAGGTACTTAACAGGGATGTGTGTAGAGGAAGATTTTTTTTCTTTGTGTTGGGACTGTGTCACATGTTTGGCTTCTGAAACATCCATTTTTGGGATAATGTAACAGAAATAAGGTGTCTCACTGTTCCTCTTTTTTCTTAACAGTGAGCTGTTTTACAGAATTGAGCTGTAGCAATCTGTTATTATCAACTTTCTTTTGTTAGGAAAATACACGGATGAGATTACGGAGCCTGGTTTTTCTCTGCTGTAGATTTCTCTTAGCTGCAGAAAACCCTTCAGCAAACTAGGATCTGAAAAATTCAGTAGGCACTGCATTGCTCATTGTTCAGGTCAGGAGCCTCTGTGTGATTCCAGGCTTACTGTGTCTCTCTAAGGTATAAAGCAAAATAGTTATGGTTTGTGGCATAATGACAGATAAAAGAGGCCAGCTACTTTGGCAGCTCTGGAGATGTGTCCTTATAAATGACACCTTGTACTCTGCTCCACAGAAATAAGGCCCTGCCACCATTTCTTGTCTTTGGCTGTATTTTATGATGGTTTTTTCAAGAACATATCAAGGAGCCTTTAGAGAAACCTGGCCATGTAGTATTTCCGTGTGCCTTTGTGAAATCCCCTGAGGGGGGGCTTGGATGATCTTCATACGCTCAGAGAAGCAGTGCATGTGCTTCCTAAATGACATGTAGATTTCCTCCAACATATGTGCATCTTTTGGCTGGGTGAGAGTCAGCATTTCCCTGCCCTTTCCTTTTTTTTTCCCTCTGCCATGGCAGTACTGTGCATAATGAAAAGCCCTGAGAAACCCACTGCCTTCTGTTCCAGCACGTTAGGAGACTCTTAACATGCTGCAGTGCATTTGCTGCAGCCATCCACACTGGAGGTATTTTTTTCTGTGGGAATGTATAGATCTTCTGAATCATCTTCCAGGATAAAGGACAGCATGAAGATAAGTTTCTGCCTTTGAGGTGAATTTTGAGGTGCTGCTGTTTGAAAGCAGCCTGAAACAGTAATATTTTTCTTGGCTGCTGCTTAGATGATGTGCAGATTTGTAATGCTGCTGCCAGGGTGGGTTCCCTCCAGCTGAAAATGACCGTGGCAGTAAGGAATTAATTATAGGAGCTGTCCCCTGTGCCCAGATTTACCTAGGGCTTGTATAAAATGTACAGTCTCTCACTGAATCTACTCGTGCTGCAGGGAGCCCACGTTGTACTTGATGTGCTCAAGTTTAACAATAGCAGATCCATGCACTGTCTTTGTGTGAGGGAGCTTCCTCACAGCCCAGAATTAGAGCAATACAGAAGGGATATGGCAGTGAGAGGCTCTTGATTCAGTGAGGTGAGACAATTGCTTTGTGGACAAAAATGCTTTATTGTTTATACAACACTGCTGTAGAGGGGAAATCTCTTAGCAACCAGAGCGGCACATGGGTGAATATCTGCCAATTAATCTCAAATATATGGGTTTCTTTCAGTGTTTTATTTCTGCATCTTAAGAATGAGGGAAAATAGAGAGCTTTTGCTCCACCAAACGCTTTTTTTGGGTTCTCCCCCACCGACCCCTTTGTGTCATACTGGAATTTGGTAGCTTAATCCAGTTTCTTTCTGAGTTTCCTTAGGACTCTGCAGATTCAGGACAGGTAGAGGCCCTCTCCAGTAGGAGAATGGAGCAAACCCCAGCAATTGCTTCTCTTAACTCTCATGCATTTGGGCATCATTCTCATACCAAAGACAAGGTTTTGTTACCCAGTGCAGAGGGCGTAGGAAGTCCAGTGATTTGGTTTGCCATTTTGTGCATTCCTGACTATTTAAAACATTTTCCCCCCAAATTTTCCACTATGAGTAGTGAGTCACTTCTTGTTCCTCTGCACCACCCACAAGCAAGCAGTACTCGGGGATTTTTTGTTGATCACATGATACTGCACAAAGCTTACCCTTTGCTTAAGCAGCATGCAGAAATATCCTCTGGACTCCTCCAATCACATTGGAACAACAAAGAATGAGAATGTTTCTGGGTAATTTATACAGTAAGGAGCCCAAGGCAGCCAATGGTTGGAAAGTGAGGCTGGTGGGATCAGCCAGTGTCTTTGTCTTGTATGATACTAGAAAAAGCCATGCTGATTTCTGATTTATGTTCTTGTTTAGTTGGAGGATGGCAGTCTGAGGGTAATGTTTCACTGCTTTTGACTGGTTAAGTAATTTACAGGGTACCAACATTGCTGTGAGGGCTTGCTCCAAGACTTGTATGAGAGAAATGACCTTTTTAAAAAAACACAAAAACAAAAGCCTGGGTTCTGTCCCATCCCATTTAATTTAGAGGTGAGATATTTTTGAGTTGCTGTGCTCAGCTCTGTAGAGAGTCTGTCCTTCTGTGCCCACTCCTCCTGTTTGCTCACATCCAGGGCATTCCTGCCTTCCCTGAAGGTTCTGAAAGCTTCAGGAAAGGGTAGGCCCAGCAAGGGAAGGATCTGCATTCCCCATTCCCATTTATTCTGTTCAAGTTTATATTACAGCTTCACACAGTTCTGCCTCTGGATGGTTGTGCAGTGTCCTACACTGAAAATAGTTTGAGTACATCCAAGGGCAGACCTGAGCCTTTAATGGTATCACAGAACAAGACAAACCACTCTTAAAAATAAGTGATTGATAGGATAGCTTGCTTGATACTTGCTAGTGCAGCTCTGTCACGCATAGTTTGGTTTGTGAATACTAGAAATTGTTTATCCTGTAATCATTTCTGGACAGAAATTGGTTGCTTAGTCAGTGTCTTTCCTAAAATAAAGGTGAAATCTCTGAAGGGTTTTTTATGCTCTCTGTTCAGTGCATATCAGAAGAGAAGGACAGGTCTTGGCACACAGTCAATGATTTATGTTTTATACAATATTTAGTAGGACTGAAGTGATGTGCCTTTGTGTGCAGTGCTCAGGAGCTCTTGTGTTCTTTGGGAACATGGAATAATTTGGTCATAATGCAAAACCTGGCTGCTGCTGTCCCTGAGATGTTAAAGGCTGTTGCTGTCACAGCCTCTGCTGCTGCAAACTTGTGGGCAGCAGGGAAAGTAATCAATGCCACTGTCACAAATGCTGCTAATTTCATCATAAGGCTCACGGTGTTTGAAGGTTTTACTTAACTCTCAGGTAGGCTGGAAAAATTGCCTTGCAGTTTCCTGATGGAAATAAATTGAAATGCTGTGTCAGGAATGATCAGCCTGTAGGTGTTGCAGCTGCTCATGTGGCTTTGAGGAGCTTGTGCATCCTCTGGGCTGGGCTGTGCTGCCAGCTCCAAGGACTCAGAGAAGAAGTAAAAATCCCCATCCTTTTTTAATAGCATTTTCATTATTTTTAAACAAATCTTGATTAGAGGTCTCTTTCATGGCTTCTGAACAGTTGAATTTGAATGCTGTAGAATCTAGATAGGTTGTGTACAAGTGATTGTTCTTTCACTGATTTGTGTTAAAGCACAAACTGGGCAGATGTTGCTCTGACATCTGGGAACATGACCCATGGTAAGTGAAAAGATGGTGTTAGGGTAAGGGTCTGAAAGAGAAACTGATGAGTCAGTGATCTTTTCTGAATGAGAGGAAAATTTCAGTCGTATCCTTGATTTTGGACATGCTGCTCTGTCAGAGGGGATCTAATAAAAGAGAAAGGTGTTTGTGATAGATGTTTGGTGGCACTGGTGGATGGGATATCTGCTAACAATGCTGAATTCATACCAGCATGGAGCTTGGTGGTGAAAGAGTGTTTCTATTCAGCTGGAAAAACAATTCCTTCTTTGAAGATGACCCCTAAAGGAATGAAGCTATTCCATTGTGTTGTGTGGGGAGCACTACAGCATCATTTGAAGTGGGCACTGCTCAGCCTTAACTTTGTTTATAGACCCAGAAAAAAATTTGCACTGTTACATTTTTATTTAGTCAAGTTTAGAACATTTACCTTTTCCTTTTCACCTTCCTGATGCCTCGGGGTTGTGCTGTCAAGAGGGATGGCCATTAGTCACTGTGCAAGTGTCACTTTGGGTTATAACCTGTGTGTGCCAAGGGCTTCCAGCTCGTGCTGGGAGGGGATGGGCAGGAGGAGGGAGGACCAGCCATGGGCAGCTCCCTGGCAGAGGGAGGTGGCCCCATGGCTGCATTTACAGCTGGGCTCTCAGCAGTGTAAATCAGAACTGTTGCTACTGCCTGCTTGGTTGTTTACACAGAGTCATTTATCCTTTTAATTTTTCCACCCAGGTGGGCTTGGTTTTGGTGGGCTTTGGGCTTTTCTGGTTTTTTTTTATTGAGAGTTGAGGCAAGGGGAGAATGGGATGCTCTTGAAAGCAAAAGAAAGTTCAAAGATGGTTAGTGGACAGTGCTTTAAGAAGAAAAAAAAAAATCTTGTATGATTATGTATGTATATTCAACCCTGTGCCAAGAGTCAAAACTCTGCTAATTTCAAGCTCTTAACTTGAATTGATGGCTTCAGGAAAAGTGATGCATAATTTGATGCTGTTCCCTTTGGGAGTTTACCAGATATTTGTTGCTGTGGGCCAAAGGACTTGTCAACCAGTGGAACTGACTGAGCACCTGCTAAAATGAGAGAGTTAGACTCAGTCAGACCTAGATTGGAACAGGGAACTGGGAGGAGGAGGTGGGTTTAGAACTGGGCTCTGGGTGGATGTGATGGAACGTGTGTGGACAGAGGAAGGAAACAGAGAAAAAATAAAGTGAGTTGTAAGTTGTATTAAAAAGAAAAATTACTTCTCAGACAAAACCTGATGTATTCTCACAGTGATTTGCCTGAAGTTCAGACAATCAAGGCTGGATTTGCTGCTGTTCAGAAATCTGTGCAGCTGTTTAGGCCTCTGCTAGAGCAGTGTCAGGGGTTTTCTGGCTGAGGAGTGGGGCTGGGGCAGAGCTGCCTGCTGAGGGCAGAGCACAGGGCTCCAGGCTTTGATGGGCTGCAGTGCTCCTGTCAGCTGGAAACCTCCTAAAGCCTTTTGGCACTCCATAAAACCACCCCCTCCTGTTGGACTGCTGGGGGCACTTCAGGTGATGAGCTCAGCAGAGAAGGCACAGCTGCCCCACCTTGTTCCTCACTGCAGCTGCCTAACCCAGGCTGTACCCCTGTGTTTTAAACCCAAACCCTAGGTGCCTTCAGAGAATAATTCAGTGTGTGAGAGGCAAGTTAAAGGAATGCCCTCATTTCCAAGGTATTGAGTATTCTCCAGCCTTGCAGCTTCAGCTTTGGGCATTCTGCATGGCAGGCCCTGGTATCTCTGGTGGGTTTTTGGGCTCGTATAACACTTAAAAAAATCCTTTTTTTTATGTCCGTTGCCTAGTGTGGTATTTTTCTGGAGTTCTGCTTGGTTTGCCAGTGCTCTACAGGGTGGATAATTACTGACCTCCATGGAAGAGATCAGCTTCTCTTTTTATTTTTTACACTGTGTGGTAACTTGGAAGGGAAATTCAACATGATATTTCTTTAGTAGTTATTCAAGGAAGACTAATGTGGAAGGGAGAACTAGATTGAAATAAGAAGACTGTGTTGTTAATTGAAAAGTAAATTCACTCTGGGATGTATTTTTTTTTTATAAATCATAATTTTGCCAATAAGCTGAAAGCTATGACAATTTAGTAATATGAATTTGTCTCATGTAGGATTTATTGCACTGGGATTTACATGAGCAGTTGCCTTTATATTGTGTACTAGAACTAAAACTTTGTTTTGCCTTTCTGGTTGCAGAAAGACACAGGACATGTTGTACTTCATAGCTGCATTCATCTGAAAACTTTAGACAACTTCTTATGATTTTGTTTTAAAACCTGAATTCTGTATTTTACCCAACATTTTTTTTGTTCAGCAGTGTTCTAGTCACAGCTTTGGATTTCAGCTCACTGGGCAGCCGAATGCTGTGTTATCCCAGTTTATTTATCAGTTTTAAATCTCAGTTGGAGAATTCATTTCAGCACCTTTTATTTTTTCATTGAACAATCATTCAGAATTAGAGAGAAAGTACAAGACAGAAGGGTTCCCTTATGTTTCTGATACCCTGGTCCATGTTTATCCAGTGGAAATCAATGGGGTTTTATGGAGGAGGTTCCATCTTGGTAGAAGTGGTGGTGTCCATGTCCTCTGTTGCACACTGATGGCTCATGAGTGCAAGCAGGAGTGAAGGGCTGTGCCTTAGCAGGGTCCACTGCCCCGTTGTAGCAAATTACCCTGGTACAAGGTCTCCATGTATTTCATGGGTGCCATGTGACATTTCATAGAGACATTTTTAGTGTCTCTACCAGTGGCATTGGCAGCAAATGGTGAGCATTTGCCTGATGGCTCTGGTGACCCCATCTCTACCAGGAGCCAGTCCTGGGTGCCTGGTGCTTCACCCATTAAATTAAAAATACAAAGAAAATCTCCACTGTGATCCTTCCCTTGTAAAGGAAGAGANACCGTTAAATTAATAATTTAAAATACAAATAAAATCCCCATTGTGATCCTTCCCTTGTAAAGGAAGAGACACCTGGTTTAGAGGAAGGTGGTTTAGACGAGGTTAGAACTGGGTGACCTTTATTATGTTTCCAACCCAAGCCATTCTGTCCCAACCCTTCAGTCCTATGAATTGTATTCATGTATTCCACACTCATTTGTAATACCCCTTCAAGGTGAGATAAAGGTACAATATGTCACTTGTTTGTATTTTGGAAAGCTGTGAGGTATATATGCTTTTTCTGTGAAATCCTGTCACTCAGCTCTCAGCTGCAGGCCTGTCCTTAACCCTCTGGCTGCTGCCTCTTGAACTGAGGTGCCCTTAAGTACCCAGGCTCTGCTGGAGAAAGAGGAGAGTCAGAGGGGGAGACAGGTAGCTGAACTGTGAGTGCCAGGAAAGGATTTCCTGGAGCTGCTGAAGTGGCTGTTTTTGCATTATTGTGTTTCCAAAGCAGGTCCTTGAACTCTGACAGACCATGGGCAGGTAGGAGCTGATACAAATCCAGGTACTTGCATGGTTTTCTAACAGTGAGGAGAGACACCAACCCCCTGTGCACTGGTGATGGTGTGGGCTGGCAGGCAGGGATGTGCTGTGGGACACAGCTGCTTGTGTGGCTCCCTGAGCTCTCCTCAGCCCTGCTGCCCTCCACCAGCACAGGATTTACACAGTGAAACATCTGTAATGTGTGTACAGCACAGGTCTGTGTGTGCAGGGCACAGCTGGGGCTCAGGGACTGGGTGGGGACTCCCCTCCTGTGGGTTTTGTGCATCCACAGCCCCGAGTCAGGCATCTCCAGTGTCCCACAGTGAGTCTCCCTCTGTGTTACCCTGGGAGAGGAGGCTTTGATTCCAGAGGAAATGTGTTCCCTTTACAGTGGCTCCAGGAAAGGCTGGCTCAGCCCAACGCCAGAGCTGTTGGCCAGGCTGGGTCCTTAGGGAGAAGCTGTCCACAAAGTTGTTAATGTTAAATGTTCTCACTTTTCAGAAGTTCTGTAGCTGTGGATAAATAATTTTTTCTTCATTCCTGTAATTTACAGTGAGATCCTGTTCCACTGCTGTCATTGATTCCTAAAAGAATTATAAATCCCTATTTTAATGAATAGACAATTTGAAAAGAACAAGTTGTTAGATCAGAAAGTTTAATGGTCTTTTAAAACTTGTCTCTTTTCCTTTAAAATTCTTCAAATTGAAGTATCACCAGCAATTGCTGCATCACATTTTGAGTTCACAAAGCTCAGAACAATTCACATGTCAGTGTGGTTGTTGATACCAACCTTTCAGCTGAAGCACCCCTGTTTGCATATTCTAGAGAGCTTTCCCTAAAGTCAGTATGATAAAGAGAAGCCATCCTGTGTGTACCCTCCAATAAACCCTACTTTTACCTGCCCTGTTTGTTGTTCTCAGAAGATACAGTGATGGAACTCACTTTCTGTTCAGCACACTGGTTCATTTGCTGGTGAATTGTAAATGTCAGGATGCAGAATAACTCCACCTTGACTTCCTTTAGTTAAACAAGATTTTCACGGGTAGCTGGGCTGTCGTCCTTCCCTGTGTTCTCTCCAGATGGGTGAACTTGAGGACGTTCACTGGGAACTTGTAGAAAAGCAGAGTTGTGCAATATCCATTGGACAGGTGTTCCTTCTGCTCCCCAACATGAATTTATGGAGCATTTTACTACCAGAAGGCAAAGGTGGAACTGAGGCACTGACTTTAGTTAGCTACAGTCACTTTTCCAGCATTGAATCAGAGTGTCTTACAAATACAGGCATTCAGAACTTTATGAAATTCCTTCAGGCTGAGTAATTTTATTTTCTCCCACACAGCCCCTTTTCTGTCTCCCATAATGGCATTGCCACTCCTTCTGGACCCTACTGGGGTATCTCTGCCATTGCAATCATCTCCCTTTCGTTAATCACTGACTTAATGGTGAGCATTTGCAGCCATCCCAGCAGCTGAATGTGCCATTGGCCCACGAGGAAGCAGCACTGTGTGAGTGCTCTCAGTGACCTGTTCTTCTCTTTTTGGATTTGTATGAGTCTGGCAATCACCTCTGGTGCTGAGGCCAAGGTTTTCATGCTCAGGCTGCAGGAAGAGTGAATTCAGGTTTTATTCACAGACAGGCTGCTGGCTGCACCCTGAGGCACGGGGGGACAAGCCAAGCCAGGGTGCTCGCTGTGCCTGGGGGGACAGATCTCCCCAGAGGGGAGGGATGTGCACCAGGCACCTCAGGGTGCAGCAGGTCAGAGAAGAGGCTCAATCTATGTGTGAGTGAATGCAGAATTTTCCTGCAGTGCTGGGGAAGCCTCTCTCTAAACAGGCCTCGTTTTTTTTGGCCAGGCAGTAGCAAACAGTATGTTCTGGAGGGTGGCTGTGGATGGCTTCCACAAAACAAAACTCTAAAAAGTTAAAACATCACATAGTGAAATATTGCTGAAGAGTGGGTGGCAAAGGTTTCCTCTAATACATTTTTACCATCTAAGCAGAAAAAGCATCTTCAAGGAGAATTGGTGAACGCACTGGGTACCTGCAGTCCTAGTTTTTCTTGCCACTTGATTTTTAATATGAAACCACCCTCACTTTGAAGCTGTTAAACATCAGAATTCTGATAACTAAAGACTGCTGTTTTCCTACCAGTCTGAAAAGATTAAAAAGATGTTGAGAGGAAAACATGTCTCATGACAGTGGGTGCACAATCGAAGTTTCTAAGTAGGGCAGCCCGAGGAGCAGCCAACGCTTTTTAACAGTTATGGGAAAGTCTATGTTTTTTGATGTTCCTATCTGATATCTTTCTGTCTACCTTTTTTTGTACTATCAGACTGTCTACTTATGCTCAAAGAAGGCTTAATAAATGTTTTGCACACTCAGCACACATTTCCCACATAAAAGAGGAAAAATATGCAAACTTCCAAGTCATCCAAGCAACAGAGAATAGGGAGTTCACTCTACCAGCTTGATCTTAAACAGTTTATTTAATTGCTGGGGTTTGTGTCCATAAAATAGCTCCATGTTTTTGTTCCTGTGCTTTTTAAGGATCTCTTTTCAAATGTTAAGCACTGGCTATTTTTCTGTTCTTGATATAGAATATATTTTGCATGTCTTGCATGAGGTTCATGGCTACAAAATAATGCTTGTGCAGGGTTTAGAGTTTTTTCATGACCTCCGAGCTGCTGAGTGCTGTCCTGGTGTGTGACCTATGGGCTGTGTCCACAGCTCTCAGGAACATTTTTGCTGGTTTCTTCCCATAATTCTGTAGGAGAAATACATTTCCTAAAGAATTTAGTGCTTTTGGAAAAGCTTTTGGTGGAGAGGAAGCGTGAATGGGAGCACTTCTAATTATGGTCCCTGGTATTCAGTACAAATATCCAATTTACTGGTTTTTAGATTAATTTTTTTTTATATTATACCAAGCCCTTGATTAAAGGATGTTTTAGAGGGACTGATCATATTAGTTAAATTGCAGACAGAAACCCATATTTTTAATGAAGATTTGATAAAGTTCTGTGGAATTTTTTCTGTTTCCCACCCGATATACAGTGAAGTTATCCAAATCCTGGTTTTAGAAGTGCATGAGTTTAATCTGAACCAGCCAAATGTAGAATATTTTATAATGTTGTATGTATCTCCTTGTTGGCCTTCGTGCTTGTTATCCTTGAAGCTAAACTCACTGAATTGTGGTCAAGTCAGAGGTCCAATTAGCAGAACCACTGAACATATGCAATAAATTCAGCTTGAAAGGCCACATGCACAATCTGCCTTGGGTTGGAAAGCCAAGAGATGCTGTGACCAAACAAGATCCTCAGGGAGGCTGTTCAGAATTGCAGCCCTTTGTTCCCAGCAGCAAAGCCCCTCTCTCCTTGTTTACTACCAAGTGCAAATGAGCAAACGAGGCGGGTGCACTTTTAAAACTAAAACAGTTTGAAGGAAGATGAGAAAAAAGGAGTGAAAGGATTAGAAAGAGCCTTGATGTTGAAATGGGAGCAGCGTTTGGATGGGAACAGCAATGGCAGAGGGGGAAGGAGTGATTGAGGCAGCTGACCCAGAAGTCTGGGTTTATTTTGGCTGTAACTGAGTGCTGGAAGATGAACTCCTCATTCTCAGGAGCTCCTTATTAACTCACAACGTTTTCCCAATGCCAAGTCAGTAGATGAAACCTGGGAGAGAAGGGAGCAGAACAGGGAGGACAAAGCCAGCAAAAATCCATCCTGTGCTGGGGCCTGGGCTCCCAACCCTGCAGAGCTCAGGGAGGACTGCAGTTCCTCCCAGGGCAGTGCCAGGAGGCTCTCTGGGCAGCAGGGGCCATCCTTGGCTGGTGAGGTGGCCAAGGGACATCTCTGTCCCATGGGAGCATCCTCTGCACTGCAAGGGAGCCCTCAAGGAGCTGCTGCCCTGCCTGCATGGCTGCTGCAGGGCTGCAGTGGTGCTTTGCACCCCCCTGCCCAGGCAGAGCTGCTGCCTTGGCTGGGGGAGGCATTCAGGCCTCAAGGAAGGCAAAATGACAAAACCCCTCTGGCTGTGTACAGCAGGGTGAGAAATTTAATTGTTTGGAGGACATCCAAGCAATTGCATCTGATTAAGTCCTTGAAAAGATGATATCTGTTACCTGATTTCGTGAATTTATGCAGGGGATGTAGATAATAGTGTTTTGTCAAGGTCCACATACAAAGAGTTAACCACAAATTAATGGGGGCTTGTCAGATTTAAGGTATTTCTGGCACAGTGTTGAACAATTAATGTACGCCCACAAAATATGAATTGTTCCCTAAAATTGCAGTCTGCTAACCAAAATACATTCTTTTTAATTCTTAAAGTTTAGTGTTGAAAATGAAATTCAGCTTAATGTCTTTCCGTGTGTTTCTTTTTCATTTGCGGTAAAATTTTCTCACATTTTCTTGACAAGTCAAAAATCTGTCCTAGTTTTTTCAAGACATGCTCTCTGTGCCTGCCTGTTTCCTAGAAAATAGTTGTCCAAACGAGTTGTTTGAGAAAGGAGCAAAGGTCATATCCCAAAAAGGAAAATAAAGTCACAGATTATATTCATATTCAAACTTAGTAATATCTTAAGGGTGATTGAGGAAATACACAAAAAGGAAAACTAAAACTTGAAGGGAAGCAGGAGGAGATGGGGCAAAGCTAGCCAGCAAAATCCCCGCCAGAGCTTCTGGAGGCTTCTGACTGGAACTTTATAATTCATTGGGTCCTCCTGTTCATTCAGCGTTGTCTGTTTTAGTTATTCAAAATGGCATTTTTTAATAAACGTGTGCTCAGTAGTGATAGTTGATTTTGTTAATATCAGTTATTGATCAAATGACCATTCAGTCCTGTGCCTCTTGGATAGTTTTATTAATGCAAACATAAATTAAATATCTGAAGCCTTATTCACATGAGGGCTGCCAGGAACCAGTTTTATTTTGTAGGTAGCCAGTTACTGCAATTCAGTAAATGCCACTGTCTGTGGTTCTTATATCTGACAGTCACAGATTAGGGCTGCATAGCTTCAGGGAGCATTTCCTAGCAGTAAAATTTAGGTTTCACACGTGGTGACCTTATTTTGAGCACATCCTGCTGTTTGGTGAGGAGGCATTGGTGGCTGCTCGGGGGAGGAGGGTGGCAGGAGAGGACAAGGTCAGGGTGACTCAGGGGGTTGTGTTGTCCAGCCTCAGGGTGACAGGATGCACGTGCCAGACCCAGAGTGTTTGGTAGCAGAGCAGTAACAAAGATGCAGGATTTGGGACTGCCCTCTGCAAGGAGAAAAGGGTGAGTTGTTTTCTGGGAGACTCTGCTGGTACTGGGTACGGACAGTGCAGTTAGGGGAGCAAGCCTGGTCCTTCAGCCTTTCACTGTTCATGGCCTGCTGATATTTTAGAGAAAGATTTTCTTCACTTCTGATTATATTGAAAGCATCAGGGCTTCACTTTAAAGGATGCTGCACTTCTCCTTAGTCTTGGAATTTTCAAAAACCTTAGAGCCATGGGTATTGTTGCCTTTTCTGAGTGATGCTGGCAAAGGCAGTGGGAGTGCACATGGGAATCCAGCACTGGCAGCACAGCCTGCAAAATGAGGGGAATTCACCCATCTCATCAGGAAGGAAGGACTTAAAACTTCCCCTCTAGAAAACCTTTGCATTAGAGCAAGGAAAACTTCTCTTTGCTTTTGAAACCCCTTGGTGCTGAAGATCTGTGTGCTATTGCAGTTGAAATGCATAGGAGAAAATGATGCTGTGTACTAGGCATAGATTTTGGGTTTCAGAGAACAAGTAACTTGCAACTAGATAGATTGATCAGCTTTATGTGTTCAGCTGATAGCAAAGAAAAGCTTTGGGCAGCTTCTGGGTTTGAAATATGTGTTTTTTACTTCTGCTTCCAGACAGAAAAGCATCTGGAGGAAAGGTGCACTGTTGTTTCTCAGAGCTCACAAATGACTAAGCAAAGTGCATTACATCTTTGCTTTTGTTGTTGTGGGTCTGGTTTGTCAAAAGTGCCAAATATTCTGGCACTAATCCAGCCAAGTCCCTAAGCCTGCACTCAAGCCTGTTAGTGATTGGGGTGAGTACAGAGGGAGCAAAGTGAGCTTAAAGGTGAGACCAGTCTGGAGGGATGTGTGATTACCTCACCAAAAGAGAGTTTTCAGGAGGAAAGGTCTATCCCAAAATGCTCTGGGTTATCCCAGCTCTCAAGGATGTGTGTCAGCACCCAAGAGCAGGATTTGACATTATTGACCTTGAACAGTAGATGGAAATCTGATCAGTTAAAAAACTCAATTTCTTCATAGACCCTTTTGGAAAACTGGTGTTATCAATATTTGTACATCGGTGGTCAAACACTGTGAGAAGACCCTGAAGACATGAACAGTGATAAATTGATTACATATGGCATGGAAGGCCACCTAGCACTAGTGACAGTTGAAAATGTCATTCTTCTTATTAATTAATATTAATAATTATTATTAATTCAGATATACTTATTAAGCAGCTAATTAACTCATTATATGGCTAGTGTTACAGAGGTATTAATCCTATACATAAAGTGTAAGTATATAAATTCTCCTTTGGGTAGTTATTTGTATGCCACAAACAGCTGTAACTTTGAAAGATACTGGCCAATGCCTAGAAGCTAAATCAGGTCAATTTTTTTAGCTGAGATTCTTCATTTGAAAAATACAGAGTTTAATATGCTCAAAGTCACAAATTTAAGCTCAACAAAGCATTTAAGTCAATAACAAGGTGAACACATTCTGGAAAAGTATGAAGAAGCAAACACCAAACTAAACAACCCATAAAATGCTTATTAAGTTCTGAAAATTAAAAGTTCCATCATTTGAAAGCTTTGTTTTGGCATGTTGAACCAAAGGATTTTTTTCTTCGTTAGTTTTTTGTGTTTTGAAATTTCTTTGCATGTGTTTTTGGAAGCTGAAAATTTTGGTTACAATGTGTCATTTGAAGTCAGAGAGGAATTGCTGAAATCATTTCTGTGTAACCTGGTGGGGTTTTTCTCCCAGATATTTTTGATTTCTGTGAGCAAAGGGGGCCTTTTCAATCACTCACTTTGCTCTCGTTGTGACAGCCCTTCAAATACATCATGACCTGATAGCAAAATCAGTCTTGTGAAAAGTATTAGGGATCAGCTTACCCTAGGTCTGCAAGTGAAATGAAACCTTAGCCCAAGGTGATTGCATTAGGCATGTGCTGTCATTCCTGTCACATCTGTGTGCTGGAGGCTCAAATAAGCAGTAAAACAGTTAAATATCAGTGATATTTAGAAGAGTGCATTCTTGGTGACATTGCACAAGTAGAGCTCATCTTGTAAAGCAAAGGGAATCAATTTTCCTAAGTGTCCTCCCAAACGCAGGGGTGAAACGTGAGCATCCCCAGTGTCAGTAATGCAGGCATCTCACGCTGTGTGCTCCCCCAGCCCTGTTCCACTCAGCGCTCGCTAATCACCACTCACTGAAATCTGGGCTGCCTGCTGCATGGGGTGAGTTATCACCTGCAGGTTCAAGGTCCTTCACCTTCCCAGCCCCTCAGGGGAAGGCTTTGCACAGAGATGGATGTCAAGGGGAGGCCAAGGCCCGCAGAAAAACACATCAGTTCTGTAGGCGTGTCGATTTACATTTGTGTGTTTCCCTTTTTTTCAGGATAATGGACTTTTTTTCGTGTTTTGAAACCTTTTAGAAACTGATTGAGGTCAATGGAATCAAACTTAAGATGGCAAAGTAGACTATTTAAAATCACAGCTATTATCTATTTTAATTTTCTCTGCTGGAGTGTACCCCAAAACATTCATTATGTGGAGGGTATAATCTCTGAACAAATGACATGGTGGAATTAATGAACAATTAACTATGATCATACGTTATAAACAGAGCTGATTAGAATTCACACATGCCTGGGTTTTAGAAAGACTCTTTTTTGACTGGGCTTTGTGTGCTGAGATAGGACCACACAGCTCTCATTTCTTACTTGTTGTGTGAGCATAACATCATTTCCTCTGAGGTAAGGCCACGTCTCTTAGTTTTCATAGCAACCAGACAAAGAATTAATCTAATCTTCAATTTACTATGTGTGGGGAGAGTAGGGGAGAGGGAAATGTGTCAATTTGTCTAGAATGCTTAAGTTATTGACTTCCTCCTATAACCTGGAGACCATTCCCCAATATCCCACATGGGATAAATCAGAATATCACAGAGCTGGAAGAAAGGGATTATCTGCTGCTAGTATCTGCAGCTGCAGAGTGGTGTGTGCAGCATGGAATGCAGTAACTGTGCTGTGCAATTAATTTACTGTCTTCATTAAGTCAGAGCAGGGTCAGGTGAACCGTGTAAACTCCATCTGAATTCACAGTGGGCTCCGTGCATGCTATTTACACTTCTTTCCCCTCACTTTATTTAACTTCCACATGCATGTGTTGAATAAATGGATACTGTTACAAATTAGGATGCTTTCAGAACAATAATGTCAGGTACTGTGATTGTGAGCATTTTCAGCCTTAAAGGGAAAGTGCTTCTGGCATTTTAAAATAGAAGCAGGCCCTGAGCTCTCCTAATGTCATTGGGGACAGGCGAGGATTTGTTTCAGGAGCTGCAGTGCAGCACCAGGCAATGACTGGACACACAGCTCGATGATTTTGCATCACACAAAAGCTCTGCCTTCCCTCTTATTGCCTCACTGCTCTGATCATCCTGAAAAGTGAGACAAAAGAAGTGGCCCACTGCACACTGACCTTCACTGTAACAGCAGAAACCCTTCATTATTTCATTGCAATACTTGATACCCTCAAGGGCAATGCGTTTGAAACTGGGAAATTTCATTTGCAGGAAGCAGGCATGCAAAGTTTCCATTACATAAGGAGAGGTGGAGTTGTACACATGTACTCTGTGTGTATTTGTGCTTCTCAAAATATATATACTTGAGGGATGCTTAAACAGTAATTTACAGTTAGAGAGTTCTCCAGTCAGAGACCATTTTATCTGAATAATTTGTTTTCAAGTGATAAAAAGTTGTTTCTGAAGTAGGAACGTGTACGTACAACACTCTAAGTGGGGGAATGGTTGGTTTGAATGAAACAAAGTTGTGGTGAAATGGAACTTTTCATAGGTCTAGCACACTTACTGGGTGTTCTCCACCAGTGACATTCTGTGCTGCTGAGGGCTGCCTGCCAAACAGTAAATAACTGCCCTGGAGGGCTTTTAGCAAAACCCTCACAATTCTGAGGCCATTCATGTCCGTGACATTGTTGGTACTTCAGGCTTTGGTCTCTCTCTTCTTTGCAAAGGTGAATGTGGGGGTGTGAAATCTGCACTTTGTGCAGGCACTCAGCCCTTCTGGGACTGCAGCTGCAGTGCCTTGAGCAAAGGCTGGCAGTGAGTGTAGATCAGCCCCAGCACCCTTGGGGGCTGTGGTCCTGTTTGAAGGCCACAGAGCAGCCTCCATCTGTGCATCACAAAGGGAATACTGTGGGAGCCTGGCTGCAGAGAGCTATGGGGTGCCTGGATCACTGTGTTCAAGTGGGAGAGAAAAATGTGACAGGTTTGAGGTGGAGGTCTAGGAGAGAGCAAAAGTAGATGCAAAATAAGCAGCAGGCTTTGTCCTTCTTGGTTCTTTCAGCTTTCACAGACTGGAGAAGAGCAGCTCCCTGGGCCTGGAATATCCCCTCCCACATGCTTAGTTTTAGAGCTGCTTGACTCTGTTGGCTGCCCTGCCTTGAGCAGATTTACAGTTTCTGACAGTGGTTGTCGATGTCAAAACTTGCCATTAGAAAGGATTTTTTTTTTACCTTCAGTGGGAGGGACAGTGATATTTTGTTCTCCCATCTCACAGTATCAGGGAGTTCTAAGGCAGTGAGATTTGAGAGTTTAACACTCAAGAATGGAAGGCTTATCTTAGTTGGTGTCTGGAGTCCCAGGACTTTCTGGTTTGGCAGTGATTTGCTTTTAGCTTTAGAGTTCACTGCTGTTCCCTTGTTTCTGGGGTGGATTATGCAGGCATCATAATTTAAGGCCCAGTCATCTTTGTTTCCAGAAACTTGATTGCAAATTTGACCCCAAACGTAATTGTGACAGAGCAGTGTGAGTTTTCAGAATCTGACTCTAAAAGTTATGTTGCTGTCACATCTCTGAGCTTTAACATTAAAATATTTTAATTTCCTCTTACGAAGAAACTGAAGAAGAGCTGGTTGGTGAACATGAATCATGAGTCACAGCATCAGTAACACCCAGGAGTGTGTGCTGAGGTACAAATGGGCTGCCTGGGAGGGAGCAAAGGCAGGTGTGATCCGCCTGTTCCCTGGCTGGACAGGGAGTGCTGACTAATCAGGAGGTTTGAGCTCCAGAGAAAGCTCCAGCCTTCCCTGTAGGTGTAACTTCTCCCAGAATTATGGGTGAAGACAGACATATCATTTTGGGGCTTCATCTTCCATGGAAAACAAAGTGAATGCTACCAGAGGCTGACTTTTCCCAATACTTTCCACATTCCTCCTTCTTCCCTCCATCACACTGAACATATGTTGGGTACCTTCTATCTAAGAGTTGGCCATATGTTGAACAAGTCCTATAGGAATGGATTTCCAAGTGCCAGAAAATGCTCTTCTGTGGCAAATTGACAGGAAGACTAATGCTTTTACCCTTTAATAACGTTTTAACATAAGCAGAGGTTTGAAGGAGGGCCTGAGGTTTCTTAACAGTGGGATGAGAAAAGAAATAATCATGAGCAGTGGTATGAAAATTGCCCCCTAGCTCAGGTAATTTTTATTAAAGAAGAGGAGAGTTTAGGCCTAATTTGTTTTTAGTTTGTGCCTTATGTGTGTAGAGCTGTTTGTGTGAAAGGAGTGCTACAAGATTCAGCTCTGTTAATGGTCAATCTCTCATCTCTTTTGGTTCAGATGTAAATAGTTCCATGATGTATAAAACCTCAAAGAAACAGACCCTAGTGATCAGGTTTATCCCATTTAATGTTTCAAGGAGGAAGAGTTAAGAGCTTTCCATTTAAACCTAGCAGCCAGCATGCACATGGCAGGGAAGAATCAGAACAGCTGAACACAAAGATTTTTTGCCATTATTTAGAATCAATTGGAATATGTGATTTCTTTGAATATGTATATTTTACTTATAGAGAAAGTATGGTAGTTGCTTGCAGACAGAAGTCTCTGTATGAAAAAGAATCAATACATTTAATTTCAGTTGCATCCTCTTTTGCTGCCGAACACTGACATTTCTCCAAGGAACAAGGGATTCCAGGGTTCCTCAAAGAAGAAAATTGTGTAGGTGGGGTTTTCTTGCAGCATCATAAGAAAGCACCCTTCAAATGGAAGCTTTTGAGTGTATATATAGCATAGACGTAGAAGCAAACACATTCCTGTGGGTGAGCAAATATAAACTCCCAAAGACTACAGAAACTGAAAATGAAAGCGGCCAATTAATCCAGAAACTTTTCTGCTCTGCTCCTGATCTGGCCTCAGGTCTTCACAGTAATTAGAGAAAAGAATGATTTCTGGATTGTTTTTTCTTTCCTTTGGTTTCTTTGTTTGTTTATTCATTTTAGACTGGGAGAGGAAGATTTTGGATTGTCACCAGACAATTCTGTGCACTGCAGAGATAACTTGTTATTTGTTGCCTGTGGCTTCTCAGGACACTGAGAAGTCGGAATAAGTAGCACATCTTGGGAAACCACTTTGGCTGTTGTGGAATTCAGCACATCCTCAGTGTTGTGGCTGTTCACTGTTTTGCTTGTTCAGCCTGGTTTCTTTTTTTAAGTTAAATTAGTAGAGCTTTTCTTTATAGTGTTGAGTCTCACTTTTCTCCTTGATGTTAGTACAGTATTCGGTTCTCAATGTAACCATAGGAAGTCTAAGGCAAACTGTAATATTTATACTCCTTTTGAGGGTTAGCATTAGCCATCTTTTAAAAAATGATATTTGTCATGCACAAATGTCCATTACAATTTGTCTGAGTTCACATGTACCTGTGTGTACACACACTGAAGTTATTGGGTACCCTCTATAGTTACTACAAAATGCCAGTGAAGTGACACAGCCACTGTGACATAGAAAGAATATTAAATATTTTGCAGCACTAGATTACATTTCCCAGCATTTCTTCTGCACTGATTTCTGCCCTGATAAAATGAATAGCTCATCAATACCTCAGTAAACACCAACTGCAGCGTGCAGCTTTATTTTTCCCTCATTAAACAATTGACAATGCATTCAGTCTCGCAGCCCAGCTGATCATGAGATAAAGTGTGACTAAGAAGGAGATCATCTGGTGGTGCTGCCGTGTTTGGTGGGACACAAAGGGCCCCCTCTCCTCTCCAGCCTGCCCGTGCAGCTCCTGCAGTCAGCGGGAGCGGTGCGTGCCTGTTGCAGGCACGTTCTGTGCCTGGAACACTTGGCCCATTTCATCACTGCCATTAGCCACGCCATGGGGACATTCAAGACAAGCACAGCCACTCCTTGGCTGCTTGCACATTTAGCTGGGTGCAGTGTTAGGGGTTTAGAGGCTGAGCCTCCCCTTCATGCTTTTGTGGCCCACACAGAGTCCTTGCACGGGGTGTCTGTGCATCATTCATGCTTTGCAAGATGACTGAGGGTGGTGTTAGACATATCCATTAACTATCCAAGAAGGATTTTCCTGTTTTTGGGATATGACTGCTGTCTTGTGGACACAAGCACCCCCACACGTAAGGCTCCAACTTGTGAAGGTACAACTTGCATTGTTCACACCACACCTTTGCTGGAAGGACCATCTCTGGGTGGCCAGCAGGTGCTACAGGTCCCATGTATGTGACCTCTGAGCAGAGCTTCATTCTGTTTCTGAATGTCTGTGGGCACAGGAGAAGGGAGCTGAGCCTATCAGATCTCTTCCACGCTTCTTTCATGCACAAAATTCTAAAACTGAGATTAATTTGGACTCATGTCAGGGGGCTGAGAAGCTTCCTTTGGAAAGTTCCTGCTGCCAAATGTTTCATTGCTTTTTCACGGATGGAGATATTCTATAGCAGTAATTATTCAGCCTTGTGTGCTTTTCAGTAGTGGCTTTTGCCCTTGTCACAGGAGGGGCAGTGGAGTGGCAGTGGTGTGTTATGGCCTGTGCTAGGCAGGGCTGACCCCTGTTGGCCTCTCGGTTTCAGTGTTCCTCTGTATCTCAGTGCCTGGGAGCTGAACAGCTTTGCTTTTTCCTAGCAGCCAGCAAGGGACCAGGGACCTGTGGCTCACAGGCCAGACACAGCTGGGAGCTCCTGTGGATGCTGTGGTGTGGGTGTCTGGGCTGCTGAGGACACTTGGAAATACTCAGCCCTCTGGAAAGGGTCAGCTCCCTTAACGTGTGTGAGAATTTGTTGCAGCTCTTTTCCCAGCCAACCCTTTAGCAAAAAAAAAAAAAATGCACTGGGACTGTGTCTGCTGCTGCCCTAGAGTTGCCTGTGTGTCCAGAACTTGACTGTCTCCACGTGAAGCCTTTATCACACTTTCTGTCTGTATCGTGGACCATATCTCTGTGACCTTTCATCTGGGCAGACTCTTGTGTTCCTAAAATATGGGTGGAGTTAAGGTGGGAGAGCTGTGCCAGGAGCACAGCAGCATCCAGAGAGTCAAGGTGGCCTTCACAGCAGAGTTTATTCAGGTCCAGCCTGCCAGAATCAAAGGTGAAGACAGGTTGATTTGCAGGAGACTCTGCAATTGCAATTGCCAGCTTATTGCAAGTGTTGACAGGAACTCAGTTCAGAAGCAGAAAGCAGGGACAGAGTACTCATCTATGAAACATTTACATCTTTTTTCTTAGCTGTTGTTCTTGTACAGATGTACCTACATTGTGTTTTTTGTTCAGTGTTGTCTTTTTAGTGCTTATAGAAGTTGATCATAACTGGGAAAATTTCTTTCTTATTTAAGTAGGGGAGCTCGTACAACCAACTGTACCTTTGCATGGATCAGCTCAGGTGTCATCCAGTGGGTTTTTTTGCACTTTCCTCAGTGTATTGTTCTCAGTCCAGGGTTTTATGGGCTGATGGAGCCTTAGCCTTCTGTGTGGAGCCATAAACAGACTGTGTGGTGTTTGGCACGTACAGCCTGGAAATGGCTCCTGTGTTTTACAGCACATGGATCTACAAAATCACTGACAAAACAGAGTTAGGGTTTTCATATCCTGGGGGAATAAAGGGTCCCCACACAGACCCAACTGCACGAGGGGTACCAATGGCAGCGTGGCAGGCTCAGAAAGCTTCATTGCAAAAATTCTAAATGGTCTTTTTCCACAAAAGCCAAGCTCTGGCACTCATGCACGTGAATTCTAAATCAATCTGATTGATCTACCTCATAAGTATGATTCCGGTATGCTCGCTCTTCTTATAAAACAACCTCTGATAGAACTGAAGTGAATAATTCTATATTTGGCAATTATTTATGAACTGCAGATCTCATAAACACAGCAGATGCATTTCCTGGATGGCAGCCATTAGTGCATCTGGGGATTTATTTACTAGTTGCTGAAAATACTGGACTGGAAGGGAAAAAGAAAAGATGCTGCTGCTTCTTCCTAATTTTCACTTAATTTCTGAGGTGCTCCACTGCATTCCTTCCTCAGATTTGTCATGTTAAAAACAACCCTTGACATCTCTCAGACATTTAATTGTCTTCCAAAGTAATAGCCTTGTAGGATATCCTGCAGGCCCTGCTTCTCAGGGATTTGTACCTGAAACCGTTTGGGGCAGCAGCCTCTTAATTTCTTTGAAGAAAAATAAGAAATCCTTACAAAGGATTCTTAGCTGGTTATTGTTACTGTGCAGAGTGTGGTTAAAAGTTAGAATGTTTAAAGTAGTTGAGAAGTGAAATTGGATCTGTCGATGCCTGAAGATTTTCTGTGATCTACACAAAAGTACAAACCGAGGGCTGTCGTGGAGCCAGGCACAATTCCCGTGTGCCCTGAATGCACCTGCTCCCCTGGGCTGGTGCAGGGCCTCAGCTCACCTGGCAGGCACCAACAAACCGCAGCCCCACCCTGAAACCTTGGGGATGGTAAAAAAAACCCAAACAACCCAGATATTGGGATATAATGGAACCCTTGCTCATTTTTGCTGTTTCACAAATGTAAGTGAGCAATTATTCCTGATTTCAAAACTAAGTAGTAATAAAATGGAGAGAAACACCTGCTTTATGCTCATCTTGAGGATTTTGTTATTCCAGTGACAAGATGTTACTTTATCTACATTTCTTTTGGTTTCTTTTGTCCAAAACTTGTCCTGGTATGGGGAGTATTTTGATACTGTCTTCCTTCTGCCTATTCTCATTCCTCTTGTCTTCCACTGTTTCTTTCTTTCTTTCTTTCTTTTTCCCCCTTAATGGCTTTCTTCTGAGAAGGAGATTTCCAGTTGTAATAAGGACAGGCCAAAAGGATGGCATTTGGATTTGTGGGTTTTTTTGCCTTCATGCCTGAGGTGAAAAGAGGGATGATTTCAGGCCATTAAACATGCAATAAGGCATGAATATCTTTGGGTTTAGAATTTTCTCTTGCTGAAATTTATAGAGATTCAATTTTAATATAGACTTAGTCTAGGGAAGAGCATGTTTTTCATGATATAGAGCATATTGCTCCATGTGTGAGTATTTCAGTTGTGAATCTTTATGGCATTGGAATTGAATCCCTCTGACTTCCTCAAGAGGCAATGTCAGAGACAGGGTTTGCAGTATCCACTTCTGTTTGTGGAGTATATTCATCTTTAATGGGAAAGCAAATACTGGGGTAATTTCTTTTGCTGTGCATGATCTTATTCACTCGACACGCTTGCCGTACATTGTATTTTGTAGGTAAAGTAAGACAGTTAAAGACATACAGTAAAGTATATGCCAAGTCAAATACTCATAGAAAAGAACTTCTAATACACTTATGAGAACATACCTGGTTTTGTGGTAGGCTGTCACACTTGGTATGTCATTGGCATTTTCCATATTGAGGTGAGACCAAAAGAAAATATTTAGCAAGAGACTGAAAGCTTAGAAGCACAGATAAAAACATTCCACTTCCGTACTGATTGCTTCTTATCTTTGTGATAGTTGTGAGCTTTGATGTCAGCACCAGTTGAATATTTTTGAAGATGATTTTGGCCTAATTTTGTTTTTAAAACAGTACTATTAAAAAAAAAATCTGTAATTGCCCCTCTAAACAGCTTAACTACAAATATTCTTCTAATCTTAATAGAGTTTGTCATTTTGAATATGAATTCATTTTCAGTCTTCAAAAATGTCTTGGGGCTTGTTAATCTACAGTGTGGTTATGAATGTCATTTGTGATAATTCTCCTCTGCTGTTTCTTTCCAAGAAATATCTTAAATTTTCTGAGGGGCCATTAGGGTTTGATTCAAGACACAGCAGTAACATATAGCTCTTGGGTACACGCTTCTCTGTTACCTTTTGTGCAAGAAAACAGCATTGAGATGCAGCCTTCCAAAGTGAACTGTGTCCCTAAAAATAGATTAATTGATAGAAAAAAAACAACCAAACAAAAAACAGTGTGTGGAAGGGGACTGAAAAGAAGACCCTTTTCTCTGCCAGTGGGTCTTCAAGCACTTCTGGTAACACTGCTCATGCATTGGCTTCCACGTGAGGCACTCAGAGAGGCACTGCAGGATGCTTTACTGGACATTTTAAACAGCAAAGTGTGTGTAGTGTGTGCTCCTTAGGGCATTTTGTAAGCTGGAGTCTGCTGCTGAGACACATCTGTGTGTGCTGGCTGTGTGTCTGTCAGAACCAGGCTTTTCCTTGTCACAGGAGCTCCCTCCTGTCATTGCACTGCAGTCTCACAAGGAGAACTTGCAAAGCTGGGTCTGCACATAGTCCATGGTGGAAACTTCTGCTGGTGCCTCCCTGCCATTGCCCAGAATTCACTCTGAGCCTGTAGGCTCATGGCTCTCACTCATCTGAGACCCATTAGAGGCCCACGAGTATTTGCTGCTGAGGCATCTTTGCCTTTTGTTGCTGCTTGAAAAGTAAGTGGAAAATACCTGATATCTGGGAGTGCTACAGAGCGAGCTGGGTCACACACAGGAGGACAAGGGATATGTGAGCAATAAAGGGAAAGAGGGTCCACAAGATTGTTTCAGGTGAGGGGTTGCCATTGTGATGGTGGGTTGGAAAAGGATGTGCTGCACAAGGGGTGAAGGCAGATGGTGCAATCCCCCTGTCAGGAGCCAGGCTGTGGTGAAAGCTGCCTTCAGCCCCAGACATGTGGGCTGTGGAAGTGCAGAGCTGGCAGCAGGAGAGGTTCCCTTGCCAGCTCCCAGCCCGTGCTCTGTGCAGCAGCACCATCGATCCAGCGGGAGCTGGAGTGGGACCGCAGGCTGCTGGAGTGCCCCGCTCCAGAGGGGCTCCTGCCTCCGTTGGTGCTGAGCTTCAGCATCTCCCTCAGGTCAGTAGGTCCTGCCTACAAATGTGGGTCACTTGGCACTCTTCCTTCCTGCTGGTGTCACCAGGGATAACGCCGTGACATCAGTAAAATGGCTGCCATCAGCAGGACGCCAGCACTGTCAGCTGTAATTAAAGTCTTTGCCCTAAATAATCCCTTTGGGATTCGGGCAGTGGAGGGACTTGCTGCGTTCCCCCTGTCTCTGCTGAACTGAGTGTCTGCCCCCAGAAAAACACAGCCTTGTGCCCCTGGTTTGGCAGATGTTCCTGGCTCACAGCCCACAGGAACAGGGTGTGTCCTTGGCTCTGGAGGGAATCAGTTTAGCCAGGCAAGGCCCTGGTGGGATAATCCTTGGATCTGACAGTTTTCTTTATGGAATCACAAAACATACAGAGACTTTGGAGGAGGTTGCCTCTCATCTGAAGAAGAAGTGAACCAAGTGGACAGTGTGGACTCACACAGTGGTGGTGGTCCTGTCTGCAGGAGCAGCTTCCATCAGATTAAAAGGTCAGGAGCAATAGCAGAATGGGGCAGTAGTGCTTGTACACACAAGAAACCATCTCAGCCTGATACCTGTCCATTCCTGGGCCCTGAAACAAGGGCAGCTTGGTTTCAAGCTAGGAATTTTTGTGTGTGTTTTGGATTTTTTGTGCTTTGGTTGGGTTTTGGGTAGTTTTTTGTTTTGTTGGTAGGATTTTTGTTTAGAGTCTTGATATAGACGACTTGGCCTCAAAATTGCTCTGACTGGTTGAATCTAACTTTTCAGGTGCATTTGAGGATATGGTCATAGCTGTGAATCACAGAAAACACCAAACCAAATCAACAAAAAAATAAGCTAAAACTCCAAAACCAAGGCAAAAAACCTCCCAAAAAACCACCACCACCACCACCAAAAAAAAACCCCAAAAATCCCCCCCCAAAAAAACCAACAAAAAAACCCCCAAAAAACAAAACAAGCAAACAACCCCCCCTAAACCTCTACACATCTTTTCTGTGTGGAAAAGATCCTCTTGGCTACTTTGAGCTCTGTTTGGGCAGTTTGTATCCCACCTAAATCTCTGATCCAGGTGCTTGCTGCTGGCTGGCTGGCTCTGGGCTGACACACAAGGGACAGGGACTTACTGCCTCTCCTGCCTTTTGTGCAGTCACCAAGAAGTGACCTCAGTCTGAAGCCCTGTTGCTTCTATCCCTCACACCATACAGAATGTAGCATGGGAAGAAATGTTATTTTCCTTTGTTCTTGCCCAGTTGCTCACCAGTGGAAAGGGACCTCCTCAGCCAGCTGGAGGTGAAAGTGCCTTTTCCTGGAGGAGGGCACTGTGAGGAAGTGCCACCACAAAATGGGACACTGGGTCCTGGCAGCTCTCCGGTGTCTGCAGGTGGTGGCTCTGGCAGCTGCTGTGCTGTTCTCTGGAGAAGGCTCTCTGAATCTCAGTCTCCAGAGATACTTTGTGTCAAAACCTGATTTATGCTGTTTGGTTAATTTTGAACCGCATATTCCTCTTGCCAAAGCTGAGAGAGGATGAGAAGTACTTGGTGAAAAAATGTTTTATAATTGCATGTAGTTTTATGTCTATCGATTGTGTGTTACATGAGTTTGCTGAAGGATCTCCGTCAATGAATTCCTATAAAAGCTAATATCATACTGAAAAAATTGCCAAGCAAAGATAATCCAATTAGGCGGCTGCACATAGCTGAGTTTCTAAATTATTGATATTGTCTTAAAATGGGCTGCCTTATAGTGCAGTAAAAGCTGCAGTGTAGATGATATATTTAGCTGTAGTCACATTGTGATATCACTGTGCAGGATTTTTTTTAAACGGTACACAAAAGATATTTTTAAAGAGACATGTTTTTTTACAGAGCAGGTACAGAAAAATATGTTTAAAATGAGAGCATCTGGGAAGTAAATAATAGGACTTGTGCCTGCACTTTTCTTTTGTTTATCTTCAGGGAGATGGCTCCTGTCTTTACAGCTCAGCATTTGCACCGTGCCATTGGCAAAACTCAGGCCAAAATCCCAATCTTCCATGCTGCAGTTGCCCAAAGGGAAGTCCAGTTGCAGCTCTGCATTTGCTGAAAGGGAGTATTTTTCTACTGTGGCTCTTAAAATGAATAAATAAGCCCCCCCCAAAACCCTAGAATAGTTGAGGAAGTTGAGTGTCAGCTCCCTGTGCCGTGTGGAGTGGCACCACAAATCTGTCAGGCAGAATGATCCAAAACTGCTCAGAGCTTCAGTTTCTTAAAGCTTTCAAACTCAGCAAACAGGCAGCAGCTGTGACACACTGATGTGATGTTTTGAGGGAAGATAAGGAGCAGCTAAAGAGGAGTGCTCTGCACTAATGCAATCCAGAGGTGATATTAAAGCCGTGGATCACGGTGGCAGAGCCTGTGTCCAAAAACAAAGGGACAAAACGTCCTCCACAGACAGATTAAAGAAGTGGTATTGATTACTGTCTCTGTTATCAAGTGTCTGGGACACTAATCAGCATCTCAGTTATGCATTTTAGTAACAAAGAAGAGCAATGATTCAGTGGTTGGGAAGGCAGAAGGATTAAGTGGGAAGGAAAAAGAATCATTAAGATATGTGCTCAGCTGCTGTCCACAATGGAACATTAAAACCCATCATGATTGATTTTTGTTTTCTAGAGGGACTATATAAAATATTACTCCAACTGAATATCCTATTTTCAACTTAACCTGCATGAATTTACTGTTTCCCATATGTTTTTGTTGAAAACAGCTTGCAAAGGCTCACATACTCCCCGAGTAAAGGCTTTGTGCCAAAGCAGGAATTAACCCATTAGTCATTTAACAGTTAAAAGCGACTGTTAAATGTAGTGTGTAAATCCCTATGAGATATTTCAGTTCAGCACTTACTGCTGCAGTTATGGTGGTGCTAAAACATGAATGGAGAGAAAACTGGGTACTTGCTCAGATCAGATGTCCATGGCAGCATACAGAAGAAATGAGGAAAGGGGCTGTTTGGAACATCTTTGATGTTGGAAGTGAGAAGGGTGTCCCAGCTTTCAGCTGTCTCTGGGATCAGGCTGATGGCACCTGAATTGGGACCCTCATACCCTTCAGTAATCCATGGGAGGGGAGTGACACCTCCAGAAGCTGACTGGGCACCACTTCAGAGTAGTTCAGGCAGCCTCTCCGTGGGCTGTTCCTCACTTTCCTATGTGGACACCTGAGGTCATCCAGGACAAGCTTGGCTCTGTGTGCCTGGCCAGACCTTGTTCTTTTGTGTGTTGGAATTCACTTCCCCGTGCCCAGGCTGTGCCAGCTCATACCCCTGAGGTCAGATCCTGTCTGCCAGTGGGGGTTTTGTGGCCTTGCTGGCCTGAGAGGGAGCTGATCAGGGTGTTGTGATTTATGGCTGTGAGTTTGTTGTCCAGGGTAACAGAAGTGATCACCTGTGCAGGAGGGCTCTAAATTCTGCTTGGCAGGGATGCTTTTTAAACTGCTGTCAGCTGATTGTGTTTAAACAAAATAAAATATATACATAAATACAAGCTGGAATTTCCAGTTTGCACTTCCTGCAGAGTATGTCTGAAGAAAGCAAATCTCTCTTACTAAGCTGTGTTTCACTCTACAGTTCCTGAGACCTCATTAATAAAACTGTCCCAAAAGAAGAAGGAACACTATTTTTGCATTTAATCCTCACAGGTTTTCCCTATTCTCCCTTGTCCTCTATATATTACATAGCTTAAAAGGTGTCTTTCAAAAAAATATCGAGCACATTATTCCCTGTCGCTAGGAATCCAAGCCATTTAGGCTTAGTATCTAGTTTACTGGCTAATTGTTATAACTGAAATTGCACAGCCATAATTTCTGGTAATTGGGGATGTAGTGAAGATAAGCTGAGTGCCTGGCAAGTTGAAAAGTGGAAAATGTTAGTCAAACTGAGACTATTTACATTAATTTTGCAGACATACCTGAGACTGAGTGTTCAGTGGCATTGACCTGTTGCTATTATTTGCATCTTCCCTTTGTATTTCTATCATTATCTATTATATTGTATTTTCAATGAAAAAAAACATATCTATTTTAATTTGAAGAATCCTGAAGGACTCCATGAACTGAAATTTTTTTTTTTTTTTTTTTTTTTTTTTTTTTTTTTTTTTNTTTTTTTTTTTTTTTTTTTTTGTTTTTGTTTTTTTTTGTATATCCAGTATGTTTCTGTGTGTGAAAAGTAAAAGGAAAAAAGTAGTGTAAGAAACCTCTAATGTTGGCATTGAAAATGCAGCAAATGCAGCCAGGAGCTGAGGTCAGCAGATAAAGGTTACTAATGTAGGTAATTGCCACTGCTCTGGGAGCTGGGCTAGGGAGAACTTAATTCCCTGAGCTGAGATTTTCTCATGACATCCATTTACCTCTAAGTTTGCAGAAGGCATGCTGGGATCTTTGGAGCCTGTACACTTCAAAGGGGTATTGTGCTTGATCCAAGGTATGAGCAGTAATAAATAAGTGAACTACAGCAGTGTAAAGACGTGGGGGAGCTTTTTGATGTAAATTTGCACAGTGTACAGGTGTGTGAGCATTGGAACAAGCTGCCCAGGGAAGTGGTGGAGTCACCACCCTTGCAGGTTTTTAAAGATGTGCACAGGTAGCACTTAGGGGTGTGGGGATGATGCCTATTAGTTTGAACTTTCATGTATTTCAGATTCTGTGCTGCCTAGGGGTTCTGAGCCTCATGTTCAGCATTAGTAACCCATCCTTTTCCTGCTGAAGACCAAGGACAATGGGTACAAGTTTTCAGGCCCAAAAGCATCAACAATGGTGGAATAAAGAAAGAAAACAAGAAGGATGAGGCTTCACAACCTGAAACTGTAATTGGACAATTAAACCCCAATATGCAAATGGAGCAAAACTTATTGAAGTGTGAAACCTTGTGACCAGTCATCCATTTTGTGACCATTTTCAGTCCACCTTGGGTGTAATCCTGGTCCAGCTCTTGTGCTGCTGTACCCTAAAGGCCTTTCAGTAAATACCTACTTCATTCCATAGCTCTGTCCAGTCTCTGTTCCAGGTCAGCCTTCCCAAGGCATCAGTTTCGTGGAGGACTTGGCAGTGCTGGGTTAATGGTTGGGCTTGATGAGCTAAGATCCTTTCCAACCCAAACGATTCTATGATAGAGTGAGAGCCATGTGCTCTGTGTAGCCATGTCCAGTGAGTTTTCTCCAAATAAATACACACTTAACTCCCAAATCTTGCTGATGTTTCAGCCTAGTACTCCCCACTCTTTGTTTTTTCCTCATTTTTTCACAGCCAGTCGTATTTCCAGATATCAGTGCTCTCACACAGTGCAGGTTTACATGATGGGCTGAGTTAGGCAGGAGGACACCACCAGGAGCTGCACACCCACCATCACTATTGTCACAAGAGGCAAGGCTGCTGCCTGCCTGCCTCTTTTGCTTCTTCTGTAAGCTTTTAAACAAATTTCTCAGTTTTTATGCATATGGTAAGATTAGATCAAAGTGCTAAAGTAGTCAATAACAAAAATACAGGAGACTAAGTTATTTATGTTCCACATGTATCTCTACTAACAATCTTAATAACAAGGACAAGAATAATGAATGTTTATTTGGGTCATACATACTGATGGGATGTTAGATGTGGGGATGGTGCTTATTTAAAAGAGAACTCTTTTGCCACTGATTTTTTTAGGAAATATGATTAATGTCAGTAAAGACATGGTTTTCCATCCTGGAGCAGTCTGTCAGGGCCCTCAGGAGGGTTGGTTTTAGTCTAATATTCATAGATGAACTAGCCCTTACAGAAGAGATTTTCTGCCCTTTTTTTCCTATTTACATTTCAAATAGTTCCATGGAATTGTGTGGGAGCAAGAGAATTGTCTGCTGAATGCTGATGAATGCAGTAATATTAATAGTAATAATATCATTGGTAATGGTAAGGAAATAAGTAAATCTGAGAAATTTGAATGTGCCTTATTCTATTAAGTCATGTAAGCTGTATATTTTTCCTTAGTTTACAAGATGTTTATTGCTGTTTATTGTGAAAGGAGCAAGCCCTCCTGTCCAGTCTGTGCATTGGCATCCTCCACAGCCCAAACACCAATTATCCCCAGGTGAAGGTCAGCACTGAGCAGGTTCATTTCACTGAGGAATATTTTACAGAGTGCTGGATCTGAGCTTTTGTGATGAGCACCCTCTTCGAGGGACAAAAACGTTTGCTCTGTAAATCAGAAATGACAGTTTATAACAGAGATAGGGACAGGGAGAGGGAAATGGAGCTGAACTCCACATTATGGAGGGACTGCAGTTTCTCATTACAGCCCCAGGAATCCTGATCTGCAATTCTGTGCCAATGAATGTCAGCTCTGCTGCCCATAGAGCTTTAAGGTGGGGACAAGATTGCCTTAATGCTTTGGGTTGGAGAAGAGCTTCTTTTTGTTTTTATTGTGGGTGTGGAAGAGGTGAGAGCAATAATCTTCTTCTTGTTTGTTCTTTGTGTCACGTCCGGGTGGCATTCCCAGTCAGTTCATGAGGGGAATTTATAAACCGGTATTTTTACTAATCTGCAGGCTTTGTCATTCCACAAGATGGTGCTTAGAATCCAAATCAAAATGGAAGCGTTTCCCCTCCTCTTTTCTCCCGTTAAATGTGAAATGAGATCCATTGTTACTGTAGAGACTGCTGGCGTGCTCCAAACTGCATCATATCTGTTAGAATGAAATCAGTTGAATTTGGAGCACAGAGGTACTAAAGAACATTAGTAAAGTACACTTTCTGATGCATTCATTTGCCCTTTTCATGGTCTTTGTCACTTTAATTTATAGTCAAATAATTTATGATGCCTGGTAATTAAAAATGTGAGAGCTGGGTCAAATTTTGTATTCAGATTCAGAAATGCCATGTCCTAACTTTGAGCAGCAGTGGTACATGTGCAAATCTAAGCAGTCTTTCATTATTAATGGGGGAAAAGATGTGTTTTACTTAGTGGTTTTACTGCTTGCAGTCTCAGGAGCATGTTACTTGCATTTTCCTCTTTGCTAAAGCCAGTAAAATGCAGTTGATGATGTCCATGGCTTCCTTTTGTTTTACATCCAGGACCACACCATTATCTGTGGTTTTCAGCAGCCATCTGCATGTTCAGATGTGTTGGACTGAGGAGTGTTTTTATGAATATCTAAAAAACACAAATTCTGTGTGTGTGTGTGAGCGTGCAGAGTATTGCTTTTATAAACATAGGAATGAGTCTTTGAAAAGATCTGTCACATTTCCTACCATTACAAAAACACGGGTGAGGTATTGGAGAGATTGCTTTAGCCAAAGTGGATCAGTAATACATTTATAATGTGCTTTAGATGTCTTCTAAAAAGCACATTAAAATCTTGGTTCATCTGACGTGGCCTCAGAGTAGAGCTCATTAGCCACTGGTCTGGGGGGAAAAGTTGGGAGAAGTCAAAAAGCTTACAGAGTCTGGGGTTATTCACAGGAGGTGTAGATACAGGATTGATGGTTTGTCCTGGCAGTTCATGAGAGATAATTACATTTTCACTTAGCAAATCCAGCATGCTATTTGGATGCATTAATCATTTTGGAGAAAGCTCTGGGCTGCAACATGAAATACTGAATACTGAATTTATGTTAAATACCAGTGCCTGCTGGGGGGGAGGGAATTAGGAAGTGCCTTCTCTGTGTTATTGGTGAAGTTCTAATTGTTCGTGTCTTGTTCAGAAATGAAAGGGTTTTATGGGAAAGGAGAAAGCTCTTGTCTGCACAGGGTGCAGGATGCCCTCCTCCCTCTGATGGCTCCTCTGGAATCTGCAGCACAGCAAGCCAGGGATGCTGCTCAGTGAGGCACCAGCTCCTCTGCCTGCTTCTCTGCAGAGTTTTCATTTTACTAAGGCTAATAGGTAACCAAGGGAAAATGCCAACTTACTGGGTTGTTAATTGAAGTTAAATAGGATTTTCATCAATCAAAAAAAGGAATAGCTGTAACAGTAAAATATCTGTAAAATAAATAGATTTACAATGGAGGATAGCATTCAGTACCCTAAAAATAGCAGCTGCTGCCTCCTCCATTATGCAGTGTGAACACTAGCTAGTTTGTCCTGCCAAGAGACTGCTTTTTCCTGAAGCATCGTGGAGGTAATACAGATATAAGAAATACTACTGCTATACAGTAATTTTAGAAGTCTTGTGAAAGCTATTTAGCATCAGATTAAAAAAAAAAAAAAAAACAAGTTCACAGAGAGAAAGGAAACGTGAGAGCTAGCTACAATAATAGCTACAGGCTTAATGGTTCTCCCAAGGAAAAGAAATGCAGTGCTAACTAAGCAGGTTAGGAAGGAACAGATCATGGCCATGTGTGCTGTTGTAATTGACTGCATTATTCATGCAGTCATTCCAAGGTGTATTTCTGGATCTGCTCAAAATGTTTGATGTGAAATCAGGCGACAGAAGCTTCACGGACCTCTTCACTGATGTAGCACTGAGAAAACCCAGTGTTGTTCTAACCCCATGTAGTGTGAAATGCGTTTGGATAAGTACAGCATGAGCACCAGACACGATGGAGGGATCCACAGGAGACAGAGCAGTGCAGAGAGAGCTACAGAGCTCCTTTGTGAGGAGCTTGAGTGGTTGTGGCTCTTGTGCTCCTCTGTGCAGATAAGACAAGGAACCTGCATTTCTGAACTAGAACTGCTGTACTGTAAACTAAAGGGTTTGTTTTGTAGCTTTAAATGCCTGCTCTGTAGCTGGAAAGTATTGCACTAGACTCCAGTATAATCCAGGGTGGAATTCCTGTGCCTCTGGAGAGCTCAGCCTGACACACTGCAGCTTCCTCTTGCCCTGCCATTCTTTTTCATGGGCAGCCACATGAGGATGGCTGCAGTCTCTGAAGCTGCCATTTCCCCTTCCTTTGTAGCTGTACTGCAGCCTCAGAAAGCATCTGTCCTAGCTGTGGCCAGCCTCTCGTGTGTGTGACACACACAGAAGCAGTAGCAGCGCTCCAGGGACAGCATCAATGCTTAGCCAAGCTGCCAGCACTCCAGTGAGAGCTGAGAGATGTTTTTATACATCTGTGCTGACAAACAGAAGTCCTGTTTGGAATGCAGTTTGCACAGCTGTCCGCATTCCCCAGCAGTGTGTCAGAAATTATCTTGATGAGATCATTTTTTTAATTCATTTTGCTAATTTTCCTCTGTTTTAGGGAAATTCCTGCGTAACCCCAATGCAGAAGAATGTTTACTCCTTCCTGGTCTAAGACATCTTGAGGTTGTTACATCTGAATGCTCCCAGTGTTCTTGGAAAGCTCTGCTCTCAGTGTTATCCCTCTTGCAATAACAAAGTTGAGGCAATACAAGTCCAGTGTGACTGCCTACCTAATATTTGGGAGGAAAAGGTTATGGGGGTTGCTGGTGTTTGCTCCCCAGACATTTCAGTGTAGAATTTCTGAGAGGTAGTTTTGTACCAGGCCAGAACACTGAACCTGTAAGAAGCTGAATATTCAGTGAGTTTGTATGTCGTGCTTTATAAATCATCCATGCCTCAATTCTATGCCATTGGAGAGCTCAGAGTAAAGGTTCAGTAAGAGGAAATAATTTGAGATTTTGCTGTGACTGTGTTTAAGGGCAGCAGCTCACTTCAGAGTGTGTAACTCCTGGTGCCTTCCCCTTGATTCACACTTTCTTTGAAAATAATAGTGCCTTAGGAAAGGAAGTTGATAGGGAGGAACCTGCTGACTGGAGAACTTCACTGGAGGGTAAAACTAGATTTTAGTCATTGTGCACAAGAAATACAGGTTAACTTTTTAACTGGGAACATATAACTGTGAATGGTTTCTCTATAGCAAACTTTTGGCTATTGGTGACTAGTTTGTGTCATAGCAATTGGACTGTGTTAATACTGAGACTGGGGATAACTTTTGAGTGCTGCTGAAATCAACCGCTATTACATTCACTTGTTTTTCTTTGGATCATTGCATTGTAGCATCTTGGGTTTGCATCATGTAACGATTATGAGAAATTTCAAACTTGCACTTTTCCTGGAAAGTCCTTCCAAAGTGTAATTTGAAGAAATTTTAAGAGTGCTTTGAAATGCTGACTGATAAAGGGTGAGAGGTCCCTCAGTCCTGGCAGAGTCCTGGAAAGCAGCCCTGAGGCCCTGTGGGAGCAGCAGGTGCTCCCATGCAGTAAAGGTAGATCCAGATAAATCTACCTGAGTCTCCCATGCAGCCTCAGGGAGATTTTACCTGCCCAGGGGCTTGTGTTCAGTGGCATCTCCCACTGTGACTGACCCTGAGTGTGGCTTGCCTGCAGAGGGGCTCTGATGCCCCAGTGAGTGACAGAATCACTGGAAATAGGGGTAGGTGTGGTTTCAAGACCTTCCTTTGTGTACCTTCATCCATAGTTGTCTGTGTTCACTTCTGACCAATTTCTTATTTTTATTCTGTTTTTTAATCTAACTCTGCACATATTAGAAATCCTGGGGCAGCTACTCTCATGTTAGCCTTCTCATGAAAGTTTTACCTTGTGTCTGCACATATTTTACAGTGTAATAATCTGTCCATAGTCTGTTCATTGGAGTTACAGCCTAAATGCTCAATGTTCAAAAGCCTTGGTCATGATATTGCTTCACTAAGTTGTCTCCATTGCATTTGAGAACGGAGTCATGGGATTAGTTATAGTTAGTGTTTCCATTTTTCCTTTTATTGAATACTGCCCTACTCCATCTAGAAATGAAACTTAGCCACTAAATTAGAGCCGTGCTCAGTTGTGCTCGTTTCCCAGGGCACTGGACACCTTCATGTGCTGCTGCTGAGTGGATACACTTGTCTTTTGTTACTATATTTCTCTTTTAGCAAAGCCTCCTTCTGCTCTCATGTGAATTGTTCCTTTAAAAAGTCCTTGAGGAGGAACCAGAATCAAGGTGCATAGTTAAATATCTTAATTGTGTGTTGGGGGTCTTTTGGCCAAGGTCTTTCACTGACAATTGTCAGTGTCCCAGAAGCTGCTGCCTTTGGAACATATTCCATGATAGAAATGTCTTTTTCTGTGCAGGAGTCATGTCTGAACACTCTGAAGCCATCTGGCAGCTCCATATCGTGGTTATGTTCTGAAAAAGCCTGAGAGATAGACAACAGAGAGAGAGGGAGTGTTTGGAAGGGCTAATTTGCCAACAGCCACATTCCTGGTGCTTAACTCAGCTTCACGATGAAATACTTTGCTGTTGTCACCATGAATCTTAATGATTAATTCTTTGCTTCTGGCAGTCATGGAATATTGAAAATTGCTAGAAATACCATCCAGGCTGAGAGCAAGCCTGAGCCAACTTCTTGTCACATGGATGCCATGTACAAATGGATGGTATATTTTATATAACATTCCTCCAACAATTTCAACTAATTTTTTTATATTCTTAAAAAGATGAAAAAGCTATTTCTGAACTGCTCATTGTTTTCCTGTGCTGTGGTGAAATAATAAGATTTGCATGTGATTTTTACGTGCTTGTGGATGTGTTCACATGCCCATGGAGACCAGTCAACAGCCACCACACAGGTGCACCAGTGTTGTATTCTGTTAACTAATAGAAGTTTTATATTTAGTGAAAATGCTGAGGCCTACTGTTCATATCCAAGGAATCTCTTCTTTCTGGAATCCTCTGCATCAGTCAGGTGTGTCAGAGCAAGGCAGCTGCTGCTCTCAGCTTGTACAAAATCCCAGTTTTCAGTATGACTTGGAACAAGATGCATGGCATGCAACAAGGCATCTGATTAATCAGCAGAGAAATTGCAAACTTCAGCAACTTCAGCAATGTTTCAAGATGATATAGGAAGATCTGATACCGTTTCTCCTTGTGCTTTCCATATATAGATCTTTGCCCTTGCTCTTCCCCTCATCTCCGTGAGAGTTCATGTGAGGTTTGTAGTTTGACTAAACACAGGGCTGCCTGGAATCTCTGCCTTTTGTTTTTTGCCTTCCTAATTGGCTTTTACTGGTTATTTTTCAAGCATGATAGTGTCAAGTCAATTTGCTGGGGAGTCAATCATGTGACATCACGATGCTTATGTAAACACTTCTTCCAGTTTGCAGCTTTATTACCTCGGTGTTTTCCAAAGGTGCTGTCCAGAGCAAATCAATGACATGAATGTCCTCTGGGGTGATCAGTGGGAGGGAAAGAGATCTTAATAAAGCCAAGGGCTTTTGCTTGGCTTCACTGAAGCTGCTTCTTGTGGTGCTTTCAGCTCTGTTGAAGCTCTGTTGCTCTCTTTAGTTCTTTATGAACTGAAGAGGGTAGAGCAATCTTGACAGCAAGAAGTTGCCTTGATAAGTATTCTCTTAACCCCTATTTTCACACATTTATGGAAATAGAGGTTAAGATAATACTTACTGAGACAATTGTGGCATTTCTGTGATGCAGTGGCAGTGCTTTGGCAAAATCACACTTCTGCACAATGCAGGTGGAAGATGGTTTTCTATGTTGAGTCTATTGATGAAGGAAGAGAAATTGCTGAAGTCTCAGTGGTGGGAGCTGTGGCTGAGTTATGGTCCCTTTTTTTGGGTTTACCTAGCAGTTTATATTCCAGTCAGTCACAGCTTTTCCTATTCCCAAGGGACAAGGTTATGTTTTAGTCCTAGGCTCACTGGAAGTCAAAGGAGCTTGGGCATGAAAACTGCAGGTAATGGATGAAAATGAAACAAAAAGTGCCTTTCACAAAGCTGGAGTTGATGAGGGCAGACTGGAAACACATAACCCACTCTGATATCCTCAGGGAACAACACAGGGTTCAAAAAAGGAACTTGGAGCGGATTTGTGGCTCAGATGCCGTGGGCATTCCGCTCATACCTTGCATGTATTGTGTATTTTAGTCCCTCATCCCAGGAGCCCTCTGCTGTGCTGTTGAAAATGCAGGCATGCTCTGGGGAGTGCTGGGTGAGGAAATGGGAGCTGCTGTGGGTCCTGGCACAGTAAACACTGCAGTGCCTTCCACGGGCTCTTTGAACCTCTGTAAAGGGCTCAGTTCCACAGGCCATGGCAGGGCTGGCTTTGAGGTGTGCTGTTGGCAAAGGTTTGGAGAATTCTGAAAAATTATTGCAGGCTGTCCTTTACAATGATTGCAGTTCAGTCTTTGAGGTTTGATCTTATGTGCTGCTGAAGAAGAATGGGATGAGACCACGGGCTTCCTGTTCACTCATTAGGAAAGCCTTTAAAGGGAAATTTTTAACGATCTTCTAGCAGAAGTTATGGAATTTGCTGGCTTTAATTTTGTGTGATAGCTGATATCCTTCTCAAGTAAAGCAAAAAAAGTTAACCAAAAGATTTACAGATTTGGTTGATATTTTCTGTTCAAGAACAGTAGACTGCACAGGAACAAATGGCAGATTTTTTTGGGGGGAAAAAGTATAGGACTTGGTGCCTTCAACTTATTTAATGTTTGGAGTATCGTTTTCCTATCCTCATTTTATGTTTAGTATTTTTGTGCATTGTTGAAAGAGAATGTATGCTTCTGGCTATAGAATTCTAATTCTGTGGATGTTTTAGCAGATGATCTGATCTGGCATAATTTAAATGGCAGTGTAATATTTACATGACAAATGGTGGTTGAACAGACATTAAAAAAAAGTCATACACAATTTACACAGATCCTTTTGACATTTTATAACTCTGAATTTTGTTCCTGTGGCTGCATATTTTGTATGCCAACAATTCCAACAGCTGAAGTATAAATAAGTAAATGCAATTTAAATGTAAGCAAATTTTATCTTGGTAGTAGCTTTGTAAAAGCCTGTTAGCTAGTCACAGAGGTGGGCACTTGAACTCCTGTTCAAAAGTCTCATCTGGGGCACACATTAGCCATTATTTTAATGACTAGAAAACATTTTTTATATAAATAAATATCCCAGATACTACCATTCGTTTCTCTGATATAAGAAAATTTTAAAACTAATAGCCCTTCATAGATGTAAGTTGCATAAGCACACATCTATACTGCTACTATTTGTCAATCATTTGCTTTCTGAAAAGGGTTTCTGAAATACCACAGAGATGTAAATCCCCTACACTGGTGGCTTCAGCTGGCTCTTCATCTTTCTGAACTGTCTGAAATGTCATCCACTACAGTTTCAAGAAAAAAAAAATTCTCCTTGCAAAATCTGGGCCAGTAACTCCAGATTATGGTTTAAACTGTTTCAGCTTGCCTTTCCCTTTCTTGGAGAGACATTTGTATTGTTTTGCATCTCATGTCAAACCATGTTTTTCTTTCTGCTGGGTTCTGCCATGTGTTGCTTTGTTTGCAAGTCACTTCCAAGCCAGTAATCATAAGCACTCCATCTGGCTGGGGAGCAGCATAGTGATAATGTAAAAGGACATTTCCACTATTCTGTTTAAAAGAATTCTCCATCTGTACCAAATCTGCCATTTTAATGAGATTGTAAAGGGGGTTTGTTGCTTTTTTTTTTCTTTTTCAAAGAGGGGAGGAGATTGATTGTTGAGATCTTTTTTTTCCTCGTGTATCTACTAATTACATGATTGTATCCACGGCCCTTTCTTTTTCCTAAGCTAAGAATTACTATAGGAATGTGCAGATCATGTAATTCAGGATGCAAAGTAATAAAAGAATCCTGGAAATTTTACCCAAAAATCTATAAGGAATTGATTTTTCCATTAGTGCTGAGCCTTTCTGTTATTACCCTTTGTTAATAGCATGCATGTGAGAAATCATACTGAACGCTCTAAAACAGATTCACAAGGTTAAAAAGAAAATACAGTGTCACTATGATTTATGGCAGTCAGTAATCAGAGCTGAATTGATGGATGTGAATGTGCTGAGATGATTTTTTGGTGCTGGCAGATTTTAATTTTTCTTTGTGCTTTTCTTTTGTAATTCTGATCGTTGCTATTTTAAAATTAATGGGGAGAGAATTGGACAAGCGCTCTTGTGGGGATGTCACAGCCTGAACCAGGCTGGTTTTGTGGAGGTTAATAGGCAGTGGCCTGGGTCAGTCCTCCACTGGTGCCATCACACTCATGTGAACTGGAAAAGCCAAGAGCCTGGAAAAGCAAAGTATCCATAGCAGAATAAATGAGCGTGGGGAGAGCAGTGTCAGGGGAGTTCTGAGGGAGCAGGGCTGGCACCCAGGCCAGGCTGGCACTGCCCACACCCTGGGCTGCCTGAGGAACAGGGTGCACCAGCAGAACAGCAGAGCCTGGGGGGAATCCCTGTCCCTAAAAGTGTTCTTTCTCCACTGCCAGCTTGGCTTTGGGGTTGCCAGTTCGTGTCAGGAGGCTGCAGTCCAGGGCTGGGGGCATCACCCCACAGTGGGCTTGGTCTGCTGCAGGGATTGTATGGCTTCCTGTAAAACTGCCCAATTTAATCCTTTCACCCACAAAACAGATCTACTTGGCAAGTTTTAAATTTCATGTTATTCCCCTGAATCCTATTACAGAAATTATCATATTTCCTTTCTCCTTGTTCTCAGGCACCTTTTCAAAGGCAGAAGAAAGGTATTTAGGTGCCTGGGCTTTATTCAGAGCCAACTCTCTTCAGTTAGAAACAAAAATTCAGGCAATGGATAGTAATCTTTGTTGATCTTGGCTTTCTAGAACTGGGATGTTTGCATTTATTGTCTTGAAATTACAGTTCTCAGCCCTCAACACTAATAATAATGCTAAATCCAAATTCTGTTTTAGAAGCTGAATATTCAGGATACTTTGTTTTGTGTGATGGCTTGCAGTAACAGCATTGCTGAGGTAGCTGTGGGGCAGTGATTGAAATCTCTGCTACAAGGAGCTCTGTGTGGATATGTCAGTGAGATAAATTAATTTAAACTGGCTTGGCCACCCTTTTGTACTTAAATAGAGCTGGGAGGCTCCTCCACCTGCAGACAGCTCTTGGCTCCTTTGTATGTAGTCAGTGGCAGAAGTGGGTCTTACGAATCCTATCATGCCATCAGCAAAAATGTGCAGGAACACAGGGTAGTTCTTCATGAAGTATTTTCATCAGTGACATTAATGAAGTATTTTAAAGCCTGAGTGCGTGGCTGGTGCACCCGAGCCTCAAATTTTGCACCTTCTGAATGCAGAGATGTCTACAAAGATAATTGGCAACAAGTTTGGTGTTTAAACTCGAGAGTGCAGAGCTCCTGCCTGGCTGCTGCGCTCCAATTGATGCAAACATGGAGATATATTTCTGGAAAATTTAAATTACCCCAATAATATTGTCCATACAGCTAATTTCTTTTCATCAGCATGTCTCCAGTGAGACATTAGGCCTGTCTTGCCTGACCAAGGTATTAGGCCATGATTATTTTCCTCCTTTTCCCCTTTGCTGTTCTCCTGTGAGTATCTGTTGCCAGCATCCGTGGGGTGAGATGTGTGACAGGCAAGTGCAGGGCGTGCTGTGCAGGAGCTTGTGGTGCACTGGAGAGATTTCAGTGCTCCCTTTCTCAGGAGTGGGCATTCTTCAAAGCCACTCCTCGTGTTGGTAACTGTGGAGAAGCACGAAGAAAATTCCTGTTGCTGATGGTAGCTTCCATTGAAAAGGAAGAAGTCTGCTTTACTAAAATCAGGACTCTCTCTCTCGGCTTCCCTCTGAAGCAAAATTATTTTGCCCTGGTATTGCTTTTAATCTCTCCAGTTTAGGAACTTGAAGTACACAGAAAACAGCCTTTTAGTTCAGGAAAATAGCCCCTAGAACCAGCGGCACAAACCTATCATAATTAGTCATCAGAAAATCTGAATAAATATAAAATTACCATGGAGTGGGAGGCAGGCATATGTGGTATTCAAAACACACGGAGTGTAAAATGATGTTATTGTTGCCTTTAGAAATAGTTCAAAGTAGTCTGCATTAGAAAGAGCTGATAAGCAGAATGACAAAAGCTTGTTTCATGAGTGATTCCAAGCAGCAGTGGTTTTCTGATCAGCTGATGCTGCAGCTATTTTGGGTATTCCACAGATCATGATTACATACACGGGGAATGATTGGAGGCAGCAAATATGGTAAGTGAGCCAGGAATCCTGGGACACGCTGTCACTAACTTAATAGTCTTTAATCACTTGTCCTTTGCCATTTAAATCGCCAAGGGAAGTGCAACAAGTGACCGTGCTTAGTTCCTAAAAAAAAAGAAAAAAAAAAGAAAAGCACTTCCTGAGGCAGCTATTTTTAGCAATGGTGCAGTGTCCAAAGTGTTAACTAATTGAGTCATCAGGTTTCATATCTGGCCACAGAAAATGGCAGTGGAAGAGGCAGAATGCTTTCCAGAACAAGTAAGCATTTGGGGATTCTGAAATGAGTGAAATCTGCATATCGAGTTTCTTGTGTTAGTGTTTTCAGTCTTTGATTGTTTGAGGCGAAGCTGGATGTAGCAAGAGGTACGTTTCAGATTGTTTGGTGTGTTTTGTTTCCTGATGGCTGGGTTATGGTACAGGCTGAGGTGGCAATCAAATAGAATATTGCAATTATTTGTTCTATCTTGTCCGTGGCTAAATTGTGTTCAGAACACTCTGTGGAAGACTCTGATTAAATTTGCACAAACATTTTGTAACCTTGTGTTCTGTGATCAGGGCCTCAAGTTATTTGTAGCAATTGAAGTCATGTAGCCAATCTTGTATATTGAGAAAAAAAGTTTAAAAATCTGTGCTTTTAGGTGTATTTTTCAAATAACACAGCTCTTCTACTAACAATCCACAGGTCAATTAAACTGGTCAATAAGTGCCAGCAGTGTGCTAGCAGTGCCCTGTAAGGAGGCACCCGTATCACTCTCACTCTGAGAGTCCCAGTGACCTTCAAGGTGCTCCCTGAGGGATTTAAAAATTCCTCAGGTGAGAGAGGACATCCCTGTACTCAATGAACTAAGTTCAGAGAGTCTTCAATGGCTTGGGTTGTTCACATCAGTTAAAAACCACAAAGCCAAAAAAGTTCTGTAGGCTGCTCTACTGCAGAATTAAATAAACAGGTTCCCAGGAAAGTGGATTTGTGTTTTTAGCACTGATGAGTGCCAAGCTTTGTGGAAACTTCAATTACTGGCAATATTTTTTTAGTCAGAGATACTACTGATGCCAGAGCACAGCCATTTACTACCTAATTTCCATGTCAGCAATAGCTTTGTGCTCTGAAAAAAAATACTGCAGTGAGTTCTCTTAAATGTGTACGTTGTTGTTTACTTGTTGTCAGCACAGGACTGGATGCTGTCCTCTGCTAAAAAGCCTCTTTGAAAACTTTGGTTGTTTTCTAGTGAAGATGTTCTTTTCATAAGCCTATTTCCACTGGCAATTTCAAAACTGTGGAAACATTCACTGGGGAGTTTTTTTTTTTGTGAAGTAATTTTCTGTAAGACAAACTCTTGTTATTCAGGTGTTCTATGGTGCTTGATTAAACTCTCTGTAGCTCAGCCCCGAGAATTTCATTGACTCTGTATTTTTCAGCACAGCAGTGCCCATGTTCATGGTGATAGGGATCTGTGCTGATGCTTTATCTGAGCTGAGCAGCCCAGGACAGGCTCAGTCCCTGCGGTCTGTGTGTGCCCCAGGACAGCAGAGCGAGGTGCTGGCAATGTGCTGCTCTGCAGGATGCTCTGCCCCTCTCTGTCACACCAGAATGGTATTTATTCTTGCTTTACAGGGTTTGTTACAGGCTGGATGGGAGCTGCTCTTTCTGCTCGTTTATGCATTGTCTGGGGAAGGTACAGCAGCCAAAGTGGAGTTTGGCAGTGGAGAGTGGGCAGAGTGTGTGTGTGTTCACAAAGCCTTTCCTTGCTGATCTTTATGAAAAGTTTTGTTTCCATTCCTTACATAAATCTTACAGAGGCTGCCCTGTATGTCTGAGACACAGGAGAGGAACAAGCTCTACTCCACAGCTGTTTGTGCTGTAGATCTGCTGTTCAGGAGTGATCCTTTAACATTGCACAGTGATGCCCATTCTGTCATCAACTGCTTGGGGAGATTCACTCTATAGGGCTGATATGGTTGGTTGTAGCTTATTTCTGTAATAAATTGATCTTCACTTTAATGGTAGCCCTAAAAACAAGTTTTAAATCTTTGTTTGTTAAATATAGTAAGACTAAAGTCTTTTGGGCCAGTCTGGAAAGTTTTAATTCATCAGTATTATACCATTATATTTGATTAAACTGTCATGTGTTTTTCAAACAGACTTCATTCTGATGTTAAGAGGAAGTGATAATTTTTGGATTAAAATAAATAAACAAATCTGGTTAAGGTGATGTAGAGTATTAAAACAGTTCCTCTGTTTGTACTTTCGTTCAGAAAATTGAAGTCTCTCCTGAGATATTCAATTCCTCGTGGTGGTTCTGCCGAAGCCTGGCTCTCTAATGCACAATGGCTTTGAAAGCCAGAAAAACCCTAGTTCAGTTCTGTAACTGAAAAGTCACCCTGTGAAAATGGCATCACCTGATCTGCAGTGATTTATCTGTCTGTTTGGTCTTTTTCTCTCGGAATGAAGCTGAACTCTGTGTTTTCTTTCTCCCTGTGTTGATCTCAAAGATCCCAAACAGCTAAGGTGGTTCTCACTGTCACTGTTTTCAACCTGTTTGTGTCTGAAAATGCTGGTCCTGCCCTTGATTTAGATTCCTTAGAGGTGATTTAGATTCCTTCTTCTGCTTTAGAACAGAATTTTGTATTTAAAGTTAAGACAGGACCTAGGGGTTTTAAACTAGGGTTTAAAATTCAAATAATAGATGCAGGGCTCTGATTTTTGCTCACAGATTTTGGTGCTTGGGGTGGAAAAAGCACTTTTCCTGTTGGAATCTGAGCTTGTCCTCAAACCTGGAACACGTGGCATGAGGGACGGAACACTTGTAAACTAATTCACATTTGCTGTGCACCCCACTGAGCACGTTTCATCCACACAGCCCCAACAAATGCTGTGACAGGACTTTCCATGCCACTTCACAGATTCACAGCAGTGGGTGCCAGTGTGCAGTCACAGCAGAGGAGGGAAGGGCAGTGCAGGGAGGGTGAGGCTGGGGCTCTCCTGTGCCATGTCCATGGCACCATGCCTGCAGAAAGGGGCATGGTTCTCCTCAGTGTTTCCAGCATTAACAGGTGTGTGGAACACCTGCTCTGGCTTGCTCTGTGTGTTTTACAGAGGTGTGGTGGGATACAGAGTGGGCCTGGAGTTACTGGAGCCACAGCAGCAGGCTGGGATGGAAAACAGGCAGGTTGTGGTCAGCAGGGAATTGCAGCTCCTGTGGAAGGACGTGGCACAGCCTGAAGTATTCCCTGATGGTATTCCCCAGTAGGTCCCATGCATCTCCAGGCCAAGATTAAAATTGTTTCCTGGCAGGTTGCTCCCTCCTGTTAACTCTCCTGTGTGAAATTGCCCTCCTGAGTTTGGGAAGTGCTAGGTTGGTATTTTTCCTCCTGAACCACCAAATTATCTCAGTCAGCCTTTGTCTCTAGCAGGCTGTTTGAATCCTTTGCTTGCTTACTTCACTCTACCAGGGTCCATCTATTTCACAGCAGATCTACAAAGAGTTGAGGACAGCTGGTTCTGTAAATGCTACAGGCTCTCCTGAGGTGAGCTGCTGTGACAGACCTCATGTGACAGCTCTAACTGGCCTCCAGAAGTCACCAGCAGCAAGTTTGTGGCTGTTCTGCAAGTCTTGCCTCATCAGCCCTCCTAGCACTCAGAAGCTCTTTAGCTAATTTGCACTGCTCCTTCAGGTTCTCTGTCTGTCACATCAACCATGTGGAGGGAAGCTCTTCAACAAGATGTTCACATGTGTAAAAGGAAGAGGTTTTTGGTGTTCAGGTGTGTAAAAGGAAGAGGTTTTTGGTGTTCAGGTGTGTAAAAGGAAGAGGTTCTCCTGATACAGGTCTTAATCCCTGCTATGAAAACCTTTGCATTGGCACTCACACACTGATAAAGGTTTGTAATTCTTGTAAGAATCCTAAACTATATGACCCCTGTCCCCCACCAAAAATTAAACCTCTGGTAGACAGCTTTAGAACTATCCATTCAAATGCCTTTAAAACCTAAAAAAGGCATAAATTGTAGTTATATGTGGGGTTTGCAAGGCTTGCTGTGTAAATTGGTGTGTGTCTGCAAGTGTTTTTGCCACCTCTGAAATGGCTTGACCAGTTATCATCAAACAATCTTTCAGTTCAATGGTAGTTATAATTTCAAAGTTGCAAGGCAGAATCAATTTGGTTTTAAATGAGAGTTGAATTCAAAAGCAGGCATTAGGTAGAAACTTATGAATTCATGGTACTGAAAGTTCTTAATAGATTATGTAGCTTGCCTATAGTCTATAGCTTATGTGCTACAGTATTTTTAGGGAAAATTTATGTGCATGACATTTCCCCTGGCATGCTCTCCATGTTATTACCACTAACTTCACCACATCTGATTGGAGCATATTTACATAATATTTCTATAGTGAACAAAATCTCTCCCCCTACAATTAACAGGATTGTCTTATTACATTTATATGATTCCCCCCCCCACCACCACCCCATCTGAAAATAAAAACACCTTACAAAATGTTTTGACAGGAGTTGCTGAGTTCTTTTCCTCTCCTTTTTGGGTCCTGATTCTAGAATGAGATGCACAAAGAGAAGAGGAGGTGGACTGGCTGATGTTATTCATGCAGTGATCTGAAGAAAGTGACTTTAGCATGGAAGTGGCTTTAAACTTGGGCCTGAGATGTGCTGAAATTATCTCCTTGTTCATTGGATAGTCAGTTTCTGAAAAGAAAATAGCAGGGAGGAGATCAATGGCATCTCATCCAGCTTGACAGATAAGAGTTTTTATTTTCAGGTGAATATAAACATGAGAAGAAACCCTCGAAGCACATCCAGCCCTTCTCTGGCTCCTTGTGTAGCAGTTATGAAAGCCAGTGATTTATTTTTCACTTGTAAATGTATAATAGGAAAACTTAAGAGAGGGAGAGATGAGTCATTATGGGTTCAGGAGTTTCTTCCCAGGGTTTGAAATAAACTTCTAGCAGCTGAAACCTTCAGCCTGGAGAATTAATCTTGATTTTGAAATGCCCGAATCTTTTGCCTTTTAATGCATCAGATCCTTTTCATTACTTATACATGTGAGTTGGTCACAAAGGGCCTGGTTCTTACCCTGGTTGTCACTTCTAATGGGGTAGAGCCATTCACTGGTGAAACCAGGGACTGTACCAGTCTCAGGGTCCTGAACAGAGTATGTCCCAATTTACCTTGTCATTTGTCTTTTCATCCAGTGCAGTCTGCTAGCTGAGAAGTCACTATTAAAGACCTTTATTGTCTTTTATAGATTTACTTGTTGTTTTCCCATTAAAATTATTATTTTAATTTGTTGTTCTTGAATATTTAGCAAAATTGTGTGCGTTTTGCTGGTGTACATTAATTTTTGTAGTCCTTGATTTTGCTTTTACAGTCAATAATTTAATACATTCGTGCCAGGAATAGTTTTCATAAATTCTTCAGGTGAAGCTGGCACATCAAACCTGTGCTTCAAAATCTCAAAACTTCATCTGTGCAAACTGGCAATGTGTATGGGAATAGTCTCACCTCCTGTCTGAACTCTGTCCCTGTGGGACAGGTGTGATCTCAGTTCAGATGATTTTACTTGGGTTGTCAGATCACAATTTTGTATAGAATTGCGGTTAAGTTATTCTGTGTTTGTTGAGTATCCATGTTGGCAAGTAAATAATGTGGAGATGACATCTTCAGGGGCATTTTCAACTTGGATGCTACATTCAGCATAATACAGATATTATATGTGGCTGTTAGGCAAGAATTTCCCGTAACCCTGTACCTTTTGTGCCCTGGAAATCACAACCCCCTTTGCTGTTCACGGAAAAGCAGAAGAATAACAACTGCTTTTCCTTTCTATCTCGTGCTTGAGCTTTCTTAGGAAGCAGGCACTGAGGCATTTAAAGACACCCAGGTGGGATTAGTGGTGTCACAAGTCACAGGATTGAGTGAGGAAGGCTGCATGCACAAAGTCTAAGCAACTCAGGCAGTGAGAAAGCAGCACCACGGTTTCCCAGCGGGGTTTGTCACTGCGGGCAAACAATGCGCTCTGCACCTCTGTGCTGGTGAGGGCAGGCACAAAAGCCTCTTTCAGTGGAAGCTGGGAGCTGTTCTTGGATGTACCAGCCTGGACATCTCAGGCTCTGGGTGCTTTTGAACCCCCTTCCACTCCAAGTGGTTCATTTCTCATGGGAACAGGGTGAATATTCAGCATTTTGCCAGGACAGACTCTGAGAAGGCTCCAAGGAGTATTGACAGTGGTTTATACTCAGCCTGCATTGGCCTTGTGGTCTAGTAAGGAAAGAGGCTTGTTTGCATCAATGTTTTCCTTGTTTGGTCAAATGTTTCTAGAAGGAAGGACCTAAAGGACTTCCAAAATTTTCCACTTTCTTTTTGAACTCCTTAGATGTGTGATTTTTCAGGAAATGCTTCATTTTTCTCTACAAGATAAGATTGACCACTGCACAGGGATGGAGCCTCAGTTGTTGAAAATGCTGAAGTGTTGAATGTTGAAATGTTGAAAATGGTTATAGATTCACGTGTATATCTTGCAGAAATACAGGATGTTGAGTTGCCAGTGGTGTGACCAAGAAGAAAGTTTCACTCAAATTAACACCAGTGTGGTTTTTAACCTATGGAAAACATACTGTAGTTACCTAGTTGGAAAAGAGCCCATTAAAGGGACATTGCCAATAGCATCGTGTCTTTGGCTGCTTTATCATGCACAACACAATAATATGATCAAAGAAAGTTGATGATTAAATGCTGTGATAGGGCAAACAATTAGAGGGATTAGCTGGGCTTTTGACTAGTAATTATATTGTTTCCCTTTTTGCAATCATATTCAAAACATCAGGCCTTCCCCAGCCAAAAGATGCCCTCTGAATGTCAGGAGTGGAGCTTTTCCTGTTGCCCTGAGGTTGTGTGTGGGGCTGTGATCTCAAAGGCATCTCTGAAGGGTAATTAACAGCACACTGCAGATAGCAGCTGGCCCCAGGCTGGTACAGCCTTATCAGAGCAAAACACATATGGTGGAATGGTATGTAAAGCATGAGTACTTGTTTGTTTGATGAGAACATCATTCATCCAGTGCAATCAGCCCCCTTTCTAATAAAGAAGACACAATTGAAAAATATTAATAGTAATATAGTTAAAAGGTAGCAGAGAGACAGGGGGGATTAGAGCCTCTTGGAGGATGAATGAAGAGTCTCCCCTTGACAGTTTTGTCGCTGGTTTATCTCACATGGCTCAGATGCTGCTGTTAATTGGCCACTGTAGTCTATTTGGAATAAAATTTCATTGCTTACCAAGTGAGGGTAACACACTGGCATGGAATAAAATTCTAAATTAGCATAGGAACAAAAATCTAAAAAATGCCAAGGTCCTCCCATTTCTGGTGTCATGGTTAGTGCCCATCAGAGTTAAGGCTTCCTGCAAAAAAATTGCCAATGGCTGCAGTGAGCCCACCTTATCAAAATAAGCAAAAATGTTATCATCCATTTCCTCAGGTCACCTCATGCTGCTGCAAAGACTCTTGTGTGGAGCACATTTCCAAATGGAAGTAACATAAGTTCATCCCTCAAAATGAGGTCATTGCCTCTCCCCACAACAAATGTTAGGCATGGTTAGCATCTTTTTGTTGGGACTCAAGCCAGAATGCATCCTGCTCTGGCACAATGGGAACCTGCTGGGGGTTTCCCTTCACAACAGCTACTGTTAAAGATGGAGTGAAAAACAAAACCCTGCTCCCAATGTGAAAAAACAGACTGGATTTCTAATCTGAAAAAGAGGCCACTGTAAGCAGAACACAAAGGAAAGAGAGGTGAGCACAATAAATACCACCAGTATGAGAGGAGGCCTGTGCAGGTTAAAATAATGGCTTTGCAGTTTTGAGGGTTCCCTCAATAATATGTGTTCTCTTATGGGAAATAACAGGTTTCCTTAAGGGACGCTCTCTAGTGCCAGGGAAAAACCAGGTCAGACCCTGGACTGGCAGTCAGTAAAAATTTGCTAATAGTTTTTATCTTTAGCCATGCCAGATAACCTCTTACTTCACTGGAAGCACTTAAAGGAGTGTGAATATATATTTGCTAGCATGAGTCAGCATCAGCATTTTCTGGAGGCTTAAGGTAATATCCAAGTGATTTAGGAGTTAGTCTTTGCTGTAATAGAAATATTTTTAATTCATGTAGCTTTTCCTCAAAATGGGGAAAGGGTTCTCCGGCCCCTGTGTACCACAGACTCCTCATCTTGTGGCAGGGCTGGGGAACCATAGGGTAAAGAAGGGTTGGCAAACAAAGTGCTGCTGCCAGCTTATTCAGCCTCAGCCCTCTCCTGAGATGTCCCTGGGATCAATGTTGAAAATGAGCTCCAGACTGGAGAACCTGTTGTGTGCTACAGGCAGCCTGCAGTCTGTGAGCTCATCAGTACACGAGAGAAGGGATTTTTTAATAGCATCACACGTTAAAGGGAAATACACAGATCTGAAAGAAATACTTTGCATAAAACCTGCCTTCATTAGACAGTTGAGCACATTTGCACATTTCTTAAAACTAGAAATAGTCCCTTTTTCTTCCAAGAGAGTATGGGGAGAGAGGGGAGAAATCATACCATCTGTGAAGAAAAGGCTTGATATTAGGTATTCACCAGTACTGGTGCTCCCATAAATCCACTGTTTCTTAAGTGTTCTCTGAATTGTCATTTCAGAACTAAATGCTGTACACCAGATCTGAAGTTTGTCTCTCCAAGAATTAAAACACTTGTAAAAATCTTGATGTTTAATTTTAATTTGCATACGGAGTTTGAAAAGGTAGCAGCCACAGGAAGCCCAAAAGAGTGAGCAGGGAAAGGCTTTGGGGATCCTGTGCAATTGCACAGGAGGGGCTGCAGTCTTTGTGGCTGACTGCAAGAGCATCTGAGATTCAGGTGCTTTGATGTGTGTCCCATGCCTGTTGTTCTCTTGATATTTGTTCAGACAATGAGGAATCAAATGCCAATTTTCATCTTCATTTCATGTTGGGATTGATCACAAAAAAAAAAAAAAAGAGAAAGGGATCTGAACTGGCTGCAAGTACCTAGAATACTTCTCAGGAATACTGAGGTTTAATTAGTGAAGAATAAATACATTAGGTCTGGTGGGAGAATGTCCTGTAGACAGAGTGTTTATATCTGTTTTCTGTGTGGGGGGTTCTTGTTTTCAGATGCCAGCAGGTGTGGAAGGTGGGAATGGGCACATGGAGAAGAATTCCCCACAGAGAGGAGCACAGGGGTGTCCTGGGCCATGGTTGGAAACCCAAAATCCTTTTCCCCCCTACTGTGGTTTTTAATACATTTCATATAGCAGTCCTTTATCAGTTTATGACATGGGCTTCCAGGAATGATGGCAATCTAGATAAATAATTATTAAGCTCAATGTTACACCCCTTTGATCTTTAAAATCCTCCACTGATGTGAGGATTTTAGGCTCTAGGCTCTGGTGCTGTTTCTGTGTGTAATATTGATGCAATTTACAGGCTCTCGTGGGGTCCTTAGAGGCTCTTTTTTAAACAAAACAGTGCCAATTGCAAATAACATTTTTCTACTCTACTGAGGTATTAAAAAAGCCCAAACAAATTTAGGCTTAAAATACAAATGCAAAGTTAGGAAATTTTGGGTTCAGAAACGTAAAAGTTTTGGAGTGATGTTTTTGATCAATTCCTTATGTTTTGGATAAAGAGTGTTCATTGGTTGTCATGGATTTGGAATTGATGTGTCTTAGCAAGGTGGAAAAAAGCTTGAAAGTCTCTCCTCTTGTCTGAGCAGCTCTGAAGCAATGCCTCAGTTATAGGGGAAGTGGAAGGTGGCAATGCTGCTTTCAGAGAGGCTGAAACTGCTTTTGGTTCCCAACAAGGTTGTTTCTGTTTTCTCTCAGATGTTTCTGCTTGTTTTTGCTTATGGTAGAGGTGGAAATGGGTGGAGAGACTCCCAGAAACCCTCAGTCTGTTCTCCCTCTGTGCAAATCTCAAAGCTCCTGTGCATGGTGGCCCACAAATGGTGAGCTCACCCCATCTGAGGGCTTGGGAGCATCAGCCAAGATCAGAAGAACAAGTTTTTCCCTTTCTCCAAGCACAGGGATGTGTTGCAGGGATGTGTTACAGGGATGAAGGCAGCTCGTGCACTTTCACACACTGGCCCACATCACGCTCAGGTAACTGGAAACCAGTGAGGTGGAAGCTGGAAGTGCCAGCTGAGAGCAGCTGAACCGAGGGAGGGTTTGGGCTATCCCAGGGTGCTGTTAAGGGCAGCTTCCCTGGGTGCTTCCCAGTTGCTGCTGTGGTGCCTGCACGTGTCAGTGCTGCCTTTCCCTTGTGCTGGAGCCTGTCTGAGCACTGGGAGTCCAGGCTGACAGGTGATGGGATGCTGGGCCCAGCACCTCACCTGGCTGCCAGTGCCACTGGTGTGTCTGGACACCTGCAGTGTTTTGGGGTGAGTTTTGAGGGATGACTAGCAAAGAAGGACATGCTGCTGGCTTGAGGGATTTCAGGAGTGGATTTGTGCATCACTTAGCAGCTCCTGGGATAGTTTGGTTTGAGACATTTTAATGTGGCTTCTGGCTGGGACTGTAACTTTATCCTTCCTCTTGTTAGTGAGTGCTTCCAAGAGTCATTAACCCTTGAGAACCCCTAAGTCCAAAATTCATGCCCAAGTCTGTAAAAGACACCAGCACTGCTCTCCCTCCAGTGAAGTTGCAGTTATTGATTGATGTGATTATCAGTTATTTATTGCCCCTTTGCCTCTCCCCCTCCATTTTGTTAGAGCAAACAGATCAGGACGTGTCTGCAGAGGAGCAGAGCTCCTTGTCTGGCATGCATTAATGCCACTGCTCTGGCACATCCCCACCCAGAGCAGCTATAAAGAGCTGATGTTCATTTGGTCCCCCTGCTGACTGTGCCAAACAGAGATTCCATCGCCCTCTGACAAAAAGGCTCCAGCTCTATTGAGTCCTCCCTCCTACCTTCAGTAATGCTGATAAAATGCTGACCTGTTTTTTTACCCCAGTGACTGCTGTTGCTAAGCACTGAGAATATGACCTGTCTCCCGTAATAATCTGCATTGCACAACTCAGATCATCTCCCAAATCAAAGCAGCTCCCAAGGCAGCTTTTCCTGCCCGTGATCTTTGCAGTTATGTCTGTGTGCTTTGCAGCAGCACCTTGGTTTTGAGAAAGCCTAACTGAGCACTGTGTTTGGGGGCTGTTCTGTTGGAGGGACATTGCAGAAGCTGGCATGCTTGAAAAAGAATGATAAAGAGCAGGGAAGGCTGTAAGGTGGTGACTTTTCACTGCAAAGTGCAATGCAAAGTGTGCAAAACTCGGGAGAAAATGAGGAGTTCAGAAGTGATGGTTTCCTCCTGAGAAGGGAGAGCTTCTTTTGTTGGAAGTGCTGGTAAAATGGTCTTGTGGCTGGTTTTGGGTACAAGGAGAAAAGCACTACCCACTTATCATTTTGCTGTCATCATGCCCAAGATTGCTTCATCCTGCACATGAGGGTGGTTCTGATGGGATTGGAGCAATGCTTGAACACAACATCCAGCTTGCAGTGGCTGTGTTGACAGGAGAGGAGAAAACTCTGTAGTAAATCCAGAAATTTGGGATTAAAAAAATATTGTTTGAGCAACAGATAAGTAACTGAGCTTTGGTGCCAGGGTGTTTTGTGTTTCTCTTAGCATTAACTGCTTTTATTATTTAGTCTAAAGGTAGTTGTTGCACTCTTTGAAAACATTAAAATATCTCAAGGCACTGGTAGCTGCAGTGGTGTAAGCCTGGGATGAAACGATGCTGAGAGGGAAAAACCCAGACTTTTCCTGCTTTACCAGTCTAGAAGAGGGCACAAAAAATACATTGACTGCCCAAGGTGCCAGGGAAACCTGTGGCATAGATAAAGTCAAAGGCTGTGTGATTTGTCCCTCTTGAAAGCTAACCCAGTTCATTCCATTTGCTCCAAGGTAGGATCAGCATTATCCAAACTGTCCTCCATGGATATTTGCACAGCTTGTTAAAACCCTCTGGGGATAGGACTTGCTCTCAGTGATTCTGTCCTGACTTAACCAACATTTCTACTGTCCTTACGTTCAAGCTGAAGTCTTCATAATGTGAATTTGCATAGCTATCTTTAATGCAAGGTCTGAAAAAAAGGAAAATGCAGTTTATAGAATGACCCTCCACTTGGAGATTTCTGTCTTCTTCACTGAATGTGGACAGGCATTGTCAATAAAATGTGCCATAAAATGAAGGAGAATGGAGAAAATAAACCAAAATGTTAGCAGAGAGGAGGTGCTCATTTGTAGAACCATGGGTTTTTAATTCCACCAACCCAGTCCTTCAAGGTTGAGCATTGGTTTGATTGATTTTTTCTTTTTTAATCTCTCAGTCCTCACAGTACTGGTTGTGTCTGTGCAGCTTGGACATTGGCAGTGGTGTGGCACCTTTGGGAAGAGTGGCAAGGTTTCCCTGCAGCCCAGTCCCCTGGCTGTGTGCCACCCTGGGTGCCAGATGTGCCAGATGTGTCCCTGGCTGCTGCCTTGCGTGTGAGACAGAGCTCCATAATTCATGTGTGAAGTCAAGCCTCGTGCTGCCTGCTCGGGATTTGACCCACATTTGGAAAGGTGCTTTGGGATCCTTTCATCCCTAGTTAAGTGGATGTGCAATATGCTGTATCATTAATAATTTCTGTGCTACCAAAATGTGTTTTTATGCTGTGCCTTAATTTCTAATTGGACTTCTCCTTTTTTCTTGCAGTCTGACACAAATGCAAGTTACCTGAGAGCAGCTCGAGCTGGCAACTTGGAAAAGGCTCTCGACTACTTAAAAAATGGAGTGGACATCAACATTTCAAATCAGGTTGAAAAATATTTTGGTCAAATTTTCTAGATAAATTTCTTTCTTGCTGTTTCTCAGATTTCTCATTATATTTGCACTTTCATGTCAAAGATAACTTGCACGTTTTTTGATGAACCATGTTTACATATCTTATACAGTTTTGTTTTTTTATTATTTTTAAACCCCTTACCCAGACACCATTTCACTTGCACTCAGAGAATGTGCTACTTTATCTTTCATTCCATTTGTATTGCATTAGATCATGGAACAGCACACAGAATTCAAGACCCCAGAGCCAGTATAACTTGATTTATTTCTTACTCTGTCCTTATAATCTACTTCTTGTAAAGTTTACCGAAGTGTAGCTTTTGTAAGCAGTCCTCTCAGTGGGATAGGAATAATTTGTCCCCTTATATGCTTGGTCAGCTGGAAAACACTTGGTAATCCTTCTAATTGCTTTTCTTTTCCCCTCCCTTCCTTGAAATCAGAATGGGCTGAATGCTCTCCACCTTGCTTCCAAAGAAGGGCACGTGGAAGTTGTCTCTGAGCTGATCCAGCGAGGTGCCAGTGTGGATGCAGCCACAAAGGTCAGTCAGGCCTGTCTGCCTGTTCCTTGTTCACACTGCTGGCCTGGCCACGAGGTGTTGGCCAAGTGATTACAGGCTGCTGCAGCAGTAATTGCCCATTTTCCACTGCTGGGGGTGGGGGTCTCAATAACTGTATAATAGAAACAGTTATGTGTGACAGCAGATGACAGTAAACGTCACTGATTGCTAGGGAGGAAATTTACTGAACAGACTGTGGATTCCTGCTTTGGTTTCTGTCCATGCCATGTCTTCTATTCAGAAAGAAATACTATATTCTGAAGTGGCAGATGCTCTTGGTTGCTCTGTTATGTATTCAAGCTCAGGTTTTGTGCTCTTTTCAAGTGTCACCATCTCTAATTCCAGAAAGGAAACACAGCATTGCACATAGCATCCCTCGCTGGACAAGCAGAGGTCGTCAAAGTGCTGGTGACAAATCGGGCCAATGTCAATGCACAGTCTCAGGTAAAGCCATGTGTCCCTGTTTGCTGCTGCCAACAACTTCACTGACATTAACATTGTTCTTCTCTTAGAAACTCTGATGTTAGCAAATATATTTGGTAGATCTTACTGTGCTAATGTTGGCTCTTGGAAATAGGGTTGATAATTTGTGAAATCAACCTCAGATCTGCCCTAGGAGTGTCCTACAAGCTGCTACTTGCTCGAGCTGGAAGAGACACTGATAAACAGGAGAGTGGGAGAGAATGTGTTCAAAGGGATCCTGTTTCACATAATTCACTGTCTCAGGCTCAGCTGAGCCCATCCCCTTTCCTTGCACAAGGAGGTACTGCAGGCATACACAGAGTTTGTGAGTTTGGTTCAAGTCCTTTGAATAAAGGTTTAGGTCAATTACAGAGAATTTGAAATGAGAGAAAACAGTGCTGGTGCTACAAGCAAAGCAGTAAAACAAAACAGGAAAAACTGGCACAAAAAATGCATAAACCTCAGATTGTTGGAAATCATGTGGCAGTGCCAGTGGTGTCCTGCCTGCCACCCCATTCCTGCTGTCCCTGCTCAGGACAGTGTCAGAGAAGAGAGACTTCTCATCTGGCACAGGATTACCATTTTTCTGTATTATAAAGATCTGAGCATTTTACATAATACATTTTAAAGGAGGAGAGTGGCATTTTTATTGGTCTTTCAACTAATAGGTACAAAATGCTTAACGGGATCTATTTCAAGAATGTTAGTTATTTGTGGTCTATATTTCATGTTCTTTTCACCTGAACAAAGTAAATAAATTATTTAGTTCTTCTTTCTTATTCTTTTATACTAGTTTGCTACAGCACTATTTGATTCCAGGAACCCTATAACTTAAATTTAGAGACAACAACAACAACAACATAAAGTATTTTTAGGTAAAATCTCCCATTGCTGTTAAGAAGTAAAACAAAACAGAAATATTTGCCATGGTTTTCCTGTTAAAGAAATTAAGAAGGGATTGATAGGATCTTTTCTGCTTGTGTTTGGGAACTTGTGTATTCACCAGCACAAGCCCTGAAACTAAAAATAATCTGAGATTGTAAACATCTTATATAACTGCATTGTCCATACACCCTAAGGTTTTGCCACATGTTACTCTTACTCTGCTAATACCAGAATTAAAGATTTATGGAGGCCTTTGGTGCCTTTGCTTGGAACACCCATGTAACACATCTATTGGCTGTTCCACATCAGTACCAGGCAGTGGGATTCAATCCCCAGCTGGGATTCAGCTTTGGAGGAGGTCCCTGGTGCTTTTTGTTACCAAACTGCCTTGCCCCAGCTTGGTCTGTGCTACTGAGCTTCACTTGTGCTGTGCCTCCTCTTCCCTTGAAGGTAACAGCCCTTCCATGCTTACAGTCCCAGTGTTAGGCCTTCTTTAACCAAATCTTCCTGTCTGTAAAAAAGAAAAACCAAAAAACTAGCCATAAACCTGTGCTGGGGCTGAATTTTATACCTCTTCTAAGGGCTGTTTATTACTGTTCAAGACAAAATGGGTTTTTTCAGACTTGAGGCTGTCTGGCAATTCCACCCCTTTTTTAAAGAGAGAAGCAAATGTATAGTATGGGGTGGAAAGATATTTAAAACCTTACAGAAACTTAACACAACAGAAAAGGTCTGTTCTGCCTCCAAATGCTAATAATATCTGGTCCTGAGAATTTTTGCCTATTAATTATTTCATGAAACTAAAAACTAGGTAGTGTTTCCTGCTTCCTTTCTAATGGCAAATGTTGGAAACTAAGAAATTAATCTTTGTTTTCAGCTGAGCTAGTAAATAGACATGGAATATGCCATGAAACATAGGGACAAATAGCAGAGTGCTGCTCACTGTAATAACTTGTAGTGTGACATGTGAGGCACCTTACAAAGTGCTTCCTGGCTTCTCTGTTTTTTAGTTAAGTAGAATTTTGACTGTATAGTAACTGACCTGTTGAACCTCTCTTCTGGAGAGTGCATTAACACATTTCTGACTGTGGCCTTGGGCTGTGTGAGCCCTTCAGCTCCTGCTTTGTGCCTGCAGCAGTGCTCTCCTGAACAGAGACCAAAATATCAGACCCTGGAAAAGCAGCAGGCCCTGCTGCCTGTGCAGGAATTGGGAACATGTGTCTGCACAGCTGCTCGCTGCCTCGCTGGTGGCACAGCTCCTCTTGGATCAGACACCCATTTCCTCTCTGGCTGTCCCTTGTCACTCCCTGCTCTTTGTCCCCGCTGTGGCTCGGGTGCCTGTACCAGTGCTGGCCCTGTGCCCTGCCCTGTGCCCGCTGCTGTGACACTCAGGTGTCCCTCAGCTGTTCCCATCTGCAGCTCAGCCCAGTCCCTGCCACGGCTCTGGGCTGTGCTCTCCCTCCACACCTCTCCACAGCCCAGAGTGTTGGTGTTTCTCCTTTGATGTAAATGTACAGCCAAACTCCTCTCAGCTCATCTGTTCTCAGCCCCGTTGGTTCTCTGCAAAATCTAGGTCAGTGTCCTGTGTAGCTGTAGCAGAGGTTTCAGAAATTCTCAGAACAAAAGGTAAAAAATACATTGCTTTAATATTAATCCCCAAAAATTCAATTTCTGACAGGCTGTGACCTGTTTACAGTTAAAATGAACACAGAAGCACTGACTGTAAGAGAAAGGCACTCACCAAAGAATGAGTTAAGCTCTGCAGCCTCTAATACTTGTATTGCATTGATTGAAATCAGTCACTTAAGCATAATTTGAGAGATGCTCTAATGTGGTCGGAAACACTGATAAACCCCTGTCTCAGACTGCTGAGAGCCAATGATCGTCACGTCTCCTGGTGCCTGAAATATGAAATAGCTCAGTGCCCACAAGCAGAGTGTGCTCAGAAAGCAGCTCTTTGAGGAGATGGAAGGCAGAAGCAGCAGGCACAAGTGAAAGAGAAGTCAAAGCTAATGGAAAGAATGGAAAAAAATGTTGATTAACTCTGGAGAGTCACTGCTCTTGCTTTCACCACAGACTTGGATTGTATTTCCCTGTCCCATTTTGCACTTCCAGTGCTGTGGCTGTATTTATCAGGAATCACAATTCATGGCCACCAAATCATCTGTGCAGGTGGATTTTCAGTGTAACTTCATAACAGATGTGAAAGGAGTTGTTCTCACTTAGCTGTGGGAATTGTATCTGGTCAGCTGAAAGATTCTTCTGTGTCCTTTTAAATAATATGACCCTTCTCCATGACTTAAGCCAGTGTAGATCACATCATTTACTCATCTGTGAGCAAACAGTTTTTTCAATTTTCACCTAATCTTCCCTCATTTGACAGATCTGTTTTATGTTTAAAATGTTTTTGGGTGTTTACACTCTTGTTTTCCTATTTCAGAATGGCTTCACTCCATTGTACATGGCAGCCCAAGAAAACCACCTGGAGGTTGTTAAGTTTCTTCTTGACAATGGTGCCAGTCAAAGCCTTGCCACAGAGGTAAAAGTTTGAATTTGACACTTTATGAACAAAGCAAAATGTGTTTCAGCAGTGATTTCTGCCAGCTTATATCAAACTAGTCTTTTAAATACAAAATTAAAGACGAATAAAAAGCTGTCTGTGTGAAGTGTGCTAATGAATAGACTTATGGGCTTTTCAGCAATTTAAACTACCTCTTGCCATTTCTAAAATTAAAAAAAAAATTACTTTAACCAGAGACAGTTCTAAATATAGATGTGTTCTTAGTCATAACTGCCAATCTTTCAGGTTAAGTGCTCACACAGGGAAGATGTGTGTATAATATAAAAGTACTCTGTGCTCTTATTAAAAATAGTGAGCAATGAGAAGGGTGGCAACCATAAGGCAAGAACAGTTGTTTCACCTGTGCTTTGGACCAGCCCTGGGATATCAGAGAAAACCCAGGGTTACTTGGGGCTTGGGCATTTCCTGAACTGCTTCATTGCCTGTTGGTGCCTTCTCTGAGGCACCCAGCTACCCCACATGGTGCTGCAGGGAGAATTTCAAGCTGACTGAAGGATGCAGGATCCATCCTTGAAGGTGTTCTGTGATCTTTCTAGAAGAACATTTTATTTTTCTTTCTTCAAAAAGCAATTCTAACTCAAATAAGACAACCTGTGAGGAAAACAACTATATTAATATTTGTAAATGTATGGCATTGAGAAAAGTGTTGAATCTGGTGAATTTTCAGTTGTCCTATTACCAAGATTTTGCCACCAAAATATAGAAAGGTACTTCAGGATGTGCTCTCTGTAATAACTATTGAATTTGCTCTACCAGTACTGTTTCCATGAGGGAAATAATGCTTGTTTGAAAAAGGCGTAGTTTTTGAAAAACATTAAATGCACAATTAGTTACTTGCCACCCTACCTCATAGTATCACTGTGTAATGGTGTTGAAAGGAAATCTTATTCCTTATTCCACTGTGAAAAATGAATTGCTAATGGATCAAAACAGTGTTTCAAAAATCACTGAAAGTTAGTTATAACTAGAAGTGTGTGTCAGAATACTTTCTGGAAATGCTCAAGGACGTGAAAGTCAAGAAATACCAAAATAAAATACATCTGGAAATTATTTGAGAATTAGTTCTCAGAGCACTAATTTCTATTTCTTTATAAAAACTTGGAAAGAAGAGGACATGGAACTTCTAGAGATTTGTTCTGAATCTGCAATAGGTTCTGAATTCTGAAAATAGTCTTGCCACTGTATGATTCTCTGAAGAGATTTTTTCAAAGATTTTGAAGGGGTATTTGTTGAGGGTGGGGTTTTTTTTGTTGTTTGTTTCAGGGTTGTTGGGTTTTTTGTGGTTTTTTGTGTTGTTTTTCCCTTGAGCATTGGATGTCAGTTTAGGTTGAGCTTTTTTCCATCTCAGCTTCATGATAAGGTGCAATCTAATTTTATCCATGGAGAATTCCTTTGAAGACAGCAGACTATAAAAAAGTGGCACCTTTATTGCCTTCCTTGTTTGAGATAGTTGCTTATGGGTTCTTATTTTCTCTTGGTCCAAGTTTTCTTATACATCTGATTTCTCTTTATCATTCTAAGTGCAAAAAAATCTGTAACTAAAGGGTTGCCACTTAGCTGAATATTCTTTCAAACTAACTGTGTAATCATGGTGTTTTAATCTAATTAAAGGAAAATAGTTGATTCTATTTCCAAGAGAAGATGTTGTGGGTGTCTGCATCCCTTTTCTGTGAAGTGGCTGAATTTTCGGATGTGTAAATGGAACAGGAGGCCAAGGTCTCCTGGGTTTCCCCAGGCTAGAGCCCCCAGTTCTGCTCTTACAGCAGAGCAGGATTGCCAGAGCTCTTTCCTGGGGATGCTCAGGGAGGTTTTTTGGGTTCAGGGCTGCAGAGCATCTCTCACCATGCCCCTGCAGCTATTTCACCCCAGGACTGCAGCCCAGTGCCCTGCCCTTGCTGCAGGAGGAGGGAAACCTGGTTAATGAGCATGAAACTCCTCGGGGATGGGGAGGGTGTGCTGGAAATCGCTTGTTAGGATCCAGGAATTTCAGTGATTTTCTTGGATTTTCTTCCCCTCAAAAATTTTGAAAAAGCTCTCCCTTTCAGGACCCCTCCTGTTTCTCATCCTAGACTGAGGTGTTCTTAGTTTTGAAGCTAGAGGGAGGAAATCCATATTGAAAACATCACTTTTCATTCTAAAAGTTTAAAAGTTAACACTTCATCTATGCACTGTTGAGTGAGGATTTACTTTTTTCTCTGTCACTGCTGCATTTTTTATTTCACAGTTACACAGTTTCACCAGGATAGCAGTAGTTGAAAAGTGAAAGAACACGTTTGCTTGCTAAGCTGCAATGAAGTTTGGTAATACAGGCTTTGGATATATTCATCAGGAGACAAATGAATAAATAAATATCCCAAGTAGTTTGCCTTAGTGATTTTTTGAGTGATTTATGGGTATTATCTTGGGCAAAGATAATTGCTCCTGTGTTGCAGTGACAGATGTTTGGGATGGAGCAGAATGTAAATGACAACTCCTTCATTCTTTAGTTTTCTAAGAATCCATAAGATAAAATTAAAATTAAAACATAAAATTATAAATCCCAGACTGTACTTTTTATGTGTTTGAGGAATCTGCTCTAAAATCTGTTAAACTAAAACCTTCATTTTTTTCAGGTTTATTATTCTCCACCAATTTGGTTATTAGCAAATCTGAAAGGAAATTACTTCTTTTTGTAAGAAGAGTGCCTATCAAATAATATAAATTTTCGTAAAGGGAAATTGTAGTAGAACATCCCTACATTAGGAGAATGTGGTATTATTCTTGATCGATAATTATATTTTAAATTCACATGTAAGATACAATAAGAGGACAGAGATCAGGTATTTTGTTTGTTTTGGTTTGTTTAGTTGTGTGAGGTTTTTTTAAATAATCATAAAAATATAGATTATAATCTGTAAGGAATGGATGATAAATTACTATTGAGAAATCATTAGCAATTGCAATTTTTAATATTCCATCTCTTTTTATATAATTAACCACTTACATCAATAAGTATCTGTATAATTAACTGTAAATTTGTGAGTAATTTCACTCTTTTTTTTTTTTCTCTTAAGCTTCAGTCATTTATGTCATATAATTTTATGTTGTGTCTGGAGTGCCAGAAAGGCATTTTGAGTTATTTGGAAGCTTGTTTACCAGCACTTTACTCCAATTTTGGGGTCATTGTAGGGTACTCTTGGCTTGGTTGAGTTTGGGCCAGCTCTGTTGGTAGCGCTGAGATTCTTTGCTGCCCTTCCCGCCCGCGGAAGGCTGGGAGCCCGTGCTGACGGTGCCCGTTGTGTGTTGCAGGATGGTTTCACACCTCTGGCAGTGGCTCTGCAGCAGGGCCATGACCAGGTGGTTTCCCTGCTGCTGGAGAACGACACGAAGGGCAAGGTGCGCCTGCCCGCCCTGCACATCGCGGCGCGCAAGGACGACACCAAGGCGGCGGCGCTGCTCCTGCAGAACGACCACAACGCCGACGTGGAGTCCAAGGTCAGTGGGGGCAGCGAGAAGGGTTGGTGTGGTCAGGGGTGACCATGGCCAGGGGAGATCTCCCTCAGTGTCAGGGACTGACCACGGCCAGGGGAGATCTCCCTCGGTGTCAGGGACTGACCA